>ML677397.1:6535652-6700697 GCA_007922305.1 Dermatemys mawii | reverse complement strand
AAGTGGGTATTAACCCACGAAAGCTTATGCTCTAAAACTTTAGTTAGTCTTTAAGGTGCCACAGGACTCTGTCACTTCTCTGAGCTATTTACTATGTTTCATATCTAAGACCCTTCAGCTACAGTGGAAAATGCTTCCATTTTAGGTTCATCTAGCTCAATGGTTCTCAACCTTTTCTATAGTGCAAGCCTCTTTCCCATACCTAGACCCACTTCCCATCTAGCCAGGATCTAGTTTCTCCCAAAATAAATAAAGTCAAAGTCGGGTGGTCATGACCCTGATGTCTGTTCATTTTCATGACCCCTCTAGATGTCATGACTCCTAGGCTAGAAGCCCCTGGTGTGGTCTCTTCAAGAGCACATTCAGAACCCTCTTAACTGTGATGCTTTGTCTTCTGCTCCATGCCCTTTGTCTTGGGTTTTGTTCACAGCATAGCCCAGGAGGAGAAATGCAGCCACCTTGATGGGTCATAGGTGGAGATGTGATTGCTGATTTAGTTAGGTCCGGACCCACTGATGGCTCTGAAGAGCCTTGAATGATTGAATTGGCAAAGGAAATAGGGTAGAATCCATTAGAGGATTCAAGGCACAGGTACAATAAGCTGCAGCAATACAATCTGAAAGTGGCAGATATATGGATTGTTGTAGCTAGATCTTTGTCCAGGAGGAAGGAGCAAAACCTTGTAGTCAGCTGCATTCTTTGCTCACCATTGTCACATCCTGATCATCCAGGGTTAGTTGTGGTTCTGGAAGGATCCTGACACTCTGCCCTTGTTTGCCTAAAGTCTTGGCTAGTCCTTTAAAACATTGCCAGACCGAGGAATCAAGCCTAGATCTCCTGAGTTTCAATCCAATGCTTCATCATAAGGTTTCCCTGCTCTGTTTATCTCCTTTGCCCAGCCCCACCTCTGGGAATTCTTGCATGTTTCTCCTTATGTTTCTCCAGACTCTCATCAAACGTACACTGTCTCCTCTGGAAAAATATTCCCGAAGATTTACCTGTTCCCCAAAGAACTTGAGCTCCAAAGACCACGCTGCACTCTGGTGCTGATTCTGTCCCCACTGAAGTCAGCTGGTCTGTAATAATGGTGTTACAGGTACAATAAACAAACTTCAGACATTTAGATTTGCTGGAGACTCAGGTGTTGCTCCCTGCTGTAGAGGTGGATAATTGATCCAATGGGATATGGAAGGTTCTTGCTCAACCTAGAGGCAAAATTCTTGGCTGCCCAGAGAAGGAAGAGAATTTTGGAAGTAGGCTGGAATCCAACACAAGTAAATCTTTGAAATGTGATTGTTGCCTGCTGGTATCTTACCGCAATCTACACTAGTGTGAAAATATTTTATACTGTGAAGCTCTCTGTCAGGTGCCTGGGACAGAAACTGGAAAAATAGGATCACCCCACCCGCAACAGCCCAGATGGTGTCTCTTTCTGGGAATTCAGGAGGGGTGTTGCAGGGACCAGATTTTCAACTGATGTAAATCAGCATAGTTCCAATGTCTACACACATATATGCCAGCTGGGGACCTGGATGCAGACCTTCACAGCTTTGGAATGGCTGAGTGATTTGTAATCTGTCTGATCTTGCACAACATCAGGAAAAACATTTTTTGTTAAGAACAAGAGAGGGACATGCCTGTCCAGTCCAAAGCAAACCCCGGCTGGCAGTTCCGAGCTTCTTATCAGAAATAAGATACCCACATGAGCAACAATTATGAAATCCATTCAAAGAGTATCCACTAGCCTCCATCCTCTCCCTTTTCTCATTCAAATTCTGAGCCGGGCTTAGGTTAAAAATATATATTTGTTTTTACAAGGCAAAGTTCCAGGGACTTTGAAGATTCTTTTAAAGCATTTCAAAACAAGATTTTTATCTGACTACTATTGCTTTCTGGCTTCTTTTAATAAAAAATTGGTTTTAGATACAATATTAGCAGACGCAAAAGTAATATGTGGGTCTTGTACAGAGCATTTCATTCATCTGCTGCAATAGAATGTACAAAGCAAAATCAGTGTCATCAGCCCCTTTTTAAGGTTGGGGAAACCAAGGCACAGAGCAGCAAAATGGCTTACTCAGAGCCACACAGAAGGCAGAGCAAGGAGTGATATCTGGGTCTCCCAGTCCAATACACTGTGAAGGCATCATTCTCATTTAAAATGAGGTTCCTTTGCATCACTCTAGACTAAATATAGTTTACCTTCCCTTAAAAACCCCCTTTACATTGCAGAGTGGTGTAAAGGAGCCTTTGTGGAAATGAGAATCAGGCCCTAAGTGTTTTTTTAAAATAATAAACTGAACCTTTGTCTCTCACTCTTTTATGGTTTTGTGATATTTGGGCACAACCAAACACTGTGTGTGATGACCACAAACTATATGTCACTTGGATTTCATGGGTCATTTTGCATTTGTTCAGGATAGTAATTAAAAAGAAAACAGTTGTGTTCATTAGCCAGTAAGTGCTTTGAGAGAAGGTGTGGTGACTGGGAATAAAAGAGGTGTTATAAGAGAGACGTGGTACAAAGGATAAAGCAACATGGTATTAGCAAACACAAGCTTCCTGAACTGTTTTTCTGTAAGTCTGTATACAAATACTATACAGGATCTTTAACATGGCTAAAAATTGGTAGCTTGACAATTTGTGTCTCTTGGGATTCTGGTGATATTGCAAATTAGGAGTCAGTTAGGAGTTTCAAAAGATGCCTATTACCTTTGCTGAGTTCAAGTTGTCACTTGGTTATTTTCTAACTTAGAACTTTTAATGGAAAGGATATCTTATTCTTTCTCTGGTGGAATGTCACCATGCAAAGAAAGATCCTTCGGTTTCTTTCCATCTTCCAGTAAGAACCCTTTGCCCTTTTATGTTGCCGTTCAACAAAGGATCTCAAGGAATGTTACAATATTTCATTAAAGGGTCACCTTAAACTGGAATTTATAAAAAAATATTATTTTTTTAAAATTACCAGTTTCTGACAAAGCACTCTTTAAACAGGTTGTCCTGCTTTCTAACTTTATTTTTTTTACATGTATACATATTTTTCTGCCTCCTTGCTGATATTTTTAAAGCTCCTTTCAGCTGTGGAAAAGTAGCTGACTCAATCCAGGGATCAAAGAAACTGACTATGCGCAAGTTGCTGTCATAGGCACAAAATGGAACAAGTAGAGAATTAAAGCGTTTTCTGCAATTTCTTTCAGTTTTAGTAATCCATCTATATTACGTACCCCATCACTCTAGTATCTGAACACCTCAGTCTCTAATGTATTTATCCTCACTGCATTCTGTGAGGTAGGTAGAGTTATTATCCCCATTGTACAGATGGAGAACTAAGGCATGGAGAGCCTAAGTGACTTGCCCCAAATCACACTGGAAGTCTGTGCAGAGCAGGAAATTGTAGCCAGGTGTCCCAAATCTCAGGCTAATGCCCTGAGCAGAGGATCATCCTTCCTCTCTAATCTTAGTAATTTTAGATGTTTACATGTAACTAAAATAGGTGCAAAATCTTCGAGTTGATAGCATCTTGTTAAGCTCTGCAGCACCTCTGTGGTTTGTACCTATTTCACAGATGTGTAAACTGAGGCAGAGGGCGCTGTAGTCACTTGCCAAAGCCCCAGAGCTAGTCAGTGGGCCAGCAAAGACTAGAACCCTGATGTCCTGACTCCAGGTCTCCTGTTTCAGTCATTAGGCTGCACTTTGACCTTAAGGAGGTGGGAGGACATAAGGCACAAGGGATGCAGTCCACAAGTTGCACTTAGGGTATATGTGAATGGTACAGGAGGGCTAATTATACCCACACATGAACTTAGAAATGGCTGGGCAAGCCCCTCTGGAACTGAGGTGGGTAAAGATTCATCTTCATCAGCTTTCAAAAAGACAACCTGGAATTTCACCCCTTACCTTGTTTGCTAAGCAGTGGGAATGGCCACAAAAGAGAGAGAAAGCTGCCTTGCTTCTTGCACAGTGAGCAACTTGCAAAATCCCTGGAGCTGTAGGATTTTTCGGTGCTTTGGTCCTGCAGGTCCTGTATCAGATGAAAGAGAGCTTAAGGTCTCCTTTGGTATTTATGTGTCACTGTGTTGGCTCAAACTGGCTGACGGCTCATCTATATGCAATGGCACATTAAGGCTGCGCTTTACTTTATAAACTCTGCTAGAAAGGCACAGCAGAGGCGGCTGAATGGTTTAGATATAGCAGAGGTGTCGAGCTGGCAACGCTAACTAAGGGAACCCGTGCAGAAGGACCTCTGAGGACTGAAAGTAGCTGCAAGTCACCCCCGGCAAGCCTCCCTCCCCTGCACCCTCAGGGTAGTCACAGTGGAAATTGCTCAGCACTTGTTAAAATCAAGTGACCTACGTTACTTATGGGCTCGGCAGGTTAAGGAATAGCCAGGGACCTCCTGCCCCCTGCCTCTTTTCTGGAGGCGGCTGCTCACACTCCGCAGGGTTCATAGAATCTGCTCTATGGAGTTATGGGGACATCTCTGCCCTCCCCTCCTGATCCCTGACTAGGACTTGGGGACAAACAAAGGAAACGCCATCCCCAGCACATCCTTACATTGTTCCCAGTGCATCCTGGGAGAGGACTCTGGGAGTCTGCTCATTGCTGGGCGGTTGCTGTCATTGCCATGTGGTGCAGACATAGTCACTGGAGCTCATAGTAATGTACGTCTCCAGTGTTTCTCATTGCTTTGGTCTAAGGAGTTCCCAATCCCCTTGGTCCTAACACGGATTAAAGGAACTGAAACACTCTCAGGGGCTGGCAGCTGACCAAGTCTTGCAGACTCTGTTGGAATTTCTGGTTAGACAGAAATCTGATCTCCAAGAAGAAGCTCCCCATCTGAACACTCAGATTACCCATCATTCCTGGGACTATGGAACTCAGAGCTTCAAGCAAACAGAGAGACAGTCAAGCATCGCCTCCTGCAAGGTCTGGACAGTCATAATGGAGATGATATTTCCCCTCCTGTTGTGACTCTTTGATGGAGTAGCAGTACGGCATCCATGACTGGTGGCTATTTCGCAACAGCTGGTATACAACAGCATAGTGGAACTACAGATTTGAAGGGCCAGATCCTACTCCTGTTGAAGCCAATGGGAGTTTTGCCACTCATTTTAGTGAAAGAAGCATCTGCCCCAAACTGTTCTGAAGAGGGAAAAGCACTAATGTAAAGGCTTAACCATTCTTATTGGTTATCCCTTTGTCCTACTGGCCCAGTCATTAACAATCAATCTAACAACACTTTTATGTAGCACTTTTCAACTTCAAAGCATGCTAATCCATCTGCTGCTCCTCCCAACACTCCTCTGAGGCAGGTAAATAAATTTTCTGGTAGGGCTCCAAGTGGGGTGCTCTCTGCTCCGCAGTTTCTTTTAATAGGTGGGTCTCCTTGAGTGATCCTGAAAGGTGCTACTGCCATGGCCCTGAACAGAGGTATCTGCCCTATGATGACTGCAGGGGATGGATTTCTCAAAGGGCTGATATTACAAACCCACAGAGTTTAGATCTGACTCCAGCCTTCTCCAGAGTAGGTGTCTGGATCGGTGGTTTTGGTTTGATAGCTGAAGAAATGAGCCATCCATGACATTTGGGTATGTTTAGACTGTACAGTGCAGATCTCCAACTAATGTAACTCGACACAGCTCCACTTTACGCCAGCTGCAGTTCTGGTGTCAGGTTTTGATATGGGCTCATCTCTGGTCAAGTCCGGCTTCCGTGAGACACATAGGAGTTCACATCCTTCATTTCTTTTTGAAGGGCCTTAAAGTCAGCAATGTGTTACAGCCCAGTGACCATGTATATTAATTTGGTACAAGTACAAAGCGTCTGTTCCTTACAGTACATACCATCCCAAAACAAACCTCCGGAGATGAGATAGATTAAAATGACACCAAGCCCCAAAAGAAGGGTGTGTTTCATCTCATATGCCACATTTTTCTTCCTCCCCTCACCTCCACTGCCTTCTAATCTACCCACTCACAGACAAAGAAAAATAGACTTCGATAGCTAGCTGAATTTTAAGTCATAAAAGGTGGTATAAGAAATATCTAATGATCTAAACTCAGTAGTATTCAGCAGTAAGAGTTAGTAAGTTCTATGGCCTACATTATGCAAGAGGTCAGACTGGATGATCACAGTGGTCCCTGTCTGGCTTTATAAATCTAAGGCTGAATCTATTCCTGACTCTGTCACTGAGCTTGATCAAGTCACATTAATGTTCTGTGCCTCAGTTTCCCCATCTGTAAACTTGAGATCATAACTCACTTTTTCAAAGTGCTTGCAGAGCTGGGAAGGAAAAGCTCTACTTAAGTTCAGTGCAAAGCATTATTCGTCTCACTGCAGCCGTCTGTCACTTTACAATTTTTTCAAAGCAGCTGACAGTAGGCTGGACTGTCATGGTTGCCCATCTGGAAGTTCTGAATGGATGAAATTCAGGGTGGGGCCTTTTGAATCAGGGGTTCACCACCCTGCTGATGCCCCCAAATGTGTCTGTCTTTGTCTTGAAAGCCTCCCTTTTCAACTCAGCCCACTGTTGACAATTTGACCTTCCATTTTCATCAGCTCTTACTTTGGGGATTCATTCTGTTCTCTGCCTGTTGTCCTGCTAGCTTTCATAGAGTGGCTGCATCTTCTGTGCTGTTAGATCCAGAGTTTGGGGAGGTGGGGAATTATTAGCAGAGTTATTATTAATATTTTTACTTTGGACAACATCCCAGTTGCCTAGAAACAGTATGCATAAAACCGAATCCTTCCCCAGGGTAGATTCCTACATTATGGCCTTTCACTTGAGGATCTAAAAGTACTTTCTCAGCATTAATAAATGAAACTCCCCCATGCCTCAAGAAGTGGGGGGGGGAATTGCATTATCCTTGTTTCGCAGGGAGACACAGAAGGCCAAAGAAAGGTGAAAGGCTTGGATTGAAATCCTAGCTCCACTGAAGTCAATCCCACCCCTGCTCTCTGATGCGATCTGTAGGGGAGCTGAAAAGCATTTTATCAGTGTCTTACTCAGTATCACTTGGGGCTCTCTCCAACTCCCACTGAAGCCAATGGAAAATCCTCCCATGCCCCGTGAGCTTTCCATAATCTGGATTGAGCCCATGGTGAGCTGCAGGTTGAGCACAAAAGAGAGCAGCGGCTCTCAAATTGTGCAAAATGCAATCTAATTATTTCTCAGTGGTGGGATTGTGGTACCAAAGTAGGGCGATCAGGTAGCAAGTGTGAAAAATCGGGACGGGGGGTGTGGGGATAATAGCCTCCTATGTAAGACACAGCTCCCAAATATCGGGACTGTCCCTATAAAATCGGGATATCTGTTCACCCTATACCAGAGGTACAACCGCCAGCCTCAAATAGGAGTACACTGCTACTGAATGGCTAAGAATTCCATATCTCCTATTCTGTTACCTTCTCTACCCTGCTCCTCAGCCTGCCTGTGCATGCCCATCCAGCTGTTCTGCTTTGCCTTTCAGATTGTAAGCTGTCTCAGGAAGCTGCTCTTATTGATTATACATTGGTATAGAACACCAAACAATGGGGTGTGACCTGTTGTGGCATTTAGACAGTACTTTAATATAAATGTTAAATCATAATAGTACTACTCATAAGTAATTCATTGGTAGCTTTGCCATAAATTCCAAGGGCAGCAGGACTCATGGAAAATTAGGCTTCTTAATTAATAAGTGCAATTAATTACGCTTTAAAAAGACATCATATTTTTGTGTGATGTTACTGGCATCAAATAAAGTCTTGATTTGAAATGTCCCATTATTTTCCTAGCTGAGAGTTGGAGATATTTCTGATACATACTGCATAGTAACTTGTGTGTTTAACAGAGGGTTGTGCAAAAGTCATGGGAAGTGGCCAGTCTGAGTATCTTTTGTATCGGCCTTATTTCTGAAGGTCACAGACATTAGAAGTGACCATGCAAAGAATTATTGTGTTACAGCTGAGTGACTATGTGAAAAAGAGCCGGTAGGGAAGGCAGTAAGAACAGGTTGGATGGCAGGTATTACCGCATTTGGTACTAAAAAATTAGGCAGAAAGAAATGCCAGCTGTTATACAACAACTTCTCATCAGCACTGGAGAAAAGGTGGAAGACTTGATGTGACTTCACGGACATTAGACTCTGTAAATGTATTATAAGAAGAGAGTGGTTAATGAATAGAACTGGCTGGAAAAGGGAAATCCCTTTCTGGAAAAAAAAAATGTCTTTAAGGAGGAAAAATTCCCCCCGAACCAGGATGAAAAGTCACAAGTGTGAAATTTTAGCAGGAACGGGTTTCGAGGAAAACTCCATCTTGGGAAACTGAAATGGAATTGTTCAGACTCCCTGCTGCCTGCAAGCAGAAAGTGAACTTGACAAGAGCCTTGTAGTCCATCTGCCAGAGAGGCACTCAGTGTCCCTGCCTCCCTTCCAGCTCCAGAAACCAGAGAGACAGAGCGGCTCCCTGCCTGGGAGCTGGAGAGGCAGAAAGGAGCTCAGCATCTCTGGCCCCAGGACTAGGGGGAGGTGGAGAGACTGGGCACCTGGGATCTCTGTCAGTTTGGCACTGGAGCTGTAGGGAAGGCTGAGAGCCAGATAGGCAGAGAATCTGGGTGCTTAGCCTTGGCAGTTTTGTCAATTTCCCTTTCTGCCTGAAGGACAAATGCTTTCCAGCCCAGCCGCTAGGGAGCCACCATTTCAGTTTGCCTGACAGAAAGTCAACATTTTTAAACAAAATTAAAATTTTCCCACAGGAAATTTTGATTTTTGCGAAAGGACATTTTCCACTGGAAAATTATTCCAGCAGAAAATTCCTGACCAGCTCTATTGCTGGAGTCAGTGTGGCCCAGGGGATAGCACACCATCCTGACAGTCAGAAAATCTGAGTGCTTTCACTCATCTGCTGTCTGACCTGGAATAAGTCTAAGTTCCTCTGTCGCCCATCTCACCCCTTGCTTACTTAGACTGTAACCTTTGGGACAGTAGCTGTCCCTTACTATACGCTTGTGTTGTGCCTAGTACAAAGGGGCCCAGATGTCACGGGACTTCAGCATGCATAAGTATCATGTTGAATTGGAGCCTAAGTGCTGACTGCCATGAGACAGGTGGTCATTCTTATCTCTTGTGGTAGGGAGTTCCACAGTCTGCATCAGAGTCCTGTGAAAGTTCTGTTTCACATACTCACCAGTGTCTTTCCATGGCACCAGTGGAATGGTGCTGCCACCGTGAGGAAGGAGTGATCATCCTCAAAAAGAGGTTGTCTCTACCTGCTCGAGTGCCCATCTTGTGGACAATATATGCCAGAATATACTTACTTAGTGCAGCAGTCCATGCTGCTATAGAATGTATCAGATCCTGCATCGGATTTGTTTCTACATACATCCAAAGTCTGCTCCATGCACACACCTATGTAAACTATCAAAAAAGGGCAAATATCCTTTTTCAATAAGGCATCTAGCTAGTGCTTCATGCTGCTGCTTCTTTTTTTAAAGCCTCCCCTCTACAACACTGGAATGAGATGTGTGTGGGGTTTTTCGGGAGGTGTTCAGGATAGCATGAAATCAGCATGGCACCCAAGCCCCCTCTGCTGGTTAAAGCAGGGACCACTAGAGGAAATTGTACTACGGGGTTGGGGGAAGTTCAAAACAAAAACTTGAAATCCTCAGCCTAACTTCACAAATTGTCTGGTCTGATGACCAAAAACACCCCCGAAGTCATGGTTTTGGGTTGAAATTTGGAAGAGTTTCTCACGTCAAAAATGTGAAATTCAAAATTTCCTTTTGTGTCCAAATCCTTCACCCCTGCAAACATGCAGAATTGGATAGGCTGAGTGCTTTTAATGGGAAAATGACCATTTTGCAGAAATGTTGGGGAAGAGGAAGGGAGGAAGAACATTGTTGGGTCATTAAATGGCGCATAACAAAGAAATGCCAGAAAAAAGTGTCCTTTAATAGACTGTTACATACATTAACTATTAATGCATAAGGTGGGAGGCATTGAGAAGATAGGAAGATATTGCCAAAAGTTGAAGCACACATAATGAAAGCTTGTATGACATTCACCCGCTTTGGCTGACATTGTCTGGGATTGAACCAGGAATCACCCAATCTAAAAGTGTGAACTGCAATAGCTTGATCTAGAGAGTTCGTTTCTACAGCTCTGTTGGACTTATTGGCTCTGGTTTGGGATCCATGTGTAACTTGTCCCACATTTGTTCCTTTGGCTCTGATTCAAAGCGAGGAGGAGGATGCGGGTCCAGCACTGATCTCTGTTACACCCGTGTAAATCTGGGGTGACTCCACTGACTTCAGTAGAGTAATTCCCTGATTGAAAATGGTTTAAAGGAGATGGGAACCTGGCCAAGTATACAAAGGAATTTTCTTGATACAACTGGGTGAGTCACTGACATATAATCACCCATCAGAGCCATACTGGTAGTACAGCAATTCAGTTTCAATAGCTGTATTGCCATGACAAGGTATGAGACTTGTCAGAGTAAATGCATCAGTTTCCTGTGTGTAGGCCTGCATTCATTCCATAAGGTTTCAATGGTATTTTTACTGTGGAAAGATCATACCCAGAGGCAGTTTAAGTGCTGAGACGACAACACAGCTCAACAATCTCTCTAGATGTTGTGACATACAGAATCTTGGGACCTAGGAGGGACACATCAGCAAAACTACACTGTGTCTTGGCCAAATTTTTGCCCATTCTGCTTCTGTTAAACTTCCATGTTCAGAACAGTTGATAGTTATACTAGCCCCTGAAAGGGTAAAAATGGACTAAGCCAAGAGCAGAACCCCCTTGAACTAAGCAAGGGCTGGATAGGCTTCCCCAATGGCTCCTTACCTACAACCCCATCTAGGGGATTTATTGCTCCAAGCGCCATGCTCCCTCCATTAGAATCTGCTGCACATCCAAGGAAGTGCCTGTTGGCACCATTGCATGGCACATCACATGTGCAATGCTAGTTTTTCTGAACACAGCAAGTGCCTGCTGAAATTTTGCAGTGATCACTTAGGTGCTGGCCCATTAAAAAAAGCTCCCAAAAGGCAAATCTTTCTCCTGCCACTTCCCCACAACTGATTCCTCCTCAGCCCTTTTGAAAGATTCACGGTTCTCTGGGGAAGGTTGTACGCTACACGGCTGGTATATTAATAGAATATCATCATTAAGCATCCTCCTGGTTATTGTCTCCTGGAGACAGTCCCTCCAGCCAGCTGCCCACAATCCAAATGACCTCGGCTCAAACATTTATGTTAAAGGAATTGTCTGGGCTGAGTTTCTGAGGCTGCTGAGTTCTTTACTGCACAGGGTTGTTATGAAGATAGATAAATTAAAGATTGTGCTGTCCTCTGATACTACGGTGATGGAGGCTGTATTCAGAGCTGGATGCATTTTGGGCAGGGAGGGAAATAGAAATTTATCTGAAAATGTATTTTTGGGAGTTCCAAAACTATTCATGAATCTGGGTCAAATGTGACAAATAGTTTTAAAAAGAAAAACCTGAATAATCAAGAAGTCTCAACATTTCATTGCAGCTTTTCGTTTCAAAACAGCATTTTGTTTTCAAATTTGGTCAATATAAACACACTCACACACCCCAAAAGGGGGTGAAAAACACCTGAAAATTTTTCAGATCAAAATGAAACACTCAGAGGGAAAATACCATGATGACTTGACTGAAACATTTTGGTTCATTAGACACATATTGAAAACCCCACACATTTTTGTTTTGAGTTGACTTGAAACATATCAGTTAATTCAAAGACCTTTTTTTTCTGATTCAATTAAAAATTTAGAAAAAAAATTGTTTGGGTTTGAATCAAAATGATTTTTTCCCCAGACTTTTCAATTCAGCTGCCAAATTAAAAATCAGTTATTCACTCAGCTCTAGCCGGATAAGTCACTTCGATACACTGAAAGAACTTGAGATCTTTGGGCCCAAAGCACAGAACTCTACCGTTCAAGCAAAAAGGAGTTACTCCCTTAGCAGGCAGTAACAGTAGGAGGCTGCTATCCTCGGTGTACCAGTAAAGGCAGATGCAAAGCACAACTTTACAAACAAAATACTCAAGCAATACACTATTGGCAGCTCAGCCCATAGCAAATGCATGACTAATTCCATCCTGTGCAGAGAGGCAAGGAAAATAAGTGGTGGGGAAAGTCCCTTTGCTAACAGAGTATTGGGAATGTGGAGGAGGTAGAGATGGGAAGACTGGAACCCACAGGATGTTTTGTCCTTATTGCCTGAGCCAGACAATGACTGTGATTTTACATTTATGAATTCATATGGGGGGGGGATTGCTGGCTAGGTCTGTAATTGCCTTCAGTATTCCTCTGTACGAAGGACAGGGAGAACGTTTCCTGTGTTATTGGATGTCATCTCACTGCAGGCTGAACAGAGGGAGAACATTCTGAGTGCAGCACATATCTATGTGTGGGAGGAGAGGCTTTCAAGCTGCATAGTCTTCCTCCATTATAAGGTCAGCGCTCACTGCCGATGCAAATATGCCGAGAACAAGATGTACAGATGTGCGGGGAGGCAGGGACTCAGGCATGCTGGTATCATCAACAGACCTGGATCCTGGCCAAGGTAGACGGCAATGAAGACACAGCGAGGTTCATAAAAATGTGCTTTTCTGCACAGTTCTATCAAAATTCATCTTCTCACTACATTGCATCATTTGACATTTTGGCGTCCTGGCGTCAGTAGACCATTCAGTAAACTCACTGAATTTTATTTGGAGGGAGGGAAGACTCTTCTTATTAAAGTGCTACGTATTCCTACTGCAATAATCAGAGGCTATTGTAGGCCCAGTGAATCAACTACTGACCTACGCATCAGGAAATCTAAATTATATTCCTGTCTCTGCCACTGATCTGCTGTGTGACCTTGGGCAAATCACTTCATGTCTCTGTACTGACAAGGGGGGTGTATTGCAAGAATTAATGCTTGTATGCTGGCAAGGATTACTATTCTTCTAGGGTGACATTCACCCATGTGCAGAGGACAATCACAAGGTCTATATGCCACTTGAACCCTCATGTTAGGGAATTGGCGCCTTTCTGAAAAATATGCTTTAGTCAAACATAAGTTATAGGGCTATTAGGAATAATTGGATGAAATTCTCTGGCCTGTATTACACAGAAGATCAGACTAGATGATCTATTGGTGCCTTCTGTCCTTAAAACCAGGGACTTTGGTGGTGCTTAATCTTTGTGCTGGTGAATTTCATCCCTGATCAACATATATTCAGTGGGCACTACCGCCTCACTGGTGAGGGAAACATGTTTCCCCCACCCCAGGAATATAATTTCCTTTTGACAGTTATTAATTTGAACTATGTATGAATGAGTTAGCTGGAAACATTCATCAGTCTATGGTAGTTTTGAAATATTAATGGGTTTTTTTGTGTTTTTTATTTCATTTATGTGCTGCTGCTGGGGCAGGGGATTTGTTCGTGCATTTATAAAATGTTAGATTTTTGCTGCATAGCTTGGAAATGTAAATTCTTGAAACCATTCCCCTAAGTCCCAAGTTGCTTGAAAAACTGCTGAGAATGTCCCCAGTGGTGGCTGATGCTGTGGAAGTCCAGAAGCTCGCATTCCGCCTGGTATAACTGGGTTTTTCCAAGAAACTGTCATAAGCTCTGTCAGGATTGCCTCCCCACTCTGAACTCTAGGGTACAGATGTGGGGACACGCATGAAAAAAGAAATAACCCCCACAAGCTTATTTTACCAGCTTGGGTTAAAATGTTTTTCCCCAGAACACAAATTCTTCTGTATTTGGACCTGGTACGCTGCCACCACCAAACTAGGTCTAGGGTAGTTTGGGACCCTTCTTTCCCTTTCCACTAACCCCCCAAACTTCTTCCTTCCCTGGGAAGCTTGAGAGAAAAAAAAAACCAAACCTCGCCTGATCCTGCGAGACGTGCCCGATCCAAAACCAGGATCTTACACAATGAAAAACAAGCAGTCAGCTTCTTAAAAGAAAGATTTTAATAAAAGAAAAAAGAAAGGAATAAATCCCTTATAACCATCAATAGAACAGCATCTACCATAATCAACAAAAGGATTCAGAAACCAAACCTCTCCCCCGAGGCAATTTTCTCCCACAGTTGATATCTCTGCTGAAGCTTACAATATCAAGAAGCACCCAGCCAACACTCACCACTGAAAACTCTCCAAGTGATAAAGAGAAGGTAAACTTACTGACTACAATACTTAATAGAATCTTATAGTTATAGTGAAAGACATAGCTGTGTTCATCCCATAGCCGAGGTGAACAGAGAGAGACCCAGAGAGAAATTGAAACTTAAAATCCTTTGTCTCCTGAGGAATTTCTCATTGGTCAGTTGTCCACCTCTCAGGTTACCTTTAGCTTAACCCCTTACAGGTAAACACTAATTCTAGGCTACTTCACACTTATGACAGGCTCTGCACCTAAAATAGCATCTCTATGCAGTAGGAGTGTCACTGTTTAATGGATGTAGACTTTTCTAGGAACAGGGGTGTGTCAGTTAAACAATTGTCCCTGTTCTTGAAGGCTCCCAGGAGCACATTGTGCTGGGACACTCCGCTGAGAAATTGCACTGGGATTCAGCTACATGCAAGAGAAGCTGGAATCTGGCCACAGCTGCCCAGCTGAGAATTCTCTGGGCAGAGTAGTTGCTATCCCAATATAGCAGAAGGAGAGGAGATAGGGCAGAAGGGTGTTCTGCTGCTGCAGTTCACAGCAGGTGTATGGTGCACAGCCCCTAGGCTGATCTAACTGAGGCTGGGATGGGAGGACATCAGGGAGCCACTAATGACCTACCCCCCAAACCCTTCCCATACCAAATGGAGCTGGCATGAGAGACAAACTGGCCTTTCTTCTTAACAGGGAGATGGATATCTTGGGAAGTGGCTATGGGACATGGAGCCTGCCCCCTCCAACAGAGCTCTAGTTCAAATCAAGCCCAGGTTAGCTACGAGTGACCCTTTTCCCTATCTCTGGTCAGCATCTAGTGACCTCAGTACAAGTCTCGAAGGGCCAGGTTCCATGTTCCAAAAACCACCGCCACAATCTAGCACTAATGACGATAGAGAAGCCAAGGATTTATTGGTCAGGCACTATAAGCTCATCCATCTACAAATGTATACCACGCCCATCACTGTAGTGTCTGGGCTCCTTACAGCTCTCTCCTGGCTCTCGACCTGGTCCTGTCCAGTCTCCTGGATAAGGCTGAGACCTACTGCCAGCGCAGTGTGGAGGAAGCTCTGTCTCTGCTGGAGCTATTTGCTGAGGCCTTCAGCTCCATGGCTGCCAGTCTGGAGCACAGGGCTTACTACAGCGCATCTTGAATCACCCAGAATTTCTGAGAGTAGACTGCAGACAGCACTGGGGGTGGGGGTGGGGGAAATTAAATGAACCAGCTATGCCATGTTTAGAGCTTAAAAGCATTGCCTCTAGAGTCTGTCTTCTGGAAATCATCTCTGTGCCAGCTATCAGGGTGCCAATTAAACAGCTGTTAAATCTGTTAGTTGCTTTTGTTCTATTTCCCCCAAATCTGCAAATGACCAAGCTATGTAAAGCTAAGTCTCCTAGGGGAGAATGTAGAGCTAAAGTCAACTCCGTGTCCTGCTGGGTTTAGTGGTAGTAAAGTTAAAGAGTTATTGAATAGAAGAACGACCATACTGGGTCAGACCAAAGGTTCATCTAGCTCAGTATCCTGTCTTCTCACAGTGGCCGATGCCAGGTGTCCCAGAGGAAATGAACAGAATAGTTAATCATCAAGTGATCCATCCCATTGCCCATTCCCATCTTCTGGCAAACAGAAGCTTCATCCCTGCCCATCTTGCCTACTAGCCATTGATGGACCAATCCTCCATGAACTTATCTAGTTCTTTTTTTAACCCTGTTATAGTGTTGGCCTTCACAACAGCCTCTTGCAAAGAGTTCCACAGGTTGACTGTGTGTTGTATAAAGAAACACTTCCTTTTGTTTGTTTTAAACCTGCTGCCTATTAATTTCATTGAGTGACCCCTAGCTCTTGTGTTACGAGAAGGAGTAACACTTCCTTCTTTACTTTCTCCACACCAATCATGATTGTATAAACCTCTATCATATAGACCTGTATTGGCTCATCCTTCTGTCTGCTATGGGAGAAGGATGTCTGAGAAATGCCAACAGGAAAGGAGCAAGGTCCAGTCCCATCCCACGCCAGCCTTAAGGAAACCCAAAATCCTGGATCAAACTATCCCTACACAGCGATGGTGGCAAATCCAATCACAGCTCCAAATTTAGCAGGTCTATAATGCATCGGATGGCAATCTCAGAGCCCAAGAACCCTGGGGTTAAAACCCAGCTCCACTGAAACTAATGGGAGCTTTGCCTTTGACTAAGTCACTGATGCCAAGATCTGGAGTGTGCATATTCCCTTATCTGGATCAGAATTTTGGTCATTTGAGCCTGTTTCTACTGGAAAACAGTGCTGCAGGACAATCCTACTTAGGGAAGGAGTAAGAAGACAATTGTCTTGTGATGAAAACCCTGCTATGTTTGAGAGGATGTAGCACGGGGTGAATAAAAGGCAAAACCAAAACCCTATAGAGGGGCCTCAGTGCTGGAGGACATGCAACTGCCTCCCACTCCGCTCTCCCTTGGGTCCTGATTTACGCCTTGAGAGCAGACAGTTTCCACCTGAGTCATGTTAGTTGTGGCTTTCCTCCCCAGAGGCGTAGCTGAGATGATAAAGCTTAAACAGTGTAAAAAGGGGCTTAAAAATGTAACCAATGTACATTGTATGTAGCACCTGATGGCCTAAGGAAAAGAAGAAGGATGGTCCTGTGGCTGGGGCACTAGCTGGGCTTTAGGACAGCTGGGTTCAGTTCCCTGTTCTACTACAAACTCTGTGACTTTGGGTAGGCCAACATCTTTAGGTGCCCGACTCCTGGTGAAAGCATCTATATCCCTTTGATCTGGGCCTTAGCCTGTTTGTGCCAGAATTTTCCATCTGTAAAATGGCAATAATAGTACTGCCTATCTCACAGGGGTGTTGTGAGGATAATCACATTGCAGACTGGGAGGCACTCCACGTGCTACAAGAATTAGTCCATATAAATGTCTTCATATAGACAGGACACAGAGGTGGAACCCATCTTATAGCAAGTGGCTAAAGAGCTGGAATTGGTTGGACGGAGAGCAGGTCAAGGAGGAGAACCCAGAATGTTTATGCAAATAAAGTCCCCAGATGAAAGAACCAACAAATTTGCTTTTGTCAGTGATTGCTTTGAAACCTGGCAACTTAGGGAGGAAATTCAATCAATTCTCATAAAATTGTTCACATAATTGCACTGCGGTTAATGCTTTTTTGTCTTTGTGCTCATAAACATTGACAGCTAGACAGCCCTGGAGACGGAAGTCATGGCTTATCCATAGAATGGGTTCTACACGAACAGTGCAAGCTTACACACCCACACAATGTGCCTCCGCCCTGTGCCATAGAGACACCACTACGGCTGTAAGGGGAGCTCACGCTCCTCTCGCTTCTAGGCTCCTCTGCTGAGTCAGCAAAACTAGGATCTAATTGGTGTTAAGCATGATGGGGGTTGAGTTAGGAATTGGACTGAAGCTAACACATCTGTGAGTGACCAAACGATGAAAAATATCAAGTCAGTTTAGATTACTGTTGTTCAGCCTGGATTCATACCAGACAACAGTCCTGTATATCTTTAAGAACCACTGTCTATTTCCCCAGGTTAACATTAGCTTCTCATTACCATATCAAAGGCAACGCAGGCAGACTTCTCCACTTGTTCCCTAGCAGAGCTGGGTGGAATACTGGGAGTTCTGATTCACCCGGCTTGCTACAGAAACTTTTTTCTTTCCTTGCTCTGCTCATGCTCCCCCATTCCGAGTTTCACTTGGAGTTTGAGGCAGGAAGGAGTCCCAAAGCGCAGAGAGAGCTTGAGCCAAAGAAGTTCACTGTCACTAAGTTTTCAGTATCAGAGGGGTAGCCATGTTAGTCTGGATCTGCAAAAGCGACAAAGAGTCTTGTAGCACCTCATAGACTAACTTTGCCAGTAAGTTTTCAGTCACTTAGTTGAGATTTCTGTGAGCTTCACTTGAAACCTCAGACTCACTCAAGTGCGTTGGAGGAGATGGGAGTTGGAAAAGATGATCTAAGAGCCCAGAGCTGATTCTTCTGGCTCTTTTTTTTTAATATAATGCCAGATTAATGGCTGACAAAGGGAGAGTGACATCCATAGTTCCCGGAGACCAAATTGCATTACAAATTAAAATGGCCCCTGAAGGCACTGGTACTCTCCTATCCCTCTCCTAGATGTGATGCCACAGACAGGTGCAGCTGACTCAGAGCAAACTATAGATCTCATCAGTGGTACTCATTAAAGAGACAGATTGGAACAATATCCCTTAAATAAGACAGTCTATCCTCATTGAAGGGGGTGGCTGGTATATGTGTGATTGAGCCTGGGGGGGCTTTCTCCATGAAGGCTCATAAAAATTTGGCCACACCATTTGAATTGTACAGGAGCCAGAACAAACCAAAACAGATTGATTTTTGGAGACTTTTCTTTTTTCTTTTTTCTTTCCTCAGAGCCATTTACTTTTACCAAAACAATGCTAAGCCTTTGTTCTGTAAAGCTATTTTCACCTTTCAACAACTAAAAGTTCCATGATCTCCCACAATTTCAGCCCCATAAATGGCTCCCTGAACCTTCCCAAAATGAAACACTCAAATATTGGCATTAGGGTGCAGACCTAATAAAGCTGAGAGATTAGATCGATCCAATATTTGGCACAACCCCATTGCTATCACTTATTTAATAGCATGTAGCCTCAGGCAGCCAAAATACTCAGAGAAAGGGTCAGATTCTGATCTCTTGCTGGTGTAAATTGGGAGTGACTCCACTGAAATCAGTGGAAACCCCCCTGAGTTTACACCAATGTAAGTGAGCAGAGAATCAAGCCCAAAGAGTCCAAACTTTGTGCATATGCTCCCACATCCAGTGGTTAAAGTAGAAAAATGGACTCTCAAAGGCCATTAATGCGGATTGAAACGGGTCTCTATCTCTGACTGTACAAGGCAATGGGGTGGATGGAAGTGTGGGCGATGTGACTTCCCCGAGCCAGGGATAAGGGCGGGAGCTGTGCTAGCCCATGCTCCCATTCATTTTGACTCCTATCCCCTACGCCATCCCCCAATCATTGTTTCTGGGAAAAGACGAGTGTCAGCACCACATAGCACCAGCAGATGGCGCTGCCTGTTAATCACTAGACCCTCAGTCTCTGGACAGGGAAAAGGTGGGAACCTGCTCCAAAGATGGAAGATTTTTATTTGTCTGAAAAGCAGTCACACGTCTCTCATGCAAAACAGTGTGAACTGGGCTGGCCAGTCGGAGTCCAGCTGTAGGTGGGAAGGGGCCCATGTCCCAGAAAGAGCTCTATCATTGATCCGCTTGTCGGCATTTTCAGCAGAGAGCCTGAGGACTGAATGGGCCATCGAGCCTGCAGCCCACTCTGACCGTTAAAGGGGGTCCCTTCAGTTGAGTTGGGTGTGTTGGTGAGGGATGTAATGGAGCAAGGATGTCTTCATGCTGCACATGCCCAGTTGGCTCTGTGGCTATAAAGGATCCCGCACTCCACAGCGGTGAGTCTGGCAGCTTTCCCTAGCACGAAAATTCATTTCAAATTTTATTGAAAGGTGTTTAGGAAAGAAGCAGAGCTGATGCCTGTGTGAAGGTGACACCGTTCTCAGTGTTGTTCTGGAAACAACATCTGGAGCCATGTCCTGGTCCCCAAAAAGGCAGAGCCAACACTCCTTCCCAACTAGGAACTTGCTCTCCGAGAACATAAACAACTCCTGCCACCGAACACAAGGGGAGGCAGTGCAAAGGTAAGTGATTTTATTTTATATAAAATCTCATAGGGTTAGGAATGTGGGGTCAGTTGGATACATATATCTCCTCTCTGTGAGATTTATGGTGTGAGATCTTGCTTCACCTGTATCAAGACTTCAGGAGGTTCCCACTCTTTTGATTCGCTGTCTGTGACGTTCCACCTCTTTCTGCAGCGTATCTAGCCAGGGTGGGCTGGCCTCTAGCATGAAAAGTCAAGGGTCACACATGCACAATGCAAACTATTCCATGTTAATGCAAGGAACGTGCAACGGCTGTCTTTAATGAGCACTGATCCCTGCATGCTGCATATACAACACTTGCATTCTTACTGGTATGTGGTGGGGGGTTTGCTCTACTCGGGGCCTGCTGAAGGGAAGGCTCTGTCTGTTGCACCCAATGGCTTTCTTACTCCCGGGGCTGATGGTTCCAATGCAGTGTAGCTGCCATGGAGAGGGTGGGGACATTATGATCATGCAGGGCAATGCTCAGGGAGTGGAACTTGAACCAGTCTGACGGAGGGATTTTGAAGGTAAAGGTTGATACTGTACCTTGAATTCAGCCATGTTTTGAATGACTAGTCAATGCAGAGAGAGGAGTGCTGGGAAAATGGGCTCTCCATGGCCTATGTTGCTGCGTGGATGGATTAGTGCATTTTGCACTAATTGTAATAAAAGTGGGCAGCATCTACAGAGCATTTTGGCGATGAGCCATGGCGATTCACACACTTGCCATCTCCAAGTGGCAGTCTGGATCAGACAGGAGGGGGCAGTGCCCTCTTGCTAGCTGTAGATGAGAAAAAGACATTTCATAGCTGTGGCACTTTTTATATACAGAAGCTGTGGACCATGTTAATACTATGAAGGCCGATGCCCTCAAAGGAGGCCGATGTTTACAGAGGTGAATGCCCAAAAGTATCCACTCCAGCTTAACTCATCCAATTCCCATTTGCTTTAAACCAAAGCCTCTCCTAAACTGAACTGTGTGACTAGGTCTCCCCAGGAATCATTTCCCAGTTGCTTCACAAATACCTGGAACCCACTTCTTTTTATCCATTTTTGATGTCCCCAAAACATGTCAAATTAATGGGCCTGTAGGTATCATTGCTCAGCATTTTTTCCATTAAGCTAAGTTTGACTCTACATGTGGTAATCAGATAATTTAGGCCCCAAACCAAGGTTTCTGTAACTTAATAACCTAATGTTTCATGCGTCCCATTTTTGATGGCATCATAAGGAAAGATATGGACCTAGATGGTAAAATGAGGTCTTGGTGTGAAGAACATGCGCAGCAGATGTTACATCTCAGAAAGGAGGACTGATCTCTTGTTTCCTACCAAGAGGTGGGTGTTCTAACTTCTAGCCTAACAATAACCAGAGGTTTTTCATTAACAGTGCTTTTAAAATCTCTCTGGAAACAGCTTTGCTATCGGTGGTGCATGGATTTAAAGAGTCCTCTGTCATGTTTGCATCCCAAACATGACAGTGCTGGCCTAGTGCATGAAAACCAAGAGGTGCAACTGACTAGTCTCATTGTCTAAGCAGTGTAAAATGAGAAAAGTAACATTCTTTCCCTTTTACTGGTCCTAAAACACTGGTAAGGAGGCTAGTAAGGAAGTGAGTTTAAGTACATGATTCTGAAACCCACGTGCCCCCCGACCCATGCTTACTGAGCTTTATTTAAAGCTGTGAGCGTTTCCTATTCATTAGTGAGGCCAATATCTTTTGAAGTTTAAAACTGATACTATTCCAGGCTGATTGTGGGTTGAATAAGAAAGGGTTTATGCACTGCACACTAAAGCGGGATTTTCCATTTTGCAAGCAATTCCAAAACTTCAAAAGAAAATTGGTCTGAAACAGGACACAAACAAATATTGAAATTTCCCACAAACAGAAATTCTCGAGGCGGGAGGATCATTTTGGATCAATCAAACTGTTCCATTTTGGTAAAAACTGAAGTGTTTCATTTCAGCTTTGACTTTTTATGTTAGTTTATATAAAATAAAATAAAATAAAATAAAATAAGCAATTGAAACAAAAGATTATTTCAAAACAGAAAATGGGAACATTCCATTCAGGGTTTTTTTCCTAAATGAAAAGTTGGCAGAATCAATACACTTCTGAAATACATTCTGCTTTCAATGAATCGGCATTTTCCAAAGGAAAAACATTTGTTGGAGAATTTCCGACCAGGGCCAAATTCAGGGTTGACTTATAAATAAAGGCACTTGCCCTTCCATTGTTTGTTTCTATTAGACCACTTACCAACTGCTACCAATGTGTAAAGGAGTCTCAGTTGGTATAACTTACATGCAAGATATAAGAAGGTATAAATGAAAATAGAGTGGGCGTTCTTACCTTGCACCATCTTATGCATTTCCTGGGCCTTTACATGTGGCTCATGCCAGCTTAGATGCCAAGCAACTCCCTTAGGCCTGGTCTACACTGGAGTGGTGGGGCGGTCGACCTAAGATAGGAACTCCAGATATGCTAAAGTCAGCGTATCTTAGGTCGACTTAGCTGGCCATCCACATGTCAGTGAGTTGACTGCTGCCACTCCCCCGTCGATTCAGCTTCCACCTCTCGCGATGGTGGAGTACAGGAATTGACGGGGAGCGCGCTCAGGGATCAATTACTGCCGACCGATCCGGCGCGTACTGTAGACGTACCCTTAGACTCACACCCACTTGCTAATGGGTAGCTAACAATGCAGCACATGCCTGAACTTGGCCTACTGCATCTGAATGTCAGGGAAAGTCTACCTAGCTCCATTCTGAGCTCCCTGTAGACTGACTTGTACTCATATGTGAATTTGGCCCTTAGTCACCTGCTAGAAAACAAAAGACCAGGATTTCCTTCCAGAGATAATATCTCCTGGGCATGTTCTTCACATCAAGACCATTTAGGCCCACATCTTTCCTTACAATGCCATGGAACCTGGGATTAATGGAGGTGATATTTACACTTGGGATGAGGGAGCACTTTTTTCTGGTGCCTGCTGACATTTGGCAGCAACCAAGACGGGTTAAACAGCACAAGGGAAATGTGTCTGCATGGACGGGGAGACAGAGCTGGTTGCCCGGGAGCTAAACTCTGGCAAGCAGAGCAGTAGCACACGCCCACACAAAATTCTCACTGCTGGCAAAACCTACAGACGATGGCCAAGGTTTGGGAGGTTTGCAAACAGAGCAAAATGCTTTTCCATCCTGCCTCAACAATTTTGCGGGGGGTGGGGGGAAGGGAAGTTGGGGGTTAAGTGGAAGGGGGCAGCACAACTTTTGTTTGTTGCTACAAACGTAGTGACATGATCTGACTTTCCACTGCAGAAAATTCCTGGTTTTGCTAAGGGGAAGTTTGCAAGTTTGGAGTGAAAGCAGCACAAGGGATGCTGCAGGGCACGGTGGAGGTGTGTCAGCAGGGCTATGTGGGGACAGAATGACAGGGAGCAGAAGCTCAGGTGGGAGATGCGTTGAAAGAGAAGCATGTGAATCCAAGACTAAAAAATGAAGTGGGGCTTTGAGGCCAGAATTGAGGAGCACAATGGGGAAGCTTGTGCTGGCGTGACTTGTTCTGTGACTACCCTTCAGTCTCCAGGCCTCAGTGGGACACCCGCAACTGGCCTGACATTTGCTTGCCAGAAGATAAAATCTCCTATTTACCTTAGTGAGACTGCTTGTGATATTCCCAAATGAAGGCTATACAAGTCAAAGCCAAGAAAGCAAGCAGGCCAGGGGGAGCGTGGGGAATGTGCCTCTTGATCCAGCTGGACTAGAGGGGACCCCCGCTGCAGTGCAAGTCGTTGTGCAACAATCTGATAGTTAACGTGCAAAAGACAAGCTCCAGAGAAATCACTCTCTCCCTCTGCCTCTTCCCCCCTTCTGCTCCTTGATCCATCCCAGAAGAGAAACCCGCTATGCTCTTCATAGCGCTGCTGCTGAACACGAGTTCTCTGATAGCCATGCAGCACTCTAGCTACTGCATTTCCCCTGCCTTTCACTTTTAAGAGCTGCCTTTGTTTGCAAGATTTAAAAAAAAAAATGCCAACACAACAGAGGAGGGCACAGGGGAGCTCAGAACCTTGCAGACAAGAAGGGTGATGCGTATGCATTGGGTTGCAGACATGCACAGAATTAGCAGAGAGAGCAAAGACCATGCAGTTGATAGGGGAGCACAATATCCTTTGCATTTTGCCGAGGAAATGAAGGAGCCTCTTATTTCCCGCAGCTCTTCCCCAGACTGGCCTATTCTGTGCAAAGATGCAGCCCAAACCCCTCCCTCTCCTTGCTGCTTTCACTCTCAGCCACCTTTCCCTTTCCTGTTCATTCAGAACAGATGATGCTCCTGATCACATGTGCACTGCTCTTCTCCCCCCTCCCTTCCCTGGCCCTTTAAGTAGCTTTATTGCGCGGAGAATTCATTTGTACTACACACAGCCAGAGAGAGGGAGCAGGCAAAGAGAGGGAGATTTAACAGGCAAAAATAGCACCGTGGTGCTGGAGGCCTGGGGAACCATGGCATCTCCGTCAGAGCCAGCAAAGGCCTGGGATGGTTAGGGGTAGAGGATGTGTGCACTTAAATCCACAGCGCAACATAAATGTTCTGTAATACCAAGCAGGAGGCGGCAGTGAGGGAAGAGCCTGGGATAAGAAGACCCCAACGCTCTGGTGATAACATGGACTGGAGGCCCTTCCAGCGACTGTTTTTACCTTCCTCCCAGCTCTGTCTCCACCGAGTCCCCCAAAAGCATGAGGGAGCAAGACTGATGCAAAACCATTGGTAGCAAGTAAGTTACTCTATTGTTTGCTTCCCATCTCTCTCTGTCTCTCTCTCCCTCTTTTCTCTGGCTGCTGCCCAGAAGGTAGGAGGACTTCAGTGGACCAGTTCCTAGGTCAGCCAAGCACAAGGATGCTCTGCCCAGCTGTGTGAGGGAGACAATGGGTAAATAGGTGCTGTCTAACTGCCAGGGGACTACTGGGAAAGACAGGAACCGGATTCAGATCTTGGACATGCCATTGTCAGCTCTGACAAGGGTGTTGTGAGGGTAAATTGTGAGTCACCCCCTACTGTGGTAATGGGTATTGTCTACGGACCACAGAGAGAGAAGCTGCCCAGCCCCGGAGCCAATGGAGCAACTCTGGGTTTGCACCTGGGGTTAAAGGTTAAACTGTAAATTTAGGGTGTTTACTGTTTCATTTGGGGTTCAAAGAGGAGCTGGAGTTTAGCCTCTGCTTTGTTGTTGTTGTTGTCATTAAAGCAAACCTCTGAAGTGCATGGAGATGCTGAGTGCCTGGGGAATCCCATCTGGTTCTGTGGGTGTACATGGCCATGCCACATATCAGGGTGGCCTGTCTGTAGCCTGTCTGAGGCGATTATCCAGGGCACTCTGACTCCCCCGGCTTTGCTGTTTTCCAGCCTGCTGGACTGACCTCACGTCCTGACTTATATTCAATCTATTTTTCACTCCTTGGTGAACAGAGTGTCGTGAACCGCCTGGGAACCAGCAAAGCTCTCACACTTCTGAGCCAGTTCCCAGCAGAGTCATGTCTTACGGCTAATCCCAGGACTGACTGATCAGCAGTCAGAACCAGCTTGATTTGTTTGGGATTGGCCCAGGGTGGGACATCAGGGGCCAGGATCTGAGCTGGCCTTTACTGGGTTGGTTAATTAGTATTATTATTCAATATTTGTATTACTGGAGCTCCTAGGGGCCCTGGTCATAAACCAGGACCCCCTTGCGTTAGGTGCTGTATGTACACAGAACAGAAAGGTGGTCCTTCTCTTAAAGAGCTGACAATCTGGCTTCCCAGCTCTGAAATCCTGCTAGCAAACAAAGCCTGTGCCCTAGATAAGGAAATAAGGTTGTGCTAGGAATGTAATGGAATGAGCTTGAGGAAGGGGAAAGGTGAAACTGGACCTTCCCACTTGCTCTCCGCCATGTGTTGGCCAGTCCAGACATCTAGGGAGGATCTAAGTAAGTTTTGTGTCAGTCAGATAGGCGTGTCTAGAAGTGGGGCAGGCTGTCTAACTTCTGGGGCTCACTTCTCCTCCTCCTCGCCCTGAATTCCATTCGGCATCCCAGTCTCAGAAGTCTCCCAACCCAGTTGCGCAGCCCTAGAGGCTATGAACAGTTCAGAGAAGCAGGTAGAATCCTGAGTGCTGATCTAAGCCAAATCTCTGAGAAATTTATCATTAGACACAGCCCCTTCCTGTTGGTCTAAAGAGCCGCCTGGACGTTTGCAGTGAAACCTGGCTTCCAATCTGCGCCTTGACACTTAACCAGCTGGGTAACCTTGGGTAGTCACTTCACCTGTCTGTGCCTCGGTTTCCCCCTCTGTGAAATGGGGATAACTGTACTGTCCTATCTCACAGGGGGAGGGAGGGGCATGGTTTGCTTAGCCAGCTCAGCTTTGAAATCCTCGGAAGGAAGGTGCTGTAGAAATGCTAAGCGGTGGTCGTATTGTTGTCCGTTTTCCAAGCAGATGCAGGATTATATAGTGGCTCTCAACTGCTATTGGGGATGGAAGATTTGAATAAAATATGTTCTCAATGGCAGAAAAATTTATGCCCTTTTGCCTGAGTTTCGCCATAGCCTTAATAGGGGAACTCCTTAATCTGGTCCTCACTTGGGGCATCTAGGGAACACGAATTGTGAGTAATAGGATGGTGGTCAGTAACTCATGATCAGCTGAGAGATGGGGCATTGGCACAGCCAAAGCAGCTCCCCAAAGGTATCAGAAGAGCAACAGGCATCCCCGGAAGTAATAGTGGGACAGGTGTATGGGAAGCAGTGCTGTTCCAGGGAGAGCTCAGCCCCGGGGAGAGCTACTTCCTTGGCAAAGAGCTGGATCAAATAGGCTTATTTTCAGGTTTGGTTTGTTGGGGGAATCAACTATCAACTGAACATTAGAGACCCAGCTAAGGATCTCTGAACATCAGCTTATACATGCATCCCTCATCAGACTGTGTTTTAGCCACACTCTCTGCTTATAACTGCCCAGTTATTTTATATTAATTACATTCCCCCATCAACCCCAGCAATATTTGCCCTCCCACTGAGCAAGTCATTATACCGGGCAATATACACTCCCTGGTCTTTATATTATGGTAACTACATGCTCTACAGTCATTATTTTATAAAAAATAACACTCTCTTAATTCCCGGGCTGCTGCGGGGTCATTAGAACAGCTCGTAAAGCACTTCCCAATCTCTCTTTGGTGAAAAATACAATTGTTTCGTTTTTCATTAAAATGTTAGCTCCTCCACTGTATTTTTCATTAGAGTAACCTCAGTATATTTGTAATACACCCACAAGTTTGTATTTTACATATGATTTTTCATGCTTTAATTCCTGTTGGAAAAATGCATTCACGGCCCCCTCCCACTCTCCGCAAAGCTGGCATAAATAGAAATAAAATAACAGATTTTATTTTTTAGCTTATTCCACTTTTCAAAAAGCTAGCAATAAAAAAAGAATTTTTAACCCCTAGCAATTAAAATAAGATGTCAATTCGTTCTGTCTCATAGAAAGGACAAAGGTTGGATTCCCTGCTGGTGTGAATGGGCTTGATTCCATTAAAGCTGATGGAGCCCTAACTGTTTGCATCAGCTGTGGATTTGACCCCTAGTCTAATTAGTTAGAAGCCATTATTGATGCAAAATTTTCTGAAGCAGCTCTGGTGAAAAAGCCCTATCTAATTTAGTAGGTATGAGATGCTGTAGAAAGCTCTATAGAAATTACTCTAAAAATCTAAAAGATTTCATAGAGAGTGATTACAAGTTTCATTGAGCAACCGAAGTTGTCTATAGTAGGAGTATAACTCCATTAAATTCTATATAGGATAGTTCAGAAAACCTCTCTGCCATTGAATCTCTGTATGGTCTTGGGCCAGGCATTCTGTGCCTCCGTTTTAGCCATCTGGGATGTTGTGTTCACTGAAGAGTAAGCACCACCTATTCAACAATCAATACCACTTCCCATGGCAACTTCCAGGACCATGTGCACTTGGAATTCCCTTGCTCTCCCATACCGGTACCAATCAGTCCTGACCCTGCTTACAGGTGAGAGCTAAGGAACTCTTTGAAGAAGATGGTGTGACTACAGATTGTTAGCTAGAGCAGTATTTGTACAACACTGAAATCCATTGGGTATTCTGTATGAAGATAGTATATGATCAGCTGAAGAGGTGATCAATTGTTCTTCATGTTCACTAAAGGTACGACAAGGAGTAATGGGTTTAATCTGCAGCAGAGTGGATTTAGGTTAGATATTAGGGGAAATGTTCTAACTCTCAGGGTAGTTAAGCTCTGGAATAGGCTTCCAAGGGAGGCTGTAGAATCCCCATCACTGGAGGTTTATAAGAATAGGTTGGACAAACACCTGTCAGGGATGGTCTAGGTTTACATGGTCCTGATTCAGCACAGGAGGGAAGTCCTTTTTCCGTGGAGTACGGGACATGTTACCTTGATTTTTCAAAACAATTTTCAGCCATACAAGAAACCATAAGATTTTTATTCAGTCGAAGGAAACAAGAGAGGGCCAGTGATCAAGGCACTACTCTCAAATTTTGGAGTCCTGGGTTCAAGTCCTTGCTCTGACACAGGCCTCCTGTGTGACCTTGGGCAAGTCTTTTAGCCTCCCTGTGCCTCAGTTCCCCCTCCGTCAAACAAGATTTATAGCATTTCCCAGACTCGCAGGGATATTGAGAGGATAAGTACATTGAAATGGTGAGGTGCTCACTATGGAAACGGGGGCCATATTGGAACCTGACTGAGGACAAAAGAGCTCGGGAATATTAGAATGCTGATCATCCAGTGCTGGGTGGAGGGCTAGACGGACAGGAAGCATACCAAAAAAGAAGTATAACTACCCATAAACCTCGTTTCTCCCCATATTCTGCCAACTTTCTGCCCAGAGAAATGTTCTTACTACCTATTTTCTGAAAGACTGAACAGCCGGTGTTATAATATTTCTAAGCATAAAAAACTCTGAGCAGACAAGCAGTCATCAACCTGGCTCTGCAATAAGCAGCAAAACCATCTCACTTCCTTTGGTAGCTGCCTAACTAATCATCAATCAGCCCCTTTCTGTTTCCATGGGTAGGTATCTCCAGTGGCCTCAGAGGAATTTCATTGTAAATCGGCACTCAGTTTTGTCAATGTATTAGAAAAGTGATCCTGCCAAGCTAATGAAAATTCAGAGGAAATGAAAGGAATCTTGATACTTTAGTGCTGAGTGAGATTACACTTTGAAAAGGAATTATTTGGGTGGGAGGGGACAGAGAGACAAGGTAATTCAGCTTCTGTGCTCTGAACCGCACATTTATCACTGAAATGCTGTCCATTTCCCTCCTATACAGTTTTTCTTAAATGTTTTGCCTTATCTATTAATAACAACAGAGTAGCTCTTCTACAGTATTTTTCATCCATAGAATTCAAAGCACTTTACAGAGGCAGCTTGTCTCATTAGCTCCATTTTAGAGATGGGGAAACAGAAGCATAGGGAATAGAATTGATTTGCCCAAGATCGGGTGGGTCGGTCTGTTTCTCCCATGTACTTTCACTAAGGTGCCACAGGCAATAAATGAAATAGGTGCATGGAAAGCTACCTTCTTTCAGGGAAATAAAGATCCATTTGGCAATAATCAGCTCTCTAGCATGCATCCACTACCCAATAGGTTTGCAAGGGCAGCCCTCCCTAATGACGTTCCTCGATTCCACTCTGGCTTCTGCTCAGTTTGC
This sequence comes from Dermatemys mawii, assembly GCA_007922305.1. Classification (NCBI taxonomy): domain Eukaryota; kingdom Metazoa; phylum Chordata; order Testudines; family Dermatemydidae; genus Dermatemys; species Dermatemys mawii. Next base: position 6,671,075 of record ML677397.1, on the reverse strand, counting down.
CTTATCTGAACTTTTCTAGAAGTTTCAGTCCATTTGCCTGCAAATCTGTCTGTCTGTTGTCCCTGGTGATACGGATCCACCTCTATGGGCATCCTTCAGTCAGGTGCTTTAATTCGATTGCTGCGATCGAAGGGACTCTGCATCTCAGTGGAATCTGTGGATGGATGGATGGATGGATGGATGGGGCTGAATTCAATGTCGCACAGGCACAGGGGCTGCAAAAGAACAGCTCTTTCAGTAATAATAACGCTATCCGAGTGTTTATCCAGCAGTCTATTACTGTACCTGACTGACTGCTTGTCCCTCTGCCCTGGCCTCTCTTTCAGACCCCATTCCTACATTGTTATTGTGCAGCCTGACTTCTACAGCTTGGAAGTGATAGAATTTAATGAGAGGTTAGGTGCAGAATCCATAAAGCTCTTCTGGTGCACCACAGCCCTGACCTGCAACACCCCTTGATATTCTAGTCCTGGGCCCCACGCTGCTCTGGTAAGGCACATCAGTCCAAACTTGCAGAACTAGCCCTCGGCTCCCATGCAACTACCAGTGTATCTCAGTGCTGATCCCAGGGCTGGCCTTACCATGAGACAAACTGAGGCAGCTGTCTCAGCTGCCAGACTGCGGGGACGGGGGGTGGGGAGAGCACCACTAGAACCCAGAGTGTAGAAAATGGTGTCTGCTGCTGGTGCATAGGTATCCTCTGTGCTCTAGATGCACAGAGATGGGGGAGTGCTGTGCTGGAGGAAGGAGGGCACAAGAGACCTTTCAAAGTTTTGGCCCAAGTGAGGGGACAAGGACGCTTAAATTTGAGCTCCCCGCCTCAGGTGCCAAAATGTTGTGGGCCAGCCCTGGCAGCTCCCCTGGCCCACTGTTCCAAATCCATCCGGAAGAAAGAATGGCAGTTCTGCTTCCTAAAGGGTGATAGTTTTATAAATATAAATGTCTTATTGTTAATGGACAAATGGTTCACATGGCTGTGGAAAGTTTTGAACCATGTGTTTCTGTTAAGGAAAAACGAATTTGACCTACCATTATAACAAGGTGAGAAAAGGAATTTGTTTAGATTTTCCTTCCATTCTTCTTATTCTCTGGATTCTCACATGATAGATTGCTAGATTATTATTATTATTTATTATACAAAAAATTCCCACAGTGCCTAGAAGCATCAGCCATGATTAAATTCCCACCATGCTAAGCACTGTACAAACCCCTGATCAGAATCAATCCTGAAAGGTTATGATTCTGACTGCCAAGACAGAAGAAAGGGTGGAAAGAAGGAAGAGGTATAATCCCCAAGAGAGAACTGAGGCACAAAGAGATGAAGTGATTTAACCAAGGTCACGTAGGAAGCAGAGGTAAAACTTTAACCTAGTCCTATGTCTTTTTGCCTTAACCATAAGGCCATCCTTCCCCTCAAAGAAACATGTCAAAACCTGCCCCTATTGAAGTTAATGGTGAAATCCCCGTTGCTGTTAATGAAATCTGGATTTGACATAAATTCTTCACAAGAAAAAAATGAACCCTGGTAAGAAAACAGAAGTCTGCTCTTGACTCTTTGGGGGTGTGTGTTTGTTTGGGAGGGTGGGGGGTTTCAAGAGGTACATTGACCCTGTATGGAAGCAGCCATGGAAAAAGGATGCCCTCTGAAGTTCAGCTAAAATCCATCTTGTTCTGTTTCAGCAAATCTAAGATCCTTTCCCTTAGCGCCCCCGCCTCTCCTCAAGTCTGGCATCTGGGCTAAAGCTGAGCGATACCGAGAAGCCTGATAAAAGGCCTCTCTGCAAAACTGATAACACACCGACTCCCATCTCCTTTTGCGGCAGCTCCAGCAGCCTGTCTAAAAGGAACATGTGGCTTTGTACAGAAGTGAATTTTTTATTACCCTGGCCTTGTTTAACCCAGGATGGTAAATGCCAGTGAAATATAGTGGTACCTGTGACTGACCATCAGAGGCAGTTTCAGTCTCTGAATCTACTGCTAGAGGGAGAGCAGTGCTTCACAAACTGAAGGCTAATTCTCCTTTGTGTGCTTGCACACAATTACCATTAACTAGTGGGGATGTGTGTGCATGGTGAGGATGGTTATGTATGTGGAATAAAGGAGGAATTCAGACATATCTGCACTGTTTTTCCTTTTTGCTATGTCAACAAATGGGTGATTTCAAGCATCTAAGATCAGGGGAGGTTCACTACAAGACTTACAATTATATTTGCCTAGTTTTATAAATAGAAGTAGCATTAATTCTCCCATTTTTCCGATGGGGAGTTAGGCTCTGAGAGGGGAAGCAATTTGCTCAAGTTTACAAGTCAGTCATCGACAGAGCCAAGAATAGAAGAACCCAGGTTGGTCTCTTGACCCCTAACCCTGCGCTCTAACTGCTAGATCATGCTTTCTCCTTTAATAAGAGGAATTCATCTCCTACATGAAGAGGACTGTGATCAACTACTTGTATCACTCAGCTAGAAGACACAAACTGCAACAGGGGAAATAAAGATTAAATATTAGGACAAATTCTCATTACAGTGAAATGGGCAGTTCAGTTTACCTGCAACAGGCAACACTTCTGCTTTGAGGGATCTCTTTCAAATATTCCCAAGATTTCCCAAACAGTTTCACTTGACCTGTAGTTAAAGACCAGCTGTCCTAGCAACCAATTTTTGCCAGTCCCCTGGGTGCTTCTGCTTATGGCAGGTTACAGTGTCCTTTCATTAATAGCTAATCTCTCCAGGCTGTTTTTCATGAATCAGGGTTGCAGGGATTTTGATTTGATAGCAGATTTTGATCTTTTCCTGTCTTGCACTGTATAGAATCACTCATATCTGTGTGTCTTGGGCTATGCTGTGCTCTCTTTCAGTGTCACTAACAGCAGAATTTCACTTCACGTGCCCTTAACAACTAAAACTACTGTCTTTAGTACAGCTTCTTTGACTAAAATCATGCAAACATTTGCCTACAAAGTGGACACTTCTTTTTTTTCCACACCTGTTGAGCAACCAGAACCTGTGAATTTCAATAATTAGGTTTTTAGATTAATAAAAAAAAGGGCAAGCAAAGAAAGGAAAAAAAGGGAAAGTCTCTATCCAGTGTGTTTCCTCTGCACCTGTCGGCACCGCACTGAACCTCTGTTTCTATGCAGATTCTCCACTGGCACCTGGCACTGGCATTTACAAAGGGAGGGTAAACAGGCTCAACCGTTCTCACACCCACACTGGGCACGGATGTCAGCGGACACGCATTATGCGAGGCAGCAGAGAACCGGGCCTTACAGCCCAAGAGAGCTAAAGGGGCAGTACACAGAAAACATTAGCTAATAGCTACATAGCTCACTCTGCCACCAGTCATCACTACCCAGTCCTCCCCCCAAAACAGAAAGCCAAAAAAATATTTCTCCCTCATCCCTATCAGCTGCCAACCCCCTACTGCTCCCATCTTGCTCCCACCACACTGCCCCCCACAACAGGTCATATCAACCTCCCCTGCACTCTGGAGCTGTCACCAGGCAGGCTCTGAAATACTGGGTATTCTGGTGCTTCAGTGCCAGGACAGCAGGAGAGTTTGGTAAATGATGGCAGAGGAGAAGTTGGGTCTAGCTGCCTGCTGGCTATAGCTGCAGTAAGAGGATTTCTCTTCTGCCCCTTTACAGAGGGGGGGTACATCTGGTGGCAGTAACATCTCTCTTTCATGTGCCTCCTTCTCCTGTATAGGAAGAACTCTGCAGAGAGAGCCAACGTGCCAGCACTGGGACTAGAACCCAGGCGTAGCTCTCAGTCTCTTATTCTAACTACAAAGGCAGGTTGCCATCTTGACACAGGTGACTGGTCAACCACTGGCATCCATGCTGTAGTGAACCAGTAGACATGGCTCCATCAATAATCTCTGGCTGCTTTTTTGGAAATACTTATTTTGGTTGATTTATGTAGTTTTGATGCAAGTGTAAGAGAAATTCCCTGCTGGGAATTGCAGACTTGGCTGCAATACAGAGGAAGCAGAAATCTGCTGCCTCGTTTATTTGTCTTTCTGCTTCCTTCCCACCCACCCTTAATACCTTTTTATATTGAAAAACTGAAACCACTTTTCTCAGTCTTAAGCTTTGTCTTTCCCAAGACACTCTTAATTGTATCTCTGTAACTCTTCCCATTCACTGATACATAAGAAGATTAAAGATACAACTGTAATAGGCTTGGTTAGGTTTTAATAAAATTTCCTAAGGATGCTGCAGAGAGTGCATATCATGGAGAATGTTGCTACTCTTTCTCTTTGATATACTACAGGATTCTTAGGCAGCCTTCCACAGGAGACACTTTCTCTGCCCTGAGTCTGAAGATGGAATGTTTCATTTTCAATAGAAGAAATAGTTTCCATTAAAGAAGCAATATCTACTTTATAATTTTAATGTTAAGTGAAGATGATGTTACATTGTAACCTGACAGGAGTGCCTGGCCCTCATTTCATCATTTATTTATAATTAGACAAGAAAAGATTTGGACAAAGGTCATGGGCTTTTTAGAAAAGATGTAAGAAACTAGATTTTCAAAAGTGACTAGTGATTTTGGGTACCTAACCTGAGTTGCCTTCAAGGGTGTCTGATTTGCCGAGGGTTGGTATTTAGCACTATCTGTAAACCACCCCCTTCAAGGTCTCTTAAGCTGAGCCCCCAAAAACTGAGGCACCAGAAATCACTAGTCCCTTTTGAAAATGTAGTCCAAATTGTCCTCACCTCTCATCCCTCTCTGCCTTGTGTAAAAGGAGCCTAAATAACTTTTATTTTTTTAAAAAAACTAATAACCCAAATCAGTAACAAGGTATGTGCAAACTTACAACCAAGGGAAAGGGGCCTTTCAAAGCACATATTTCACTACTCCGGCTTCACTCGGTTAGCATTCTCTACAAATGAGGTAATGATACTGGTCTTAAATAATTACTTCTCATTATTTAACCTTAAAAAAGGCATCAAAAAATAATGCCAGAAGCAAGGAATGGCCTTACGAGAAAGCTCCTCTAAATCAGGATGCACTTGTGTCAGGCATTCTATGATTAGAAGACAAAGCTTTTCAATATTGTGTCAATGTTGCACAGTGTGCTGTCACCGCTTTGTATGATATGAAAGCAGCACTGGCTTGGCAAAGCTATTTTCCCCGTATTTTAAATGTTGTTTCCTTTTACCTTGCCCTAGCCCAACCATGGCTGGAGATTCTAGGATCTTCATGAACCAGGACATGGAAACTGGAGTCACAAGCATGGATCCAAAGAAGCTTCCCAGACAGCCGCGGGATTATGTCCCTATCGCCACCGACCGAACCCGTCTCTTGGCAGCAGAAATCAAGAAGCCACGCCAGCGTTACATGGAGAAGAGTGGCAAGTGCAATGTGCACCATGGAAATGTCCATGAAACCTACCGGTACCTTAGCGACCTCTTCACCACTCTTGTGGACCTCAAGTGGCGCTTTAACCTCCTTGTCTTTACCATGGTTTATACTGTCACATGGTTATTTTTTGGGTTCATTTGGTGGCTTATCGCCTACATCCGGGGAGATCTGGACCATCTCGAAGATGAGAACTGGATACCCTGTGTTGAAAATCTCAGTGGATTTGTCTCCGCGTTTCTGTTTTCCATCGAGACCGAGACCACAATTGGGTACGGCTATAGGGTTATCACTGAAAAGTGCCCCGAGGGCATCATACTGCTTCTCATTCAGGCTATTCTAGGCTCCATTGTCAATGCGTTCATGGTAGGGTGCATGTTTGTCAAAATCAGCCAACCAAAGAAGAGGGCTGAGACCCTCATGTTTTCCAACAACGCAGTGATTTCTATCAGGGATGAGAAGCTCTGTCTAATGTTCAGAGTTGGGGACCTCCGGAATTCCCACATTGTTGAGGCTTCCATTAGAGCCAAGCTGATCAAGTCCAAACAGACCAAAGAAGGGGAGTTTATCCCCTTGAACCAGACAGACATCAATGTAGGCTTTGATACGGGGGATGACAGGCTCTTCCTGGTGTCACCACTCATCATCTCACACGAAATCAACGAGAAGAGCCCCTTCTGGGAGATGTCTCGTGCCCAGCTGGAGAAGGAGGAGTTTGAAATCGTGGTCATCTTGGAAGGAATGGTCGAAGCTACAGGTAAGGCTTTGCCAAAAATAACCAGCACAGACAATGCAGCTGGCATTAAAATGTCAACATTTGCCAATGACACCTAGGCTAATAATATGAGTCTTTGTCCCCCGCACTTCCCAGGGGCTGGTCCATATAAGTGAGATGAGTCTTATACAGCTTCTAAGTACATAAAGGGGTTTTGTGCGACATCACACTAAGCATGGGAAGGGGACCCAGTTTGGGAAGAAGTAAGAATGCCCGTGTACTTTGTCCACAGCTAAAAGCGAACATGGCCTTTCAATGTTCTAAAGTGTTTGGCTAAAGGGCCATCTGTGTTTCCCATCCAGAGGGAGCTGAAGGAGAACTTCTGGGACCCTCTATCCAACACTCTTCTTAACTGTGTGGTAGGCACAGTTGCCTAGTAGGTGATAGACTGGGTTTTAAGAGACCTGGGCTTGAGTCTTTATATTCTTCTGCTGGAGGTCATTAGCCAGAAGCTGGGAATAAGCAATAGGGAGGATGGATCACTTGATGGTTACCTTTTCTGTTCATTTCCTCTGGGGCACCTGGCATTAGCCAGTGTTAGAAGACAGGATACTGGGCTGGATGGACATTTGGTCTAACCAGTATGCCTGTTCCTATGTTTTAGCTCAAGTAGTTGTGACTGAGGCATTTAGCTCTTGTGACGGAGTCAGTCCAGAAGGATATAGGAGAGTGCTGGAAGGCAGGTATATTAGTCGCAGGATGTGCAGGTCCCTGTTCCCTGGATAGCCAAACAAAGGCTACTCCAGGCCAATCAAGGCACCTGGGGCCAATTAAGAACCTTCTAAAAAGGAGTAGAAACAGCTAGCCTAATTGGGACACCTGAAGCCAATCAGGGACTGGCTGAAACCAGATAAAAACCTCCCAGTTAGTCAGGTGGATGTGGGTGTCAGGAGCTGTGAGAGGAAGTTGTGCTGTTGGTGAGACTGAGTGGTGGACAACATATCATAGAGAAGGAAGGAGGCCCTGAGGTAAGGGTGAAGTGGGGTTTGAAGAAGCGGAGACTGCTGTGGGGAAGTAGCCCAGGGAATTGTATTGTGTTTTGTGCCTAAAAGGTCAGCCATCTTAGCTGATACTATTAGGGTCCCTGGGCTGGAGTCCGGAGTAGAGGGTGGGCCCGGGCTCCCCGCCTTTTCCATCTTCCATACTGGCCTGTGATGAAGGTAACTCACTAGGCGGTGACTCTTGCCAATTATACTGAGAAAGGGAGGTCACTCTGGGGCCTAGATGAGTTTCTGAGGCCCCTCAATCTGCCAGGAAGCGCAGGACCCACAAGTACAAACTTGGAGCTTTGTCACACTCTGTAAATCCAGGGTTCAGTCCCAACTGTTGTCATAATTCTATCTTGTATTTAAAATAGGTCATGACTGAGCTATTTTAGATATCTATTGTTACTACTGTTTAATGATGATCCCTGTACCTTCAGTCACCACTCTGACGGAGGATGAGAAGGGTAGATATTTGTTACACTTTATATTTTCACCAGCTGGGCTAAACTAAATGTCTCAGAAGCATAGCAGCTTTCTTGTGTGTGTCAAGCATAATCATTAGGTGTGTTGGAACAACAGGTGCGGAGCTGAAGTTAAATGGAGATTATTACGTTCTAGTCTGGAATAGTCTCCCAAGGGAACTGGTGGGATGTTTGTTTCCTAGGTCATTTTAAACTGGACTGAGCAAAGCACAGAGGGATATGCTGTAGGAAACAATCAACTCTGCACTTGCTAGAAGTGACCTAGTTAGAAAGGGGGACCAACAACCACAAAGTCCTGATGTTGAACACCCCCATGTACAGCCTATTTTGGGTTTGGTTGGGGACCTCATCTTTCCACTTTATGGGTCTTTTTCCATCTCTTATGTCTTTGAATCTATTTAAAACCAAGAATTCTGGTACAATCTCTGTACACCACAGACTGGTTGTGATATAGGACAGAACTGGCCAAGAACTGGATTGAGGGTCAGTAGTCTAAAATGGTACTCATAATGAATATTAATTTGTATTTACTTTATTTGCATGTATGTCATATATCTCACGATACATCATAGGTATATGATAAAAGATACTTGATCTGGTCACAAATGCAGAAAATACGTCTCAGTGAGGATCAGAGAGAGAGAATATGTGCAGGTCATTTCCCCCCTACTACAGTATAACCACCTCTAGGTGGAATGTAGCAGCCGTTAAACAGCACAGAATAGCACTATGTAATAGATAGGATGGGAGAGATATGGCTGGCTGAGCTTTCTTTCCACGCCAAAGCCTCATTGCACATGTATATGTGGTGCCAAATCTACAGCTAAAAGCAGTGCTGACTTTCTCAAGGGGAGTTTGAAGAGGGTGCAGGGAGACAGAGAACAGACAAGTGTTATGCAGTGTCATTGAGTGTCACCCAGTTTCAATCAATTGAGTCCTAGTGTCCTCTCATGGATAGGTGTTCCCAGCGAGTTCTTCCCAAAACTGGAATGCAAAAGTATTTGTAGCACAACATGAAATTATTCTGTCTTTAAATCCCCATCTCACTTTTCAACAAGTATGAGAAGGCAGATGCATAAGAGAGTCCTTTTAGATCAGAGGGGCTGGAAACAGTCTGAACTCCCTGCAACAGAGGAAGTGACTACTTGTTGGCTACAGTAACACCTGTTCCTGGTGATTCCCTATGCAACACTAAATATACATGCACCCATTTTCTAGGGAACATTGTTTGTGGAGTGCTCTGCGTAAGGTGGAAAGTGTGTCTCTTTCACCAACAGAAGTGGGTCCAACAAAAGACGTCACCTCACCTGCCTTGTCTCGTTAACATCCTGATACTGACACATCTACAATACTGCAGACAAGTTGTCTCTATGTCATTTTCTTCCTACCTCACCTTAATAACTAGCAGCACACTAAGCCTGGAGGGGGGACCCATGGTGGGGAGAAGAATTCCCGTGTGCTTTGTCAAAGCAAACTTAGATTTTCAATGTTCTGAAGTGTTTGGCTAAAGGCCCATCTTCGTCTCCCGCCCAGAGGGAGCAGGAGAAGAACATTTGGGGCCTTCTAGCCAACACTCTCTTCTGAACTGTGTGTTTGGCACCGTGGCCTAGTAGTTAGGGTGGTGAGCTGGGTTTTAAGAGGCCTGGGTTTGATTCTTGGCATTCTTTTAATGGAGGCCTCCAGGCCCTGGTCTCTATTTCTGCCTATTCTGCTGACTCTTGGTGTAACCTTTGGTCCATAAAGTAACCTCTCTGGGACCCAGTATCAGATGGGGGAAATGCCTGCCTGCCCCAGCCCAGCAGTGCTATAAATATTAAAGTGCTGGATGAGTACTTGTGAAGGGCAGGACAGTGCTTTCGATGCTCCCTGGAATAGGGTAGGGATATCTGCAACCGTGTCTATCTTCAGTGTAACCTATGACGTGGGGGATTACCCAGCCAGCAGCATGGGGTGTTAGGAATTAAGCGCCAGCTGGGGAATTCAGAGTTGGCTCAATGAGGCTGGGAAACAGAGATGCACCTGAACTTTGGGAAGTTCAGTGCCCAGGCTTAGAGTTTGGCTAGGAGAGCGGAGGGCACTGTTATCTAGAAGCCAGGACCAAGCATTCTGGAGACAGACGAGCCACCGCTGGTATTGTGTGTTTACAGGAAGATCAGCCTTTTGGTGTTTAAGCCATGGGAGAAGACTGAGGCTGGTGATTGGGATGAATTGTGGGGAGGGGTTAGCCCTGTACAGGTGGACTCTGAAATGCCAGAGAGGGCTTTTTAACTTAACCTGAGCCCCCTGCAAAGTTTCTCTCCCTGCCCCAATGTTACTATCATGTCTTAATGGTAGTGCTTGAATGGGGTGCAGTTATTCCTGACTCTTAAAACAACCTTCACCATACCACTTGGTGCTTTATATTCCAAGTTTAAGGGGGCTAGGGATGGAAAACCCAACTTCCATGAAATTCCCCCTCCCCAGTGGCATTCAAGAGCCACTTCTGTTGCTCCCAGATATGCCTGTTACCATAATTGTGTTGAGAATAATCAAATGGACAAACAAGCAGGTTTTTAACCAATCAAACGCTAATTAGATATGACTGCATTGTGCCTTGACCCTGCCAAATCTCTGAGCACAAACAGTCCCAGAGACGGGAGAGCCCTGGCTGCCTATTGCAGAGTATGCTTTAGCGCAGATGAAAGCAACCCCTTAGTGAAAATTGGAAGAACTACGTGGGGTTCACTGGAGCTGGTCCAAGAGTTCCAACCCTCCCGCTCAATCCGCTGCAAATGGGTTTGATTAGTTCCCATTTATGGCGATCATGCTGTTCGCCACCAGGAGGTTCCATAATTCCCTAGAACAGGGGTTCGCAACCTGTGGGTCGGGACCCAAAATTGGGTTGCCAAAATGTTTCAAAGGGGAGTGTGGTAGCTCCTGTCCCACGGGGCTGGCTGGACTTGCCTCCCTGTTCCAGATACTGCATCTTCTTGGGTCCCAGCACCACTCAGGTTTGGCCCAGCTGCCATAATGATGGGAGCCTGGGTAGGCCAGATTTGAGTGAGTGGCTCTGCAACATCATCAGCCAGGTCACAGCTCCACTCACACAAATTTGGTCCAATCAGGGTGCTGGGGACAAACCAGAGCAGTGGTGCAGCCCCGGAGATTTTGCACTGCCTGGATTGGAGAGCCAAGCCCAGTCAGCCCCACAGCACAGGAGCCACCATTGTGGGGTGAGTGCCAGGCAAGATGCAAGCCCCCGCTTCCCCCTCCCCCCACACACACACAGGGAACAGGACCTGACCAAAACCACACCAAGGATTCCAACCCCAGGCTATTGGCTGGGTTGCAACAACCCAGAAGCATTTACAAATGGATCCTGAGCCCCAAAGAGGTTGAGAATCACTGGTCTAGAAGGTTTAACGCTAAGAACTCACAGCCAGAGTCACCTACTGGGGCAGACTTTGCTTCAACAGAGCCTAAAGGAAGACAATCCCACAAACCACTGGGTCCCAAACCATCCCTGGCTTTCAAAATTGTCAGCCACACCTCAGAAGCAAACAAGACGCCAGGACAAAGACAAGTACAAGTGGTGCCCCCACTTCTTTCCTTGGTCTTCGGGTGGATAGCAGCCCGCAGCAATAGCTTCAGCTTCCAAGCAGAGTTTGAGGATGGTCCTGAATAGATTACATGACAGCAGAGTAACCAATCTGCAATGCATGCAACGGCTAATGTAACATGACTAGGGCATATTCTTTTACCAGAGGTATATTGCAGAGATGGGCCAATATGCAGAGCTAGATGTGAACGTTACCAAAGCTCACAGAACTGGAATGGCAGATTCTGCTTAGGGACCATATGTAGTGTATTGGGCTGCAGTGTGTTGTGTTGGTTGTGTGTCTCGTTGGTGTGAGAGTTCTGTAGAATGTATGTTATAGCTGCTAGCAATCCGGGCCCAATTTTCCACTCATTTACAGCAGTGTAAATCAGCAGTCACTCTACTGATGTCAATACAGTTACAACGTAAAACAAAAGGCAAATCAAGTCCTCGCCTAGACCATGAGGCTCATAGTGCACTCTTGGGCATTATAAAAAATAACAGCATTTCAGAGTGTTGTAGAGGAGAGAGATTGACAATGGAATTTTATTTGGTAGCCCTGGGTTGGCTGATATCAAAGAAAGCCCTGCACTGAGGTTGGAGATTAATACCTAGAAGTACCTCAGTGGTCCAAGGCTGATTCCACCATCACAAACTAGCACCATCAAGTCCTGGTTGAGTAGAGATTCTGCGGCTTTAGACTGTACTTCCTCTGACAAAAAACTCAGCCACTGCTAATGATGTGCAAAAGGAAGTCATTACCAGCAACAACCTCAAAATTAAAAGCATGGCAGAGGAATTGGATTGCTTTACAAATGGACTCCTCTCTCAGTGGGATTGCCTAGACCTGAGTGTAATGACATTAAGGAGCCCGGATCTATGGAAATTAATTACTACAGTCTCAGGAGACAGTGCCGTATTTGCTGTGAAACCCAAAAGATGGAGCTGGAAGAGCCCTTCCTGCTAGGTCGAGGGCTGGGCGGATGTCAGCGTGTGCCAAGGTTTGACTAAAGCAGTCAGAATCCAGGTGGCTTTCTGTATGGCTCATGTGTAGGGTGATGGGGAGACATCTCACCAGAACAGGGTGTCCTGCAATAATGCAGCATGTATCTCTAGTTTGGGGCCTTTGCTAAGACAGCCCAGGAATGGTCATCCTTGTGAGATGAAGTCCTGTTATTAAGAACTGAATGTAGGTCCTCAATTTAGAATATTGCATAGACAAATGAACAATCTTGATCCCTGTTAATGTAGCTGGATCTCTCTTTTCTTTTTCTTTTTTTTTTTTTTTTGCTAGATATGTGAATTATTTCCTGATGCACTGCTTTCGCTTGAGATGGGTAGCATTCTGAACTAGTGCAGTGACAAAATTAGCCCTGTTAAAGCTGACTGCTAGATACAATCTTTATACAGGGGTCCTAATATTTGGAGCTGAGGCCAGAACCTGTCATTGGTAGATAGGATGATGTTGGAGAGACCAGACCTAATGAAATGAACACTGCAGACAGGCATATTAATAATCAGTTTACTTTTGGTTTACACGGAAGCTTATTGAATACAAATTTGCTCCCGTTACTTTAGATGGGAAGAGCGGCTAGTCCTCATTTCTACCGTCACATTTCAGAGAACACCGTGGGGCTTGATGGTTCTTGTTTCTCAGTCACTGCAGAGCAATTCGCTCCGTTTACAAGGAGTAAAAAACGTTAGTTATGATTTAAAAAAAAACTAAGGAATTTAGAGACATGGCTCCTACTGAAAGTCAGTGGGAGCAGAGAACCAATTTTTAAAGGTATTTAGGTGCCTGAAGAAGCACTTAGGTGCCTAGATGGTTTTGAAAATCCTACTGGGTCTTTAACTCCTATTGATTTCAGTGGGAGATAAGTGCCGAGTGGGATTTTCAGAAGTTCTAGTTATGTACTTATACCTCTAGCCATATAAATGGCTAGAAGTATAAGTACATAACTAGAACTGGTCCAAAAATAGTGACTATTTTTTCATTAACATTTTGTGGGGAAAACGTTTATTGCAATTTCCAAAAGTTTCAACCAGCTGTAGGGGAAAAAATTAACCACTAATTCCCACTCACCCTCCACTTTTCATCCCTGCCCCATTTCCACCAGACACACTCGCTTGCTGTAGCATTAGTCCTACCTAAAGCAGCATCCTGTAGAAACAATAGATCTTTCGTTCTTTCTTTCTTTTTTTCTTCCCCACCCCATGGCAACAAAAATCCAAAGCCGGTAGCCCCAATCTACTGACAGAATTAAGCTGGCCTGTTGTGAGCCGTAAACATGGATGTGCCACTAACCTCGTCATTGCGAGCGAGCGAGCGAGAGAGAGAGAGAGAGAGTATGAAGCAATGCTGCCAGAGACTAAAGAGAAGTCGAAAGCCAATCCCCCACGTGCACTCAGATTCGTCTGGGTTGTGAGATGAACGACTTGGCTGATTCAATTAGAGAACATTAGAGAGCCCAGCTTTTTCCCCTTAAGTCATCATTCCTTTTGATGAAGGAGTCTGCGTATCTTATAAGTCTCTCTGGATGAGTCTTGCTTCCCTCACATCTTTTATCCTCCTCTCCTCCTTCACTGACAATTAACCAAAGATTGATTTATCACTGTACCTACCTTACAAACCTCATTCTGTACCTACCACTCTTCGTCTTCTTAGCCTATGTGCAATGTGCCTCAGGTGGCTCGTGATCAAGATTAATCTCCGAATTTGGTCTGCTGGTTGGATCATTAGCTTCTGCAATCCAAGTATTGACAGGGAACACAACATGAATGCTGATCCATGCCCCCTTGCCTACCAATGCTGTTGCTTTAATGTGATGATAGGTGATCACTGAGCATTCAGGAGGCATCAAGTCATCTTATTACACCACTGATGTTCACTGGTTTTCTTTGACTTCCCACCACCCCCTACATTAAATAGACAGTTGGAGATAATAGAGCTGACTTGTTAATCCAGTGACCCAATATAGTATTAGCACATGTTTCAAAAGGACTGAACTATACTTAACCATTGTTGGAAGGAAAGTGTCTTTGATATCCCTGGCTTTGAGGTGTAGGAATGAAGTAATGAACCAGATTACCACTGACTTGCCCTGAAAAGAGTGTTCTTGCTGAACTATTTAAGGTGCTTATTATGGGCTTCCCCTTCGCCCTTCCCATTGTCTTTGTAACACAGGCAGAAAGCAGAAGACTGGAAGTCCTAAGTGCAGGCAATGTGATGTTTATTCAGGTTAGTTTCAAGTAAGCACATCCACAGCTTTATCGCCACAGAGTCTTTTTTCCCAGTGTCCCATTTCCCCCATCCTTAGCAGGCATAATTATACCTGTAGTGCCCACTTTTGGTCTCACCCCTTATGATTTATGGTCCTGTTCTGTTTTGAAAGGTCGTGAGTCAGGGGGCTTTGGTATCACCTCTTTTGTATCCCATGGGCGGGGTAAGGAGTAAAGTTGTGCTTTAATCAGGGACAGGCATTTCTTTGGCTTTTAGTATTTCTTATACCTCCCCCTGCCCATTCCCTTGCCCCTCCTGATTGGTTGCTTGACCTTGGCTCAAGATAGAAGTCAAGGCAATCATATATTAAACCCCTACTGAAACCAGCAACACTTTAACTCCATCTCTTATCTGTTCTCGTCCTAACAAACTCATCTGGCTGGGAAGAAGCAACACAGTGTCTTTGTTCACACATATTAATGAGAATATAAAAAATATTATAAGTTAAATGGGCAAACAAGACCCAAAATTCTATCTCCGGCAAATATACAGGCCTGACTACTACATTATCATCACTAACATGCCTAACAGTGCTTATATGGCTCCCTCTACCATAGTATCTGAGCATCTCCCCATCTTTAAAATATATCCAATACCACTGGGAGGTAGGATAGTATCATGATCCCCCTTTTACAGACAGGGAACTGAGAGCCTAAGGCCCAGATCCACAAAGGTATTTAGGCACCTAACTTCCATTGTTGTCCATGGAAGTACGGTATCTAAATAAATGTTGACAACTTGGGCCTATGTGATTTCCAAGGTCACAGAAGTGGCATCTGTGACAGAGCAGGAGATTAAACCCAGGACTCTCACCTAACCTCTGGCCCATCCTTGCTCTCTCGCAGAGCAACATATTTCCGTGCAATTGAAATTTCAGTTTATTTGTTCATTTGACAAATCCAAGGATCTGATCCTAGAGGAGAAATGTTGACCTTGTGCCACTGCTTCCTGAAACATAACAAGGCAAGAAATGATAGATTAAATGATATAGTAGCGCATCATTAATTTAATAAAGTGGAGTCATAATATAAAGATGTGAATATAAAGATGTGAATATGGTCTCTCTCTCTCTTTAACCTGTTTAGTTTGTCAAGTTTGCTATCTCTGTGAACTTTTTTTGCATATTCCATTTCATTGCCTATATTAGACCCTTACCGCTTTTGACTTTCCAATACCCAGGAACATTCCCGCGCCTGGAGAGCATTCAGAAAAATTAAAATTTTAGTCTTCCCTTCTGGCATGAAAATCAAAGCGAATCAAGTACAGAGATGTCCTCGTTCAAAGAAGATGCACAGAAATAATTGGGGAATCATGCTCCCACCTTCTAATATTCCTTTTGAAGTCAGAGGAACAATATTGGTTTTGTCATAAGCCAGGATGTTCCTTGGACTAATTAGTGTAAATGGCCCAGCACTTTCTACAACCATTTGAGTGATATTTCAACCTCTTTGATGCTAATTTAAGGATGTGTATTGCTTAATTAGAATAATAGGATTTAAAATATTGATAACTATTCCCTGCCACCCTAGCTAGTCATTGGTGTCCATTTTCACACCATCTTCCCTCTCCATATTTTGTCCATTCCCACTGTAGGTCAAATTCACCCCTGAGGACCTATGTGGCACATTGGCCTTGTGCTAGCCCTCTGAATAGAGGTGAATTTCACTCTGCATATGTGGAAAAAGACTTTGTCATTAATTTGCTGTACAGAAAAAAGAGAAGAATGGACAAAGTTGGGAAATTCATTAAATATGTATGTGGTGGGGGGAGGGATTACCAGTAATTCCTGGGTCTTCATTGTAAAAAGAGCCCATCTAGTATCGCAAGCATAGAATTAGCATCCACGTGATGGCAGATAACAGCTCAGAGCTCAGTGTGATGCTCTGTACCTCGGGGGAACACCCAGGACCCCCATGTTCATCCTTCTAAAATTACTGTGTGATAGCCAGTGTAAAGTTTGTCCTATTGGGCGTCTTTGGAAGACTCATGATGCACTGAGCATAGTTGTTATAGTAAGGCTATAGGTTATAATTTTATGTATGTAGTTATGAGGTTGAAAATATATCCTCTTAAAATATCCTTGTCTTAAAATAAGCCCGGGCAAAAACTCTCCAA
Source organism: Dermatemys mawii (assembly GCA_007922305.1). NCBI lineage: Eukaryota > Metazoa > Chordata > Testudines > Dermatemydidae > Dermatemys > Dermatemys mawii. The sequence continues at coordinate 6,654,497 of ML677397.1, read as the reverse complement.
AAGCTGAGAGGCTGTTCACACCTCATCAGGGCATGTATGGGACAAACCCAACCCAGCCTCATGGGAACAAAGGACACTGGCCTAGGCAACAAAAAAAGAAGACTCTGTTGAACTCTGGAGGGAGTCACCCCGCTGCCTTTGGTCAATTTCGGACTACACTGACGTGGGGGAGGGCAAAACCAAAAGGGAAGAGAGAACATGATAAAAGGGAGAGACGTTTGCCATGCTGTTCCTCACTCTTCCACCTACCTCTAGAGACACCACCACCAAGCGACTGGAACACTGATCAAAGGGAGAGCCTGGCTGAAGAGCAACCAGCCAGCCTGTGGTGAGAAGCATCTAAGTTTGTAAGGGCATTGCCAGTGTTAAGATCAGCTTAGAATGCATTTTGCTTTTATTTCATTTGACCAATCCTGACTTGTTATGCTTTGACTTATAATCACTTAAAATCTTTATAATTAATAAATTATTTGTTTATTCTATCTGAAGCCATGTGTTTGGTTTGAAGTGTGTCAGAAGCTCCCTGTGGGATAAAAAGCCTGGTACATATCAATTTCTTTGTTAAATTGACGAACTCATATAAGCTTGCAGCATTCAACAGGCATAACTGAACACTGTAAGACAGAGGTTCCTAGGGTTGTGTCTGGGACCAGAGATATTGGCTCCTGTCATTTGGTTGCACAATCCAAGGAGCAGCTTACATGCCGGAGGCTGTGTGTGAACAGCCCAGGAGTGGGGGGTTCTCACAGCAGAGCAGGGTAAGGCTGGCTCCCAGAGTCAAGGATTGGAGTGACTAGCAGATCACCGGTCCAGATATCACCAGAGGGGAATGTCACACTGTGGCATTTAAATAAAAAAAGTTAATTTTATGCTGATGAAAAATGTCAGCTTGACATCCCTAGAGGATGGATATTTATATCCAATGAGCAGGTCTAGCCAGGTGGCAGTAGTGAATGTTTTCCCTACCACCATCCAGCTGATGTGCTTCAAATTAAACTTCTTAATCTAGGATACTGCTAGTTAATTCTCCAAGATCTATTCAGTACTTGTCCTCTGTCATGAAATTGCCAGCAAGGTTACTAGTTGTGATGGTATGTTTGATACAGGCATCTATGTCCTCCAACAGCTACACTAAGACCAACAAGTAATCTGTATCCAACCTAATGCCCATGAGATAGCAGCAAGATTGGCTGTTGCTGAATGGGGCTGGATTTGAACTGTGACCTAATAATGATATAAAAGCCTGTCACTCATGAGCAATCTCCTGCAGAATTTTTCTGTTCTTAGCAATGTAACAGAGCCAGAGGCTTCTATTTTAGCTGCATAATCAGTGGCGTTGCAATCAGTGAAAGGTTCTGAAGTCTGCCGCTGCCATTGAATACCTAGAGGGAAAAAACAGACTTCTTCTGAGGGGGTCATCAAGATTCCCTTTCTTCTCTGCATATTAACATTCTCCCTTCTTTGAAATAGTGGGATCAGCTTGATTCTGACTGATTTTAATGTCAAGAAAGTGTCGTCTTAGTATAGTTCCCTGACACCTATTTTAGACACCAATTGCTTCTCTGTGACTTTCTCTGCTTTTGAATGTAATGAAAGAAACCGATCTTCATTCATTTATTGGAAACCAAAAATCCAGTAGTTTATAAAACAAAGCATGTATGGCTGCTCCAAGTAGGAACATTCTAGATCCTTGACATTAATACTCAAAAATCAGACTCCAGCCTAATAGACTAAAACTTTACCTCTGAGGACTGCAATACAGTGCACTTAAACATGTAAACCTCTGTGAAAGTTTTGTTACAGAACTTGAAAGTGAGGGGCACTCTTCTGGATTCTAGCTTTGCTACAAGCCTGAAACTGAGCACAGCCTCTTTGTTAAGGGGATGCATCTGGACTCAGTTTTATGCAAAAGTTATTCAGGTTTCAACTTAGTTTCAATTTTCATTTGCACTGAAACTCAAGCTGGTGACTGCAGAGAGGCGAAAGATCCAAAGTTTACATCTGAAGAGCCTGAAAGTTGAGTTTTTCCCATTTCATTTCAAATTTTCTAAAAATCAACTGATTTTGCAGTTGAAAAATAAGCATACTTTTTTCTCCTTTTAAAATAGGACCATTTGTAAACCATTTCCATGGAAAATATAGCCATATGTTCCAAAAAAAGAAATAAAGTTAGAAAGTATTTTTTTCTGAAACTTATTCCAGATGAAAATGGATTTTCACACACTGTGACTCTTGCATGCATTTGATCAAAATGTTGTTTGTTTTTCATTAAAGTTTTCTCACTGAAATGAAATTTCTGGGTCACAAAATGCCCAAAATCAAAATAAAAAAGAGCAAAAAAATATTTCGCAAAGTTTTACTAGAAACTTCTTAAATCCAAAAGTTCATAATTACTCTCCATTTTTAGAAAAGGGCTAAGAAACTATGTCAGCATCAATGGCCTTCTATGATTTCCCCCTCTCCCCCGCAAGGAATTCTGGAAGTTTGACACCTCCTACAATTCCTCTGCACGCTCAAAAGGCCTTTTGAAATCTCCCAAGAGCAAGTAATTCAAGCAATTGTACTGAGGACTATGGTGTATCTACTTAGAAAGCAGTAATACTTTAGAGGTGATGTACAACAATGGCAAAATGGCTCTGCTTCTTGTCTAAGGTGAACACAGTGCATTGTGGGTAATCATGCCGGTGAAGGTTTAGGTCTTTATTACAGATAAGGCCTGCTGATTTCTACTAACCACTGCAGAATTGGAAAGAGACTGGTCCAGCGAGCTACACTGCCTATTCCAGTGTTGGATTCTGAATGTTCAGCATGCACAGGGCCAAGGACGCATTGTGTGAGAGCGGAAAGCAGCTGTACCCTGTACTGTTAATGAAAATAAGGCTTATTGGTTGCAGAACCTCCACTATCATCTTCTTTCAGCCCGGAGGCAATAGTTAGCTAGGGCCATTTACAGACACATTCATTAGCCAGGCTGGGGAGCAGCACTTAAGGGAATTTACAGCCGGGACAATGCTGTTGTTTGCTGTGCAGTGTAGAGGTTGCCAGGCAGTTGGTCCACATGCAATTTAATTCCGATATACATGTGTGAAAAAAGAATATCTGAATGAGATTATGGAGTGATTGCAAGTTGTTTTATTGTACTGGCTCTGTGCACCCCTGGGGTTACAAAAGCTACTGCGGGAAGCCGGCAGTATGCAATCCTTGGTCAACGAAAGGTTTATATTGTTCCTGTCTTAATTGAATACTTAAAGCAGGATATAAATGTGATTGTTTCTGTGGAGCTGAAGATCAGGGGAAGGTATTTCCCCAGGTAAAGGAGCTATTACAAGACCTTGACTGCAAGGCTGGAGTTCCTTTTACATGTCTGAGGCTGACTCTCTCTGGGTGGTAAGATGGGAATTCCCTTCTGATCTGATCATAAGCAAACTAGGGAAATGTGGTCTAGAAGAAATTACTATAGGGTAAGTGCACAACTGGTGAAAAGATCATACTCAAAGAGTAGTTATCAGTGGTCAAAACAGGAAGACGTATCAAGTGGTATCCCGTAGAGGTCAGTCCTGGGTCTAGTACTATTCAATATTTTCATTTATGACTTGGACAATGGAATGGAGAGTATGCTTATAAAATCTGTAGATGACACCAAGCTGGGAAGGGTTACCAGCACTTTGGAGGACAGGATTAGAATTTAAAACAACCTTGACAACTTGGAGAATTGGTCTGAATTCAACTAGATAAAATTCAGTAAAGACAAGCGCAAAGTATTTCACGTAGGAAGGAAAAATCAAATGCACGACTACAAAATGGGAATAACTGGCTAGGTGGTTGTAGTGCTGAAAGGGATCTGGGGGTTATAGTGGATCACAGTTTGAATATAAGTCAACAATGTGATGCAGTTGCAAAAAAGACTATTATCCTGGGATCTATTAACAAAGTGTTGTATGTGACACATGGGAGGTAATCGTCCCGCTTTACTCGGCATTAGTGAGGCCTCAGCTGTAACACTGTGTCCAGTTCCATGCACCACACTTTAGGAAAGCTGTGGACAAATTGGAGAGAGTCCACAGGAGAGCAACAAAAATGATCAAAGGTTTAGAAAACCTGACGTAGGAGGAAAGGTTAAAAAAACTGGGCATGGTTAGCCTTGAGAAAAGAACATTGTGGGGGACCTGAGAACAGTCTTTAAATACAGTGAGGGTTGTTACGGAGAACAGTTGATCATTGTCCTCCCTATGTCCATTGAAGGTAGGATGAGAAGTAAGGGGCTTAATCTGCAGCACAGGTGATTTAGGTTAGATATTAGCCAAATCTTTCTAACTATAAAGCTAGCTAAGGTCTGGAATAGGCTTCCAAGGAAGGATATGGCATCCCCATCATTGGGAGATCTTAAGAACAGGTTGGACAAACAACTGCCAGGCATAGTCTAGGCTAACTTTGTCCAAGGGGGCTGGACTAAATGATCTCTTGAGGTCCTTTAAGCCTCACATTTCTACTGCGATTTTAATATAGAACACAGGGCATTTACTCAGCAGTGGGAAAGCCATGCTGGGAGATGGCTCATCCACTAATAGGGCCTAATCCTGCATGGGAAAAAATGCCCCTTTCTCCCAGGAACATTTCTGGGCATTTGGAGCACTAAGGAGCTCTGCGGAAAGTATTTAGGTGCCTTAGTGGGTTCTAGTTATATCCAAGGAGGAGCATTGCTCATTTTCGATCCAACAAAGTCTCTCACCAAGGGCTAAGGGGGGGTAGGTAGAAGCTAGTGTTATCTGTTGGTAGGTGGGGATGCAGGAGTGACCCACATCTCTTGGAGAAAAGCCGGTGGGTACACAGCAGCATGACAGGACCTGAGAACTACATCCGTCTTCTGCTCTTGTATGCCAACCTGGCATAAGGGAATGAATGTCAAGCACTGTCTATCCCTGATGACGCAGCGCAGTAGCATCTATGTCTGGGCACTCACTGGCCGGCCCATAAGAAGCTTGTTACTTGAGATCTACAGACTGTTTTGTATCCCAGTTCCTGAATGGTTGCCCAGATCTCAACCAGACCCTCTCCTCAAAGCTCGGAACAGTTGGGATAACTTTCCTCCTCCCTTATTTTATTTTTCACAGCAGCCTCTGCACTTCCTGGTTCCTGCCAGTCCAGGAAGCAGAAGTGCCAGAACACTGTGACTCACACTGTACTTGTTGTTCCTGCCTGGAAGCAAGTAGGTCTGGAAATCTCCTTGAAAAGAACTGTGTGAGAAATGTCCAGCCCTGTTTTGCAGCCCAAAGTGTTACATTTCTTCCATCAAGCACAAATAGCAGTCATATACCTACTGGCCTGAATGCCTTTTGTTTTAGGTTAAGGAAAGCAACAAGAAAGAACAAAAGTAAAGTCTCCAGGCGAGAGCTCTGTGTGTGACTCTCCAGGAGAGGGGGTGAAGGCATGTGCATGCTCTCTAACAGGTTGCAGCAGTTGTGAGAACAAAATGTGCAGGCAGGCACAGTTACTACAAAGGAAGGCTATTCCAGTAGCTAATACTGGCTTGGGAGACCCAGGTTTGGTTCTTTGCTCCACCACAGATTTCTTCTGTGACCTTGGGCAAGTCAGTTAGCCTCTCTGTGCCTCAGTTTCCCACTTGTATGATAGTAACATTGCCCTTCCCTCTGTCCAAGGAGGGTAGTGAAGATAAATACATTAGAGATTGTGAGGTGCTCAGATACTGTGATAGTTAGGACCATAGAAGTTCCTATGATACATTTCAAATGTAAAGGTGTAATGTGCAGAAAATGAAGGCATCATTGTCATAACTGTATCCACTACACAAATCAGCGTGCACATCTGAAACCAGCCTCTGCGCTGATCTGCTAAGGTTTTCCCACTGCTAGGTATTGCCAGTCACAGGGACAATTTAAGATCTCTCTCTCTCTCTCTCTCTCTCTCTCTCATTTAAGCTGGCCAAATTTGTCCCTGATGTAACTAAGCTTTAACCTGACTGAATTCAGTGGAATTACACCAGCGATGAATTGGACCCTAAGGGATTATACAGAAAAGGCAGGTCCTGTTGCAGTCATAATTTCAATAGTACATGCTTATGACTGACCCCTGAGTTGCTATAATGGACTCGTGTTTGAAGTACAGTTCTGGAAACCAGGGGATGTAATTTTGTTTCCTGGCTCTGCCATTGACTTGCTGTGTGGCAAGTTCACTTCACTTCTCCATGCCTCAGTTTCCACAGATTATAATGCTACTTGGGAGGGGAAAGGGGAGAGCTATGTTTGCACAGCCCTTTAGAGACCCAAATGGAAGTTACCAAGCATTACTACTACTGTGTGCGTGGTGGTGGGGCAGGGAAGGTTGTCCCTTTATGAAGGCCTAAGCCTGCATGGTATGAGGTAGCCACATCACTATCACCTGCCATAGTGGTGCTCCCTTCACCATGGTAGACTTGGGTATGGGGCATCCCCTGAGAAGGCCCCCTGGAAATGTCTGTATGAGTGGAGCAAGATGAATCTCCCTCTGCCTGTATTATCTGCCTGGAGCTACAAATCTTTCTCCCTCACTGCTAACCCCTGTGGTTGTGGGTACCTCTCTAGCTCCTTCATTTGCAGTCAGTTCCATCCTTCAGCACAGGGACTCAGCGTATATTCTACCCAGTGACCTTGCTCCTCTCTGGCGGCATTCCAGCCCAGAGACTGAAACCAATCCATGGATGAAGGGAAAGAAAACCAGTGGGGAATACCCACAAATAAAACAGTACGGATGGGATCCTGATGAACAGGCACAGCTCAGTCATGTTAATGTGAATTCCACAGGCGCCTCCAAAGAAGGACTCTTGAGGCTGCGAGAGGAGAGAATGATAGCCAAGGCTGTTCTCAGCTCTGGGAGAAGAGGTACCTTATGTCTTCCCACAGCTGAACTCGACAGGATGGAGACATTTCCTAATCCAACTTGTTTGCTCCCTGTTGTGCCCAGGTGTTAGAGGACATATGGTGTATTTCTCCCTGAACCATAAATGCCCCGGCAGTAACATTTGTCCTCGTCACAGCCTTCGTCTTATGGTAATGTCATTTGGGTTGTGGGAATGAGATCGGGCAGCGTTGGCTTGGAATTGAATTGAAAACATGTTGTGATCTCATTCCAGGCAGGCCTCTCTCTCTCACGCACCAATGAAAGTGTCAGGAGGTCGAACTTTCCACATCTCCCTGGAATGAATTCCAGAAGTGTGACCCATGTAAACCAAACAAAAGGCAGATATATGGGACAGAATTTGATCTTGCAATAGGCAGGTGATTTCACTTGTTCCAAGACTGAATTTTTGCCCTTGTAAGGGTTTTCCTCAGACTTCCCCAAAATAAATGAATATGTGAAATGAGCACTGTCCTTCGGCTGAGAACCAGCTTGACAAATTTCAGTCTCATTCTGTGGAGATTCCCCCATTGCCTTCAGTGGGCTTCAGTTCGGGCTCTATAGCTAGCTCTGGGCACCCAGGTGCCATAGTGGAATGCAGAGCAGATTTTGCAGCAGGTGAGCTGAGTTAGACCAGGGAGAACTGTAATTGCAGGGGGCTGTGACTGGAGGGTCTTCAACAGAGCAGTTGGGGGAACCGAAGTTAAGTTAACAAGGTGCTGTATAAGCCAGGTCTGATGTGTTTTGGCAGAGCCGAGGGGAGTTCAGGGCTGGAATAGCGGGGACACAGTAGGTCAGGGATGAGGTGTCTTGGCGGAGATGGTGCGATCCCAGCACTGGACTAGCCAGAAGGTCAAGATTGACCTGCATCAGCAGAGCAGTGAGGGGGATGGGAATCTAGCCATGTCGGAACCACTCTCACCTTAGTGCCATCAAACTTCATCCTCCCATAAACCCCAGATTCAGGATTGCAAACATCCCAGCTGTCTGCAGAAGCTGCAGTGAGGCCATTCAGTTCTCTGTGTTTGAATACTCGGCTTTTTGTGCTACAGCCTCTTCCGAGGCTCGTTAAGAGAAGACCTTTTCCATGTCCCAGAGCCAGCAGGTATGGAAATCCACCAAAGCACTTGTAAATAATAGCAGGATAGCATGGGCACACAACAGAACTTTGTATTTAATATGTCTTTGTCTCCTCTCCTGACCCAGGGATGACCTGCCAGGCCCGGAGCTCCTACATGGACACGGAGGTGCTGTGGGGACACCGCTTCACTCCCGTCCTCACCCTCGAGAAAGACTTTTACGAAGTCGACTACAACAGCTTCCACAGCACCTACGAAACCAACACCCCCACGTGCTGTGCCAAGGAGCTGGCCGAATCTTTCCAAGAGGGCCGGCTCCTCCGCCACCTCTCCAGCGCCACCCTCCTGAGTGGGGGCAGGGAAGCAGAGACAGCAAAAGAAGAACAGGAAGAGGAAGAGGAAGGAGTGGAGGTGGCTGGGCTGAACGGAGCCAATGGAACAGCAGGAGAGGTGAAGGCAGATATGTCTGTATAACACATGGATCTGTACTGGACAATAGACAATACATATGCTCCTACTAGGAAAACAGTGGGATCCAGTGGTTAGAATACTAGCCTGGCAGTCAAAAGACATGGGTTCTATTCCAGCTCTGCTACCCACGTTGGGTGACCTTGGACAAGTCACTCCATAGCCCTGTGCCTCAGTTTCTCTGATCTGTAGAACCATGGTAATGGTACTTTATCCACATTTGCAAAGCATTTTGTGGTCCATGGACAAGACATGCTAGATAAGAGGTGTTATTAGTTCTGATGTTCCCCCACAGATTATTCTGGAGGAGACTCCTTCGTTGGTCAAAATTATTTCCCTTTCAGGGGATATTTAAAATGAGAAAACGTAAAACAACCTAACAATCTCCCATCTCAGTAAGAAGAATGTAGTTTCATACCTTCACTTAATGTACAAGTCAATGCATTGTAGACATTATTACTGCTAAATTAAAAGAGAGGAAAGAAAACTCCCCTCCTGTATCCAGCTTCCTAGTGATTGCACATGGTGTTTTAGAGTTTTCCTCCTGAACTGTGTCCACCACGATTCATTTCCGACAGGCTGAAACATCCAACAGTGGGATGTCGGGTCTCTCTTCGGAGATGAATCAGGCATTTCCCACTCTGGCTTTCTGTTGTGGCCTCTTTATCACGTGCATCCTACTGGTCAGGCTTTCTTCACAAACTCGTACAGTGCCATCTTCGGTGTAATTGTTTTGGACAGCTATGCTGCACAGTGAGATGTTTAGATCTTGCCCATTATAATGGTTTTTGGACCTGCGTTTCCCAGGTTCAATCCTCACTTTTGATTCATGGCAATGGGTTCCAGGTCCCCCTCTAAAGTCTGGTCCATTTAGAGGATAAAAATGTACTACTGCTACCGGTTAAGATGTATTTCTTTTGGTTATCGATTTCAGTGGAGATATTCCAGATTTACACAACTGTAACAGAATAGAATTTGGCCACATGTTGCTTCTGCAAGCAATTGCAGTGGGGAGGAGGGAAACTCAGGGCTACTTACACAGCTCCATAGTTTAGACAAAGGGGGTGAGAATTGTAGCATATGGTCTCATGCTACTCTGTAACTCCCTTGTGTGGATGCTGTACTAACAGGAACTTCGTCCCTGTTAACTTAGTCCTGTTTAAAGATGGCGACATTAAGGCAAACTAGGCACCTTTTAGTTCGCAGCCGCAGAGTCCACACAGGGGAGTTACTGCATGCTAGTGCATGCTACAATTCACACCCCCTGTAGTCCAAACTGCTGGGCCATGTAGACATAACCTTCATCTGCATTTGTGTGCCCACCTGGTATTGATTCTGGGTTTATATGTAATCACTGGATGAAATTCAGCTCTTGCAGAAGCAGCTTCGATGTAACTGAAATCATTGGGATTGCATCCACTTATAACAGCTCTGAATTTGGTCCACGAGGCTTTAGAAATTAAACACACACACACACACACACACACACCTATTTGATATGACCTCTGAGGTGATAGCCAGAAAGCTGAGCATCAAGTGGATCCAGCTAGAGGCAGAGAGGTGCCAAAGGTTACCTTGTTATTCTGCTTCACTGTATGCAGAGTGCTCTACTTTTCTTGAAAACGTTTCGATGCTTTTATTTTCCTTGTGGTTTCTTTAGACACATAGTAAAGCCAGTGTAAACCCGTGGGCCCTGGTTCTCAATGGTATTTAAGGCTTACAATGGAAATTAGGAGCCTAAACACCTTTGAGGATCTGGGTCATGAGTTGAAATCCTGGCTCTATCAAAGTCAATGGCAAAACCCCCGTAGACTTCAGGGGGGTCAGGATGTCACCCTTAATGTCGACACACTGCACTGGTTCAGAATGGGGCTCACGTGAGTGTGATTTACCCCAGTAAGCTGCATGGTTTATCATGGGTTCAATGAATGCGTCCACCTTAGGTGGCTTCACTGATTTAACGACATCTAGGTATTTCACTGATGTAAAGAGGGATTTCCCTCATATAAAGACCCCTTGCTGGACAATAAGGGCCAGTGTCCTAGCACTCGCAAGTCAGACCATCCCAGGGTGTTCATGAAAGACTCTTCGGTAACCTCTCGGTGGGCTCACCATTGACCTACCAGTTATGCCTCCCAGTATATTGGGAATGCTTTGTCTTGGAGATCAGTTATCCTCCAGTTAAAGGGCCCCTGAAGCCCCTGGGAGTTCTTGGTCATAACTACTGTGGAAGCAGGGTTGGGCTCTAGCTCCACAAAGCAGGACAGAGAAACAACTAAACCCAGAAGAGGACAGGGGAAATCTGCCTACATCTAAGAAATAATTATCTGTGAAAATTGTTTTCCAGGAGCCTTCAGTCTATGGCTCAGTGCATTCCTGATGACAGGGAGAATAATGGAAAGTGAAACCAGAGCTGATCTGTGCAAGGCAGAGGTAATTTCAGACCTTCACAGAGGAGCAGTTAAGCTCTGCATGATGAACTGACCTGTCCAGCTTAATTCAGCATTCAAGTCCTGGGAAGCTGGGGCTTCCTGTGTGATTATAGGGTTGGGGAGCTGCAAAGATTGTACTAGGGTTTGATCCTGAGGCCTCAGCTCAAGACAATGGCTGTTCTATACCTTCCTGAGATAAACTGGCCAGTTCATAAAGGGCCCATGCCAGGCAACGTGGAGTTTATTCTTCCACACTGGGATGAGGACCATCACCTGGTCCCCTGTGTCATAGGAGTGCATACACTCCATGCGGTCCTACCAGACCTTGTGTTTCCCTGGGACGCTGGCTTGGTTCTCTTTGGGCAAACTCATGAGCTGAGTGAGCTTTTCCCAGATAGTACAATGGTCCACCACTGATTTTCCAACAGGAAAGGCCTTCCCCTCCCATTTGTCCCTCATCAAGTCCAGGGGTCCCTCATAGCAACTCAAAAGGGGAGAACCCTGTGGATTCCTGGGGCTCAGTGCCCTGGAAAACTGCTTTTGAAAATAGTGTCAAACCTGCGAATCATGCAACATATGCTGTTTGGATTCTTCCTAAAATCAAGCACCATTGATCACTAAGGCCTGGTCTGCGCTTAAAATGTAGATTAACAAAGCTATGGTTGTGCAAGCTTAACCCCTGGTGTAGAATAAGATAGAGCAACAGAAGAATACTTCCATCAACCTAGCTACTGTCACCTGGAGAGGTGGATTCCTACAGCGATGGGAAAACTCCTTCTGGCCATGTAGGAAGTGTCTACACTGCCGCTCTGCAGCAGCATAGCTGTGGCACCATAGCCTTGGTCCTTGTAGCATCCATAGTGTAGACAAGTCCTGAGGCTGGTTAAATGTAGCATTGTGCCCACTGATAACATAACTCTACCTCAGAATGCATTGGCCTTTTGGCATGTATGATGACACAAGCACCTTAATTTTCCCGCTATTCAGCAAGGTCCTTAGACGATTGATTTGCATGGTCCTGCTCATGGGTTTCAGATTAAGCACATGCTGAACTGGTCCCCCCAGCCTCCTCAGTGTGATTTCTGCTATTACAGAGCATTGATTCCTAGACTAGAAAAAATACCATTCTGTGGTTTTCCGTGTACTTTTAATACATTCCGTTAAGCTGATGAAATCTATATCAGAACTGCTCAGAGAACAGATTCATAATAGACCTATCTAAAGCAGGCCAAACTTTCCCGCTTGGACACAATGAAAGTAACTACAACTATCTATCTAACCGTATGCACACCCCATCTGTCAATCTATCTATCCCCAGACACTCCATCTATCTGTCTAATGTATCTGTCTCTAGGAACTAAAGTAGCCCTTGTCAATGTAGTATCTGAGAACAACACCCTTGTATCAGTGTAATTCCATTGACTTGAAAGGAGTTATTCCTGAATTGTGGCCATTGCAGCGAGAGTAGAATATGATCTATTGCCATCACTGAGACTTTACACTGAACTCTTTGAGGTGGGGACCGTCTCTCACTATGTGTTTGTACAGCACCTAGCATAACAGGGTCCTGGTCTTATTTGAGACCTCTAGGTGTTGCCGTAGTTCAAACAATGAATGATGATGATAATACTAATTTGAGCAAGAATTGTAAGATCAGGTCCTAATTGTAGTAGAAGAAATATTAGCAACACTCTCTTGTTGGCCTCAAGCCAGCTTTTTGTATATTTTGGCATGTTCAATAAGGTGTGCAAATAAAACCATCCTCTTCCGAATGCTATCCCATCCTTTGAAATTTAAGGGTCAAGTTCTGCTCTGTTTCACCAGTGCAGATCTGGAGTGATTCATTATGTTTCGTTGGAGCCACTCCAGATTTACCTGGGCCTCACATAATCTAGAGCAGAACTCGGCCTTGACTTTATATAACAAAATAAAAGGGGCCAATCCTCCTCTATCTTACATCAGTCCAAGTGTAAAGGAGTTATTCTTGATTTTGTCATCATGCATGAGATCAGACTCAGGGCCCTCTATATTTGTCATCCTTTCACTGGCCTTGAAATGGGAACTGCTACCACTTTTATAAATGGATTGAAAGCTCATCTAGTTTCTCTGTAACTTAATTTAATATCCTTTCCATCATCTGCCAAACTGCTGCTTAATATGTACTGGCAACAATCCTCCCTCCCATGAATTGTAGCAGATATGGTTGGCAATGCAGGAGGCTTATCATGGGATATTAATTACTTGAGCATAAATAACATTTTCCCTTATCTCAGCTTCATGATTCAGTGTTTCTGGTGGAAATAAATTCATAATAATAAATGAGAGATAACAGCAAGAGGGTTGATCTGGGTCTAAAAATGAATGACAGCTCTTGCAATGGCTGGAAGCTGAAGCTAGAGAAATTCAAATTAGAAATCACAAGAGTTACAAAGGGATCTCACAAAACTGGGTGACTGGGCAACAAAATGGTGGATGAAATTCAATGTTGATAAATGCAAAGTAACGCACATTGGAAAACATAATCCCAACTATACATGTAAAATGATGGGGTCTAAATTAGCTGTTACCAAACAAGAAAATGATCTTGGAGTCATTGTGGAGAGTTCTCTGAAAACATGCTTAACGTGCAGCAGCAATCAAAAAAGCCAACAGAATGTTGCAAATCATTAGGAAAGGGATAGATAAGAAGACAGAAAACATCATATTGCTTCTATATAAATCCATGGTAGTCCCACATCTTGAATACTGTGTGCAGACTTGGTCTCCCCATCTCAAAAAAAGATGTAGTGGAATTGGAAAAGGTACAATAAAAATGATTAGGGGTATGGAATGGCTTCCATATGAGAAGGGATTAGTAAGACTGGGACTTTTCAGCTTGGAAAAGAGATGACTATAGAGGTCTATAAAATCATGACTGGCGTGGAGAAAATAAAGAAAGTGTTATTTAGTCCTTCTCAACTCAAAAACCAGGAGTCATCAAATTAAATTAACAGCAGGGTGTTGTGAAGGCCAAGCCTGTAAAAGGGTTCAGTAAAGAACTAGATAAGTTAATGGAGGATAGGCCCATCAATGGCTATTTGCTACAATGGGCAGGGATGCAAAGCCATGCTCTGAAATGTCCCTAGCCTCTGTTTGCCAGAAGCTGGGAATGGGCAACAGGGGATGGATCATTTGATGATTACCTGTTCTGTACATTCCCTCTGAAGCACCTGGCCACTGTATGACCATTCTTATGTTAAATAAGGTGCAAATTTTAACAGTGCGGGTGATTAACCACTGGACCAAACTACCAAAGGAAGTGATAGATTCTCCAGCTCTTGAAATCTTCTAATCACGACTGGATGTCTTTCGAAGTGATATGCTTTAGTCAAATGCAAGTAACTAGGTTCAATACGGGGGTAACTGAAAGAAGTTCTCTGGCTTGTGTGATATAGGAGGACAAACTAGATGAGCTACTCTCTCTTCTAGCTATACAAGCTACGATTCTATGAAAGGGGAACAGATGGAGGAGGAGAGCAATGACCAAGTCTACTTCTTTCTAAGTATATTTTAGCAGCAGAGGCATTAAACAAAAATAGAAGGGTTTAAAATATCCCGCACTGGGGAAAAACAGTGGACACAGGATTTTAAAGTGACTTTGCTTAAGAAAAACGAGGGAAGCCCCCCTCTCCACAAACCAAACCAAGCTGAACAAGCAAGACTTTGCAGTAAGCAATTCTCTCTTCGTATCTCCTCTCACAGCTTATTAATTCCCCAACATTAGGAAGGTGTTTCCTGAATATCCTGCCACAACGAGAAAAATGCAGGCAAAATGAAGCAAAAGCACGCACTAAAAATGCCTTTGTTTGATCAAACACTATTCTAATGATCACACAGTGGAAACAAACAACTGAAATTAAATCTGTTTAGAATGCTGGGTCTGTGTTGGTGCATGCTGTGTGTATGTGGAGCTTGGGCTGTTTGTGTGAATGATCACTAAGCCCTTGATAGTGGAGATTTGTGTATTGGGGTGGGAATTGATATGTATCATGTAGGGTATTTAGGCACATAGGATAGGTTTCCATGTTGGTATGGATGTGGTTGTGTATGCTTTGTGTTTGTGTGTGTGTACCTACTCATGTGTGTTGGTGTGTGAATAGGGCTCATGAAAGTTGTGTATGTGGCTATTTTTGAGCAAAGGGTCTAAATGCAGCATGTTTGTGGGGGGTATTCAGGATATGTGTTAGTGTCAGTGCACTCAGTTATGTAATTTTGTTTGTGTGTTGCTATGTTTCCAGAGTAGCAATAATTGCAGTGTTTGCCGTGTATATTTGTGTGTGTGTTTGCAGTGTGTGTAGAGTGTACGCAGTTAGGCATCCATGTGGGAGTGATGTGTTTGTTGTAGTGTGTTATGTGATATTTTTGAGTGCATGTTGGGAGTAGATTGGTGTGTAGTCCGTGATGCAAGGGCATGAGTGTGTATTGATGGATCTGAGTTTGCAAGACAGATGTAGATCCATATTTAAAAGCTCATTACAACAAAGCTTGGTTCCATTATTCTTTGTTTCCATGATTTATGAACAAGTCTATTTTTTTTTAAGAACCCAGGGAAATTGGTGGCATGTGCAGAAATCGTGCTTCTGGGGAAGAGGTCCTCCCTTATCTTCATAATCTTTTAAAATGCTCAATAAACCAAGTCTCTCTCTGGGATTAACTACAGGGAAAGAAGAAACTAGAAGTAGCCAATGGCTGGGGCCCCTTTAAAGCCCTTTGGAATGGTATGTTTTACCCTATGTTATAAAAGAATTTAGTTTAGTGCACGCCTCTGTCTTCACTAGGTGAAATCAATCATCCAAAGTTTGGATCCTACCCTGGAACCTTTCCAGCTGTCACATGGGCAACTGTATTCAGGAAGGGAATGGTCATGAGGGGCCTGTCTTGCCCTCATGGCTGAGACCCACGTCAGCCTGTTGTTGCAGAAATGGCATGGCTCTACCACTACACCCAGTGATGGGAACACAGGATAGAATTTGGGGCTTCCTGCCTAGAACTGGGGGCAAAGGATGTCAGCTGAAGAGTCTTTGCTCCTGTGGAGGAAGGGTAGTGGGCTCTGAGGCTACTCCAGCCTCTAATGTAAAGTAGTTTTCACAGAACACCTCAGGGACTTTTCCCTAAATAGCTCAATTCCTGCATTTTAAATAACATTGACTATAATACATGAAATTTTCACCTCTGTAAACCTAGATTCCAAAATGGACTATAAATAAAATCAGCTCCTCAACTTCACCCCACAAAACCAAACCCTTTGGCATCATTATTAGTTCCCTGAAGATGATTTTTCTTTGGAGATGGGCAGGATTGGAAGAGCAAGAGATGTAAAGTGTAGGGGCTGAGTGGCAGAGCTGTGTGGGGAGAGCTCAGGAATGGAATAGCAGAGTCCTGCAGATCCAAACGGACATTGGAGAAGCAGAAGATGCTGCAGAGCTGGGGAAAGGAGTGCAGACAGAGCTCTGCGAGTATGTGTGTTACGAGGAGAGAAGACAAGAGGGGCATGAATCTTGAGGCAGATTAATATTAAATATCTTGGATCCAATTTTAATATACACCTATATTGAAAACAGGGATTTGCACCTTAGATACTGCCCCAAAAGGCACTCACACTCCAGAAATGCTTGCACACCCCAAAGCTCTTCACTGGCATTTGCCAAGCAGCTAATTATTCATGGACATACCAAGCTACTCCCAAGTTTTCGCACAGAAATTACTCACATTACAAAGTGTATTTATGTATGTAGGGGTGGAATAGCCCTGTTGATCCCAGAAGAGCTCTGTGTAAGTCTGAAAGCTTGTCTCTCTCATCAACCAAAAATGGTCATCTCTCTAAAGTTAATATAGGTATTTCCATTGTGTTCAAGTGTAAAAGTTTGGCCTGCTTTAGATTGGTCTATTCTAAATCTGTCGTCTCAGTAGTTCTTGTATATCTCATCAGCTTAATGGAACATATTAAAAGTACACAGAAAACCACAGAATGGTCTTTTTTTTTTTTTTTACCATTCGATAGATTAGATAGATAGAGATGGTGTGTATGGGGATAAATTAGATTAGATAATGATGGTAATCAGGGCGAATAAGGTTACTCCAAATGAATATACGTTGGTGTAACTGAGTGCAGAATTTGGCCCAATGGGACGACTCACATGAGTAAAAACTATGGACCAAATCCTGAGCACCTTGACACCAGTATAAACCAGTAAGAATGAGGCTTTATTCATGTGAGGAGAAAGGATTGTACAGTTATGCTGTTCTATTCACATGCTATTTGAATGTCAGCCCACCTTTGGGCACTGCCAAAGGGGAATGTCAGGGGCATCTCTGTACATAAAGGTACACGTGAGAATGTCATTTGCTCATGCCCAGGTTACTCATCAATCTAACAACCCCCTGGAATGACAAGACTGGCTTAGCAGACAGCAGATGGATAGCCACATTAGTGCTTCTGACAGCGAGTAGGGGGCAGGTGTAGCACTCAGCAGAAAGCTGAGCCTTTAAATTAGCGCTACGCAAACACACAGAGAAATAGCAGGGAGGAAACAGCCTCGCCTGAGCCACTGGCAAAGTAGCCCAGACCTATATAAACACGTTTCCATTTGCCAAGAGAGATGGCAAATATTCAGAGGCTCCTGAATTCAGCTGTATAAAGTGCATTCAAAGCAATAGCCGTAGGAGCAAGGATGGGGTCATAAGCAGGAGACGGAACAATTCCTAGCGATTTATTGAGTCTCTATTGAATTTGATTGAATCTCATTTAACATTGAGAAAGAAGAATTGTAACATAGGGCGAACCCAAGCCTAAACTGCTCCATACTTTTGTTCCCAACCTTTTGATTGAAATACTCATAAGGCTCCTACCAACTGTGAAACCCACACTGGAATGTTAAATGGCCTGATTCTTTTTTCTGTCACGCTGGATCCAGTGCAATGCCATTGATTTCAGTGGCATTAGTCCTGATTCACCCCTGGTGTGAAGTGGTGCAAAATCTGATCCTCTGGGAGAAATACTGTCCCCATTGAGCTCAATGTGAGTTTTGCCATTGACATCAATTGCGGCCAAGATTCCATCCCATACTGGCCAAGGAGCACCTTCCTCTGTTAAAAACATATTATTGTTCCTTTCAGGTGTTTGTAGGGTTTTGTTCTTATGTCATCTGTGCAGTTACCCAGCTCTGTCGATTCTCCTTAATCCTGAGGATCCAACGCTCTCTGGTCTTCCAGTTTTGGCTCCACACACAGCTCTACCAGTGCTCCTCAGTCCTGACCTACTGCTATGCTGATCCTCCTCTCCATCCACCTGTAATAACTCTGCCAATGCTTCTCATGACTGACTTGCTGCATCTTCCGATATTCCAGTCTTGGGGTCCCCAGACAGCTCTGCCTATGCACCTCACTCTGACCTGTAGCACCTCCAGCAGTATCTTCTCGTGAGAATATTGTCCAGCTCAAATATTGTGGTGTTTTAGTAACAAGCACAAATAGGCCCAAATCCTCACAGGTATTCAGACTCCTAACTTCCAGTGATTTCAGTGAGACAAGGTGGGTGAGGTAATATCTTTCATTGGACCAACTTCTGTTGGTGAGCGAGACAAGCTTTTGAGGTTCCACAGAGCTGTTCAGACCTTAGGAATCTAAATACCTTTGAGGATCTGGGCCATAGCCATTAAGCTAAGAAACCACCAAACTCATTGTATTTGTGGCCTAAGTCATTCTGAGGTCACAAATGAGAGGCAATAATAAGTTATATAATATAATGTATAATAATAACTATATATAATCGTATACTAATAATAACTAATAACTTTTTCAAAAATTTGTTCACATGGTATATTGTCTTAGTCCACAAGTTGCCATATTGATTTACGTTTTGTATACTTAAACTATTACAAAACCCCAGGCTAATGAAACAGTCCACAAATTTATGTTCTCGCTCCAGTATAGACCTTTTGAAACCAAATACTTTAACCATGCACCTTCTGCAACCCAAACATTGGAGCATGGAGCTAGTACATGAGAACCTTAGCAAGGAAATGACTGGAGAGCGAAACTGATCAGCTGTTTTCGTTGCCCCAAGCCAAGAGAAATGCACCATGGGAAATCAATTCACTGAAACTGCTCATTGAGTAAGGTACTATTTAGAATGTGTCGAGATGGCAAAATGAGATTCTAAATATTGAGGTAATAGTGGCAGTTGAATGACAGTGAAAATCACAAGACTAGAAACAAATATGACAAATATTAAAGGGAGAAATATGAAATAACAATAGGCCCTCCCTGTGCTCATCTCTCACTGTTTGTCATCATTTGTCCATCACTTTTATGCCAAACAAGTGAGCAATGCAATCACTACTGAATTCACGCCCCATCTGCCTCCCTCACATACAGCATCTGAGCTCAGCTGTTTCTGATCCTCCCAGAATAGAGAGAGGAGAAACAGATGCCAGGCACAGGCAGGGAGATTCTTTTCCTGATGGAAGGAAGCAAATAGAAGCTCATTTGGGTTCTGTTCTCCCCAGAATGTGACATCTTTCCATCACCAGACAGGCCACATAGTTCAAGCAGCGATTAGCACAGGAAGAAAGTGGGAACTCAGAGATCATGGTTCAGGCAGGAACAACTCCCCAAATGCTGTGTGAAACAGTAGTAGAGAGAAATGCAGTTTATTCTATTCTGGCATATTTAATTTCACAATATTTAATTTTAGAGATTCATAGCTGTCTCTTTGTTACCCTGTGCTCTTCCTGTCTGTCTGCTTTACCGACCTGTGGTCTGCCATCTTACACTTAGGTTGTAAGCATTTGGGGGTAGGGGCTGTCTCTTTGTTATGCCTTTGTACAGCACTTAGCACAGTGGGGTCAGGTGTCCAGGTGCTACTGCAATATAAATAATAAACATTGAGACTAATGATGAATTTGATGTGGTGGTGTAACTGAATAGCTAGCTTACCACAGAGTGCTACAGCTGATTCCATGTAGTAGCAAGGGTTTCTGTGTGGCTCAGTGGCTAGGCCAGCACCTGGAGAGCTGGGTTCTGTTCTTGGCTCTGCCACTGACTTATTGTGTAACCTTGGGCAAGTCACTTTCTCTCTGTGCCTCTATTTCTCTTCCTTTCTGTTCACTGTCATGTCTACTTAGGCTTTGAGTCAGGAGAATACAAAAGCATATATTTAGCTTCAAGCTTTCCTGAATTGGGGCCATTGACTCTAAGCTCTTTGAGGCAGGATGTGTCCCTTATTAAGTGTTTGTACAGCACCTAGCAAAATGAGACACAGTCCCAGGCTGTAAACTAGCCCTTTAGGGGCATCTGACACCTCACTGGGCTGAGCCTCACCTGTGACTAGTTTACTTCTCCAAGCAGGAGTGTTCTGTGGTAAGGGAGCATGTGGTTAAGAATCAGGGCTGGGTGTGAGTGTTTTGGTAGAGAGCAGGCACTCAGACTGAAAATTGCCAGGAAGAGGATGCTGGAAGGAAAGGTTATGAGGTGCAGAGCCTGACTGGTTTTAGAGTGACAGGGCTGGTGACCTGTAGTGCAGGGTAGACATAGATTCCCCTGTGCTAGCATTGTAGGGGTAGGGGAGCCATGGCTGTGAACAAGGAAAAGAAGGGGTTAAGTCAGTGCTAGTAAAACATGGATGCTCCTTCATAAGAGCACTGCAGCAGCCCACCAAAGGCTGCTGAGAGGAGCAACTGAGGTTGGGAACAGGCCTGAGGCCAGACTGGGTAAGTCTCTACTACAGGCAATGATTCCAAGTGGGGCTTCTAGACGTGACAAGAGTGCAGATTCTTAACGGGTGCGATATTAATGCAGGGCACAGAAAACATTCGGCTAGCACCACAGCTGTGTGCACCGCGCACACCTTGTATATCACTGTATTCGACAGCTTCGACACTTCAGATGGAGGCTAGCTGAAAAACTGTTGGCAGACTAGTGAAGTGAGACAATAACAACAGTCCACCTGTTCTGATGCGACTACCCGCAGATACCTGAAAAGGACAAACAAAAAATTGAGACCAGAGATGTGTAGGTAGCTACAGGTGCATTAAATTGGTGGACAAAAAATGGTGCAGAACTAGGGATGAAAGCAGACAGGGGCAGTAACTCATTAACGTTTATCAGTTTCATATTGCTGTAATATTTCTTTTAACTTGCAGTGCTAATGGAAGCACAGAAAACAACTTCAGAAATCTCCATATGGGGAAAGATGCAGTTGAAGTTAAGATCCTGGCCTGGGACTTGGGGAGAACTTGGGTTCAATTTCCAGTTTTGCCACAGTTCTGTGTGACCTTGGGCAAGTCATTTAATCTCCAGGCCTCAGCTCTCCTCTAAACGAGAGTACAGGCTTGTTACACAATGTGTTAATCTGCACCAATGGGAGTGTAAGTTTTAGTCTGCACTAAACAGTCCATGTGGACCCTGCTGATATGCACTGAAAGTTCCCTATTGCGTATTACACAAATTACAGTATTACATTAATATGCACACAGGCAAGGTCCTCATAGCCCAGTTAGTGGGAACCACACTGGTACAGACTTAAACTTAATCCCTGCCGGTGTGGACTAGTGCACAGTGCAGAGAAGCCCAATATTTCAGTTCTCAGTTTCTTTGTGATGTCCATTTGACTGTAAATTCTTTGGGGCAGGGAGTGTCTCTTACACTGTGTTTGTCCAGGGCCTAATGCAATGGGCCCCTGATCTCAGGTGTAGCTGCTATGTGCTACAGTAATTCTAATAATATTCAGATTACTTGAGAACCAAGCAAGTGTTTCTAGCTAAATACCTTGAAAATGAACCAAAACTCGTACCCAAACATTCTTCTACTGGGGAAATCCAGATCAAGAGCAGAACTTTGTGGTGTACACCTCTCTCTCTTTAATTAGGCTTCCTCCGCCCTTGTCCCTCCATTCACTTTCTCCAAAGACAATTCATATTAGCATGACTCAGCAGCAATTCTGCATCTTCACGCATGGTTCAAGCCCATAACAATATGACTCAGAAGAACCTTATATGGAATCCTAGAGTTTGCCAGGGTTGCTTTCATTATTGATACACTTGAACTTCAGTAATGTGGGTGATCATAACCTTCCTCCCTCTATTTAACTTTTGAAAGGGCAAGTGTGGGTCAAGGTGGAAGTGGGTTACCTTACTCTCCTGATCTTAGGTAACATGCTGCCAAGAAGATGCTAGCATTTGGGAACAATGGAAAACCAGTAAAGGATGGGGGAATTGTTCCCATTTCATTCTGGAGATAGGAGCTACCCAAGTGAACCATAAACAGAGCTCCATCCAAAAATATCCTATCATCCCTTAGCCTCACTGAGCCCCAACGTACACACACAAAGCAAACAATGACAACTTAAATCATTAGCTAGGGACTATAATGAGTGTCTGAACTGTTCAGCTCCTCTTTGGTTTGTTGTTATGCTAACAAAATGAACATACCTAAAAAGACTAATTGTATCAGGGAACAAAATGACTCTAGGCTGCTTGTGGTCACTGAAGGGACTGTTGTTGCATCCATGGTAACTCTGGTGATATTAGCATTATTTGCATTCCCTACTAAATCAAAATAGAGACGATTCCATCATTTCCAGGAAAGCCTTGTAAAAAGAAATTCAAGGCAGAGCCTTCTTTCTATCCTTGGTACCCTTGAGTTGACATATGATCACGTCTACCTGTTCTGACCAGTGCAGATTGTTCAACATGCCTGTAGATAAATGTGATGGACAGCTAAGGCAGTTGCAAAGACCAAAGTGTAGTGTCTTGGCTTGTCACATATCAGGTCAATTGAACTGAAATGCAGAGTCCTGACTCCATCCAACATGACTTCCACAGACACACCCCAGCCATGATGATGCCCTGTATTCAGCCTAAATCCCCTGTATGTCAGTCTAAATCAACCCTTCCTTTCCATTTTTGCATCCATCATAGGATTCAGATGAGCTGAGGCATGACTCAGCTCAGCATTCTGAAATAGGCCGAGGCACCAACTCCTGATCAGATTTATCTGTTTTAGATCTTTCAGCACCACGGACAGTAATTTTCACAGTTCAAGCCATCCCTTCTTCCCCCTTACTTTACAGCAGGGGTATCAAACCTTTCCAACCGGAGAGATAAACATCTTATTTCAAAAGATCAAGGGCCACAAAGAAAACTCGTAATCCAATGGGGGAACACAAAGAGGTAGAAATCACCTGCAAGTGATTCCCTCAGGGTAAGGACATCCCCAGTAGATATGTAATTGGCTCCTGCCCCTTAGGCTCTGTAGTTTTAGTTCCTTCCATAAGGCTTGCAGTTTGTTCCCACCTACGTGGTGGATGATCTCTGGTCCTATGACCATTTTCCTCATCAGAAACAGGATAGCCCAGGGGATGTTCCTCCAACCACCTGTCTCCCTCGACAGAGAGGAGGAAATTGTATCTCCTCTCACATACAACAGTTCCACAGCAACATAACTCCATTAACTTCAACAGAGTCACTCCTGGTTTACACCCCTACATGTGAGAGAAGTATTGAGTTTTTGCTGTGTAATTAGCGCTGCCATCTGTCACTGACTAATGTGCCAAGAGACTTCAGTGAGAGTCCCATTTGCTTAAGCAAGGCTGAATTTGGCCCTAAATCAGCTCAAACCAATCTTTATCCTCAAAGGTGTGTGTAAACCAAGGTTATATGAAGCGACTCACGCTCTTGGGTGTTTAGTGTAAGACCCCTTACAGCAGGGCCTGGGTTTTCAGAGGCTAGTTGCTAAGCTCTTTGTGAAATTCAAGCCCTTTCCAGATGTCTCGTGGTGGGCACCCAAAAATGAAGGCACATGAAGTCACTAGTCACTATTGGAAATCTCAGGTGTAGAAAGCTAATCAGTGGTGTACATCCTAATAAGGAATCCTCAGAAGTGATGAGCAATTCAATTCCCACTGACTTTATTGGGAGTAATTAACGATACTGCAGAAGCACCTAAAATTGCTAGGTGCATTGCAGACGTATAGAAAGGCATGATCTTTCTCCTGAAGAGCTTATGGTCTAAAAAGGGGAACTTTACAATGCTCTGGATTTTGCTGTTTAACATAGGTCAAGAGCCTCCGCTACTGTAAACTGGCATATAATGGAGCTACACTGATTTAGTCAACTGAGGATCTAGTCATCAGTTATATCTGCCTTTTCTAAATACTCCCAGTTAAAATTTCTCTGCCACCACTAATTGGGTGAATATTTGAAACACTGTAATTTTGCAAGGGCAGAAATTTCAGTTTTCTACCTAATCTAATCACTTCTACTTTACATTGAATGGGACATCAGGCCTGCTCCTCATTTGAGAGCATTAAAAGGTGTTTAAGAAATACTATTAAACAAATGGTGATTTGGGTCTAACAGCTACTTTTGGCCATGCAAAATTAAAAGCACTCGCTTTAACACCGTTAAGCTGCACTTTTATAAAGTGGTTTTGAAATGGAAAGGTTTAGGTGTCAACTGTGATGTATTTTCACTCTTATTTCTGTTGGGGCAAAGTGGGTAGACAGTAGTTCTGCATATATTTAATTTGGAAGTGTGAGACTGGGCTAGAAAGAGAGCATTTACAGATTCTTATTTGTTCATAATATCTTCATTGTTTGTGGCTTTCAAAGAGAGACATCACATTAATTCTTTGAGGCAGCTGCTACAGTAAATTTATGTAATATAATATCTCACGCATGTAGTAACACAAAAGTTCCCTTTTTCAAATGAGGAGAGCCCCCAATCTTAATAAATATTTTATTATAAAAAGCCTGTGTAGGGAATGAATTAATTGTCTTTCCCTTTCACCAGCTGCAGACTGCCACATGCAATGTGTGGGACAAACTCTCCAGGAAAGAGGAACAAAATGAAAATGTTTCCCCTGTGGGTTTCCCTATTTAGACTTGATGGGACTGAAATTCACAGGACACAGCTCATTAAAACCAAGCTGCCAATCTGTGACCTCTTGACTAGGGAGATCAGATCAATGCAAAAAACCAGCAGTTTTGATTGTTAGATAATTCAACCGCAGATCAGAAGAATTTGCAGATCAGGCTGTTAATCCAATAGATTCCCAGGCATATTTATTGCTCTCCATAAAATGAGTCTTGAGGAAAAAAGAAAACAAACTGCCCTTGCAAGTGTCTAGTGCTACTGCCTTTTGGCTGGGACTCAGCCATTGGTTAATAAAAGATACAGAATAAAAGTCAAAGATGCACTCCTCCTGTTATACTGGAGACCCAGTATTGCTGAGCAGGTGGGAGCATGAGAGAAATTGACCCACAGCTATGAATTTTGCAACACATCTGAGTGGAATGGATATTCAACAGGGATGAAATTCACCCACAAGTCCAGTGCAGGTCTGGACATCGCTTGAATTGCACAGCAATTCTGAAACTAGGACTTTAGAGGGACTGAAGTGCCGCACAGATCTTGTGCAAGCTGCTCTACTCTGGGGTAAATGTCACCCTACAATTACCTACCTTGGGCCAGATCCTCAACTGGTGTAAATCAATGTAGCTCTGCTGACTTTGATGTAAATCAGCATAGCTCCACCAGCCATGAGTCGGGTTTCTACAGAAAACAATGCTATATCAATACTGAATACAGATATACTTTGCAAATCTGGTAGCCCATATTTGTCCTTGATGTACCTCGATGGAAAGTCACTGTGGGCTTCACCAAAAGTTTGGCTTCTGCAAAAAGAATTAGACTTTTTGTTGTTAAAGCTGAACAACCAAAATGCTTTTAGGTTTCAGATGACCCCCTCCCCGCCCCCCCAAAAATTAATAAATACTGCCAAAATGCCTCCTGGAAGTTGTAATTCAGATGTCTTACACTCCATCTTCTTTTCATGGGCCAGGTTCTTGAGTCAGACTACATCTCTCATGGTGTAGTACAGTCAGGGACTCCCCTGATACCTCACAGTGGCTCACCAAGGGAGATGTAGTCCTCCCAAGGAACCCAGTTGATTGAGAAGAGCAGGGGAATGAGGCACCTGAACTGCAATTCCCATGAGGCATCCTGATAGCACTTTAGAATCCAAATACATGTATTTCCTTTTGACTTTTTCCACATTTTCCATGAGGGGAAAAGAAATTTCCAAGCATTTCTAATCTTTTGGTTACTTAGTTCAATGAGGGTCTCCTTCAGTCAGAATGAAATTCACCTCTGTACAGGGCCATCAGAAAGGCTATTTCTTTGGATTTATAAATTGTATTTGAGGCCTTCTGTGGTGCAATGGGCTATCTAAACAATGGCAGAATTTCACACAAAATTTGCCATTTGAAAACTGAGATTTCAAGGCCATAAAAACCATATGAAACAAATTTTCAAAAAAGCTGTATTCATTTTTTTTGAGGGGAGGGGACAATTAAACTGGTGATTTGTTTATTAAAAACATTGGTCTGAATGCACTCTTTGTCTAAACCTTATTGTTTGTAGGGGATGATTTTTCTTGATCCAAACCCATTGAATTCAGTCCAGTGGCTGCCCCCCTCCAAGTTCCCCAATGTAACCCCACAGACTGCAATTATTATACCAATGATTATTTTCTCTTCTTCTTATGTTGTCTGGTCCCCGTTTATCCAGAAAATTGGGGTGCTTGAGATTGAGAAGGGGCTTCTTCGGCGGACACAGGTTCCAATTACAACAGGAGTAGTGAATAAAGGGCTATATCTGAATCATTGTCGCCTCACATCAATTCATTTAATATCTGCTAATCTATGTGAAATAGAGAACAGAGAACTGGTTCTTATACATTTTTTTAGTCTTTTTGTCAGTATTTTGGGTAAGTGAGCTTCACTCTGTCATAAGTAATGCTATCTGACAGGAGGCTTCCAGTCTCACTCTGCCTCCGAGGAAAGAACTTTTTTTTTACTATGATGTCCAAATGAAGTGCAAAATTCCAGAAGATGGCGAGAGGGCTGGGAAAGGAGATGTTTATTCTCAGGAAGTGCTAAATTCCCATCCCATATGGCCCCAGCAAAGCTTTTGTACATGTTGTTCCAAATTCAAGCATCCAAATGCCTTTCAAGATCACAATATCTAGGATATAAGTTGGCCAACTTCTTCTTGGCATGTTTCATCGCAGGAGCAGTGTCTGGTGTTTATTTTCCATGTGGGACTATTAATAACCAGTGTGAGGCGGGAGAGGAAAGTGAACTGTTGACGTTCATTGTAACTATCCCTAAACACTAGATTCCGGGTAAAGTCAGCACCTAGGTTTCCACGTCAAATATCTCCATCGCAGCTGGAGGCTTCCAAGTCGACTGGAGATGTGGCCCAACTCCTGCCAACGTGGGCTCGGGTGTAAATGCTGGTGGTTCCAAGGATGACCTGGGCCTGAGCCAAAGCCTATTGAAACCATAAGATCAGCCATAGTGGGTGAAACCAAGGGTTTATCTAGCCCACTATCCTGTCCTCTGGCAGTGATCAATGCCATGTGCCTCAGAGGGAATGTACAGAAAGGCAGTCATCAAGCAATCAATGGGCTTTGCGTTTCAGACCAGCGGTCACTGAGATGGATACCTGGGGAAATACTTTCAGGTCTGCTGTCAGGCCTAGTAACCTCACACTGGTCATCTATATTCAAAGTCTTAGCAATTATTGCTGTGCAGGAGGTGGGGTGTGATACAAAGTCATTGTTCTCTGCAACAATCCTAACTAACTCTGTTCTCAGGAGGGTTTAGTACAGTTTCGTGCTTCCGGACGCACAGACGACAGGCAAGATATGACCCTCAGCTCCCTGACTTTAGCTGATCTGGTAATGCAAGGGAGACGCTTTTGTGGTTCACTGAATTAGGATTCAGCAGGTCTGGGGTGCATTCCCATAGGTGCTATGAGTGTAATGATGAATCGCTTTCTATAAGTAGGCAGAGCAGAGGCTTCCATTGGCAATGTGCTGGAAGCAGGAAGTATCCACTGATAGTTGAACGAAAGAGAGCACTTTGCAGGAAACAAGCAGCATGCTCTAAATTGAAAGAACTGGGCCTTGTCCTTACACAGTTCTCTTCTCAACTGCCTTTATCCCCACACATTTGGGGCTGGGGAGAGGCAAGGCAGAAACCAAACCGCAACTGTGAAGAATTGGAGAACTGGACTGTATTCCTCTTCCTGTAAATGGCAGAACGGATGGGCCCAAGTGCTGACAGCATCCCCGTTTTCCCCTCTTCCTATCAGAGCATGTGGTTGTCTAAATTGGGAACCCTTTCACACCTATCTTAGAAGCCACTGAGAGGTGTTAAGAGTAAATTATGTGTGAACAATATATGAAGTGGGCACACAAACCAGTTCCGAGGTGTTAATCACTTGCTTAGTAAAAATAGAAGAAACCCAGAGGCGATTGCAGGGCTGGGAGGGAGAGGTGGCCGCGGTCACAAGCCTGGCATTGGTGTCTGACGTGGGTTGTGTTTGTGTTTGTTAACACATCTGTTTGGTGTCCTGGCCTTTCAGGGAAGGAGGACAGTCAGCTGGCTAAATTACATGGCTCCTATCAATCATAAGGGACACAGTCAGGCACCCATTCCCATTGGAATGGGCTCTAGTACCTCTGAAAGGGTTTCTTGCTACTTCCCCTCGCCCCAGCCAGATTTCCCCTGCTGAGCCAACAACGCAGCTGAAACAAAACATGCTCCCCGTCTCTGGGAAAGT
Source organism: Dermatemys mawii (assembly GCA_007922305.1). NCBI lineage: Eukaryota > Metazoa > Chordata > Testudines > Dermatemydidae > Dermatemys > Dermatemys mawii. Next base: position 6,625,958 of record ML677397.1, on the reverse strand, counting down.
CTAGATCCCTCTCCAAACCACAGGCAGGCTTAAGTGCAGTAGAGGATGGAACAGAAGGGAGTTGTCGTGCCATATTTGCCGTAGCTGTGGGGAGGAGTCTCCATTGCCGTGCACTGACTGCATGTCGCTGGTGTTGCATAACAGCCAGCTTCATTTGCGCAATGTTCGTATTCCGCTGTTCTGGGCGGCGTAATGGATCCAGATAAAAAGAGCAAATCCAAACACCCCAGCCTCTGGGGAAATTCAGATCTCAGGGTGGGCTTTGTGGAGTAGGCATATCCCTCCACTGAAGTACTGAGGTTCTTGACCTTAGTCTATATTAAGATATGAAACTTCGCAGACAGCTCTGAGAGAAGAGTCTCTTTTAATGCTTTCAGCAGCCAGTCACTGGGATCAGGACTCCTGGGTCCTGAAGGGACTGTTACATAAGCCAAGGGGGCAGAGTCAGTTCAAATGAAGCCCAAGCACTCAAATTAGCAGCAGAGATTCTCCCACTCTCCATAAGCTTGGAGCGGGAGGACAATTCCCCATCCTACCCTGGTATCACTTTCTAGCTACTCTGGAGAGCCCCCTCCTTGACCCTCTATCTCTCTGGCCTACCGGGCAGGAACCCTTATATCTGCTTTCTTGTTAGTCACTGGTTTGCTCCCAAGGGCTGTAACAAGAGCATTGGAACACACATACCTGCTCCAAGACTCAGTGTTGTGTTACAGCTGTCTAGTAGCTACAGCAGGGGACTGAGAGTTGGCGTTCTAGGGTCCATTCCCAGCTGCAGGGGGGATGTTGTAGAGACATTAAAGACTGCAATAGGGACTTTCACATTTTATACCCAGCTCTGCCACTGATTGTGTGACCTTGGTCATGTCACTGATTCTCACGGCACCTGCTCTCTCAGGTGTGAAAAGAGGCTGATTTGTACCTATGACCTCCATCACTGCAGTGCCTAAGCTGCTCCTATGCACTATGCATTTCCCCTCCAAACATCCCTACAAGGTAGGGCAGTGCTGTCATCCCATTACAGATGGGGGAGTGAGGGACAAAGAGATCAAACCATTTACCCTTGTGCACATGGAATACCTGTGATTTAGATAGAAGGAATTGCCCCTAACACAAAGCCATTCTGTCTTCCGCAGGGTGCTGTGTGGGTTGATTAATGTTTACGAAAAGCTTTGAGATCCTCAGTGGGATCCGTGAAGTATTATTATGCTATAAAGTGAAGCTGGCACATTTGCATTTCCAGACCGATCAGAGAAATTGTCATATTTCATTGGCATGGCTTAACGGGGATGAGTAACAAAAACTGGCTTCAAGCTGGATGTGTTTCTTATAGTGCTCCTGGTGGGCTGTAAGAGGACAGGCCACCCCTTACATCTTTTTCCAACCTCAGAGCAGGTAGGGACTGAGAACAATGGACCCAAATAGCCTCCCCTGCTTTTAGCAAAGGTCTGCAGGAGCAAAGGCACTGGACAAGGTAGGAAAGCAGAGCTTCAGAGTCTGAATGCGTGAATGAGATGATGTGTAGGGAGGAGGAGTTTAGATTTATTAGGAACTGAGGAAACTTTTGGGATAGGGGGAGCCTGTACAAGAAGGATGGGCTCCACCTAAACCAGAGTGGATCCAGACTGCTGGCACTTAACATTAAAAAGGTTGCAGGGCAGTTTTTAAACTAAGAAATGGGGGAAAGCCAATTGCTGCAGAGGAGCACGTGGATCAGAGAGCGACTTCTCTTAGAGGAGAGTCTACTGATAGAGAGTCTCTAGGTTTTGCTCAGGAGGAGAAGATGGAAGAGGATAGAGTATGGGCCAGATCAGATGTGAAACATTCACATAAAAAAGAATCCAACAGATCACAAAAGGGCAGACACATAAACAGTGACAAGTTTTTAAAGAGCTTGTACACAAATGCTAGAAATCTAAATAATAAAATGGGTGAACTAGAGTGCTTGTGTTAAAGGAGGATATTGATATAGTAGGCAACACAGAAACCTGGTAGAGTGAGGACAATCAATGGGACACAATCATTCTACGGTACAAAATATATCAGAAGGACAGAACAGGTCGTGCAGGGGTGGGGGAACATGGCACTATATGTGAAAAAAACATAGAATCAAATGAATTAAAAATCTTAAATGAAACCACATGTTCCATAGCATCTTTATGGATAGTAATTCCATGCTCTAATAAGAATATAACAGTAGGGATCTATTATTGACCACTTGGACCAGAACAATGATCGTGACGATGGAATGCTAAGGGAGATTAGAGAGGCTATCAAAATAAAGAACACAATATTAGTGGGGGATTTCAATTATCCCCATATTGACTGGGTACAGGTCACCTCAGGACGAAATGCAGAGACAACATTTCTCGATACTTTAAATGACTGCTTCTTGGAACAGCTGGTACAGGAACTCACAAGGGGAGAGGCAATTCTCAATCTAGTCCTGTGTGGAGCCCAGGATCTGTTCCAAGAGGTAACTATAATAGGGCCACTTGAAAATAGTGACCATAATCTAATAACATTTCATATTCGTGCGGTGGGAAGAACACCTCAGCAGCCCGACACTGTGGCATTTAATTTCAGAAAGGGGAATTATGCAAAAATGAGGAGGTTAGTTAAACAGAAATTAAAAGGTACAGTGACTAGAGTGAAATTCCTGCAAGCTGCATGGATACTTTTCAAAGACGCCATAACAGAGGCCCAACCTAAATATATACCCCAAATTAAAAAACGTAGTAAAAGAACTAAAGAAAAGCCACCGTGGCTTAACAGACATGTAAAAGAAGCAGTGAGACATAAAAAGGCATCTTTTAAAAAGTGGAAGTCTAATCCTAGTGAGGTAACTAGAAAGAAGCATAAATACTGCCAAATTAAGTGTAACAATATAATAAGAAAAGCCAAAAAGGAGTTTGAAGAACAGCTAGCCAAAAACTCAAAAGATAATAACAAAATGTTTTTAAGTACATCAGAAGCAGGAATGGATGATTGAGATACAAAAGGAGCACTTAAAGACGACAAAGTCATTGCGGAGAAACTAAATGAATTCTTTGCTTCAGTCTTCATGGCTGAGGATGTTAGGAAGATTCCCAACCTGAGCTGTCCTTTGTAGGTGATAAATCTGAAGAATTGTCACAGTCTGAAGTGTCATTAGAGAAGGTTTTGGAATTCATTGATAAACTTAACAGTAACAGGTCACAGGGATCAGATGGCATTCACCCAAGAGTTCTGAAAGAACTCAAATGTGAAATTGCAGAATTATTAATTATGATTTGTAAGCTGTCCTTTAAATCAGCTTCTGTAGCCAATGACTGGAAGATAGCTAACATAATGCCACTATTTAAAAAGAGCTCTAGAGGTGATCCTGGCAGCTACAGACCGGTAAGTCCAATGTCAGTACCGGGCAAATTAGCTGAAACAATAGTAAAGAATAAAATTGTCAGACACAGAAGCACATAAATTGTTGGGCAAAAGTCAATTTGATTTCTGTAAAGGGAAATCATGTCTTATTAATCTATTAGAGTTCTTGGAAGGGGTCAACAAGCATGTGGACAAGGGGGATCCAGTGGACATAGTGTACTTAGATTTCCAGTCAGCCTTAGACAAGGTCCCTCACCAAAGGCTCTAACATAAATTAAATTGTCATGGGATAAGAGGGAAGATCCTTTCATAGATTGAGAACTGGTTAAAAGACAGGGAACAAAGGGTAGGAATAAATGGTAAATTTTCAAAATGGAGAGGGGTAACTAGTGGTGTTCCCCAAAGGTCAGTCCTGGGACCAATCCTATTCAACTTATTCATGCATGATCTGGAGAAAGAGGTAAACAGAGGTGGCAAAGTTTGCAGACGATACTAAACTGCTCAAGATAGTTAAGACCAAAGCAGACTGTGAAGAACTTTAAAAAGATCTCACGAAACAAAGTGATTTGGCACCAAAATGGCAAATGAAATTTAATGTGGATAAATATAAAGTAACACATATTGGAAAAAATAACCCCAACTATACATATAATATGACTGGGGCTAATTTAGCTACAACTGATTAAGAAAGAGATCTTGGAGTCATCATGGATGTTCATCTGCAGTCAAAAAAGCAAACAAGATGTTAGGAATAATTTAAAAAGGGATAGAGAACAAGACAGAGACTATCTTATTGCCCTTATATAAATCCATGAAGCGCCCACATCTTGAATACTGCATGTAGATGTGGTCTCCTCATCTCAAAAAAGATATACTGGCATTAGAAAAGGTTCAGAGAAGGGCAACTAAAATGATTAGGGGTTTGGAATGGGTCCCATATGAGAAAAGATTAAATAGACTAGGACTTTTCAGCTTGGAAAAGAGGAGACTAAAGGGGGATATGATAGAGATATATAAAATCATGAGTGGTGTGGAGAAAGTGAATAAGGAAAAGTTATTTACTTGTTCCTATAATATAAGAACTGGGGGCCACCAAATGAAATTAATGGGCAGCTGGTTTAAAACAAATAAAAGGAAGTTCTTTTTCACACAGTGCCCAGTCAATCTGTGGAACTCCTTGCCTGAGGTGGTTGTGAAGGCTAGGACTATAACAGGGTTTAAAAGAGAACTAGATAAATTCAAGGAGATTAAGTCCATTAATGGCTATTAGCCAGGATGTGTAAGGAATGGTGTCCCTAGCCTCTGTTTATCACAGGATGGTGATGGATAGCAGGAGTGTGATACCTTGATCATTACCTGTTAGGTTCACTCCCTCTGGGATACCTGGAGTTGGCTACTGTTGGTAGACAGGATACTGGGCTGGATGGACCTTTGGTTTGACCCAGTATGGCCATTCTTACGTTCTTATGTTATGTTCCTGATTGTGTTTTAATACAATGCTATCACAAATTAAGATCTACAAGACAACAAAGAGAGTGCTCCCCACAGTCTGTCACCTCCTGTGCTTAATGGAATTAGAATGTCCTGTAAGAGTGCATGACAAATCCCCAAATGCTGCTTATCCCATAAACATGTTATTAGCAGGATACAGCTCCACTCCTCTTGCCTTTGATGTGAGGTAGATTTTATTAGGGCCCAAATGACTGACAGGAGCAATTGTTATCTGTTGCGTACCTAGCAACAATACAAGGCATTATCCATCCTCCCTTGGCAACACCGGGATTCTATTGTGAGCATTTGTGTTCCACATGGTTGAAAAGTGGAAGGGATTTTGTAGGTAGATTATTTACAATTCAAGCATTTTGTTGGGTAAGAAATAAATTGTAACATGGGTTTAGTCTGAACATTCTTAATACATAACCGTAATACATTGTGTTTCTATAGCACCGTCAGTCCAAAGATCTCAAAGCATTCACAGCCAATGGTGATCAGCACAGCATGAATAGGGAATGGTTTACAAGGCATGTTGTAGTTCTTTGCTGTGTCACTGTGTGGTGTCTCACTGAGTTGAATAGCAGTTCAGATGCGGGCGTGCTAACTGGAGAGCATAGTAGAGATCTCTGTGCTGCACTGGCTATATTGCCATACAAGAGTGTTAGAGCTACTGAGCCAGATACTCAGCTGATGTATATCAGTGCAGCTACACTGAGTTCAGTCTATAGACACCAGCTGAGGAGCTGGCCCACCATCTCAATCAATCAGATATTGTGCAAGCCCTAACCTTTCCTCTCTGCACCCGCAGAGAGTCAGGGAGGAAAGGGAATTGCCAGCATCAACCAATCAAATGCACACGGCATATCTCATTTATGCGTATGTAACATTCTACTGAATGGGCATCAGAAGGGGGAGTTAAAAAAGAATAGGGAGTCAAACACTGTTCCCATTGCAATTCACTGAGAGTTTTGCCACTAGATTCAATGGATCTGATTTGGCCCACTGGGAACAAACACCGAGAGTGAAACATCAGACACCCTGTGGCTATGGATGTACTTACATTTTTTAAAAGCATTAGTAGTGACTCTAAATTTAGAATGCTGCACTTCTGCTTCATCAAAAATGTGACTTTTATTCCAGCTAGACTCCACAGACTCTGTCCCCACAAGAAGAACCATGCTCTGCTCTGTGAGCTGCACAGTGCAGCCAAATCTCTTCTTTTAAAAATCAGATCTGATCTAACCTGGAGGTGCTCGAGACAATATCTCTGGCATCTGTTATCATGCACAGAAACTTGAACCTCCAAAGACTCCCAGATGCAAATGGACATGCTTTCGTTCAAACAGGAATTAATTCAGGGAAGCCTTATATGGCCTGTGTTATATAGGAAATCAGACTGGATGCTCACAGAGGTCACTTCTGGCCTTATAATGTATGAATTATTATCATACATGTTTTACAGATGGAGAAACTGAGGCACAAAAGTTGACTGACTAGATCAGGGTCACACAGCAAATCATTAGCAGAACTAGGAATGAAAACCAGGAGTCCTGATTTTTGGTGGTCCTCACCCCTTTCTCTACCTATGAAACAGTGTTGCCCCCAGCACCCCAAACTCTCTGGAGCCTCTTTCTAATGGATCATATGCTGAATGAGACCCAGCAGAGCTTCCTAGCTTTTTATTATACTTGCCATTCGGCGGTTGTGGGAGCATGCTTTAAAAAATGACTCCATCTAGAAATTTTCAAGTCATTTAAGTTTCAAGTAGTATAATTTAAGCAAGCTGTACAACCACATTTGACATAGTCATCTTTTAAAGGTCTGAGTGTATCCTTCCTGTTACTCATTGTGCTTAGAAGGGGCTGAATATTGTTAGATGATGGGCGCATTTGTAGATTTCCAGGACCGTGGGCAGTAACTCTTACAGATGAGTGCAATATGATGGACCACGCACACATACATACAGACACCGCAGTCTTTAGTGGCAATCAATGACCTTCCGCACTGAAAACACAAGCCTCTTGACCTTCCGCTGAAGGAGTAAGTCCTTTAGTGGTACGGAGCTGGCTGTATCAGGGGCCAGCCACTAGGGGGAAATTTGATCCAACGTTTTGCGCCACTATATATTCTATGCAGGGCTATGATTTTGCCCTGGAGAAATTGTGAATTTGAATAAAGTTTGTGAAATTTTGGAAATGGTTGTAAAAATGCATTTGGTTAGGCCCCCATTCTGAGTGGAGTCGCTAGCTGGCGCATAGAGTCGCAGGTTTAGCTATCTGCCCCTTCGTAAACAAAGATGGAGGGTTGTAATGCTCAGAGCTGGAAGACAGGCTCAGAACAGTAGGACACAGTGGTCTGCAATCATCAGCACCCACTCTGGCCCTCATCTTTCAGCATCCCCACTTTACTCCTGTGTATGTTGGGCCTAACATTGCTATCATGAAAACTATATTATTTGGTGACTTTCCTGGACTTATCTTTTTTTCCCCACACCTCTGTGGTGAAATTTACCCAGGATAGGGCTTCATTAACGCTTATGAACTGCCCTGAGCCCTGCCACAGAGACAGCAGTGGAGCCCTGTGACTAGTTCGATCTTTCCCTGTACAGAGAGAAATCTCCCTGCCAGCGCATGACTCTCTCCTTTGACATTTTTTTTCAGTCATGTTCCCCTCAGCTCAGCAGCTTTTCCCAAGTGGACTGGCCTTGCCTGCCTCTTCCCTCACAGTCCAAGCAGGGAGGTAGAGCTGGTATTTAGACGTCAAGCTGAGCAAGCCAAAGTGACGCCACCACCCAGAGAAGAACCATCTCCCCTCTGGATTCTCCTGTCGAGTCTCAGCATGCTGCTTGTGTTGTGCTGCAATGCTCAGAAGAACCTCTCTGGATATTGTAGTGTACTGCATGTATGGTTTTTAGGTTCTTTTTTGCCCTCCCGAGATCTTTCTCCCTTTGATTTATGGATCATTGAGACCATCTTTAGTTATCTTCCTTGTACAGATGCCTGAAGCTAAATTCACTAGAAGGAGCTATGCCAATACAGCACGTGCCCTTCCTAAGCTTTGCATGGTAATATGAACTTTGGGTGACCATTAATACACAGTGTGAATGGCTTGGCTACACAGGCAATGTGTTCAGATCTGCACGCACCCAGGAATTTATAGGTGCCCTCTCTCACACCTAAACATATAGGGATCTATTTTGCATGGGTGTGATTAGACTCGAAAACTTCCTCTTAAGAAAACAGTTGTGGAAGTGGTGCCCAAAGGCATTTTCGGTGCCAGGAAAAATGGTTGCTCTGCTGTTTTCTTTCATACTAATTCTCAGAGGTGAATAGCACTGACCCAAACCAGGAAGAATTCAGACAGGGCCTTCCACCCCACTCCATGGTGCCCATGTGCAGTAACGAACCTGCAACTCCTCTTTGCTGTGTGGAGCTTAGTGAGCACACGACTCTCCCAATGCACTGCAGTCCTTAGCTATTGCCTCCTAGGGTCTCCACTCCATCACAGCCAACACACTTCCGAGTCCACACCAGCACCTCAGACGGTTTGTCCCCCGGTTTGAGTTATGCCAAGGTTTATGGGGCTTCGTGGGATTCCTAAACTTATTCACTTGTTATGCCCGTGATGCTGAAAGCTAATCTCTGTGCCCTAGGCTGCTCCGCACATGGCATAAAGTCCCAAAGGTCTGAAGTGCAGTTTGCAGGATCTTAGCCAGTCTGAGGAGTTGAGAATCAGACCGCAGGGGCCTATCTTGCCTGTCTCACTTCAACTGTGATGGAACCACTCCCTATTGTACATTGCACCATCACTGGACAAATCAAGAGAGCTCCTAGCAGCTTGTGTGTGGGCCACAGGTAGATAGAGGTCTGAGCTGTTGGGCGCACCTTTCATGTGGGACAAACAGCTGAGAGATACAGCAATGGGCCTCTAGGCTGGGGAAGCTTAAAAACCAGAGGGGGAGATCAGACTTCCTGAACTGACAGAGCAGCACATTGCAAGGACAATTGTGCTGTCAGCATCCAGCTGACAAAACAAAGGCTCCAGAAAAGTGCTGATGAAAACTTAAATGCTTGGAGATGCAGCTCTTCAGGCATTTCTAAACATGCAAGTTTGTTTTTAAACAAGCCATACAGTAGCTCATTGGCGAATCAGGAATTTCTGTTGTGTTACACCAGCTAAATAAATGCAGGGAAATCTTGGTCAGACTGCTGACTGTGACACACAGTATCTGCAAATGCCCCAGGAATGGGGTTTCTGGGAGTCTTTGTTCATTAGCAATTATGTTATTGGTGTCCAGAAATGAGCAAATGAGGATTTAAGCCTCTATAAGGGAGCCCTCCTACGCTCATGCCACAAATTAGCTGGAGACCACTTCTGTGCAAACACCAGTGCCCTTTTATTTCCTTGTATCAGTTCCCACCACTGCTTATATACAGTCCAGTCCAGTCCAGTCCAGGTAGCCCTTTGGGAGACAGCTAGCTTCTTCAGTTAGCAGGAAACTCCAGCCACAGGCTCTTCCCTTTCCTGTTCCCCCTCCCCTCTCTTCCCTGCACTTCCTCCCTGCTTGTTTTCTAAAGCCTCCTGGCCCATAAAGCACACAGGTGTTTTCCTTTAGCTCTGCAATGAGCCACACCCTGCCAGCCCCTGTTAATTCCCCTTAATGGGAGTTGGGCTCTTAAGGCTGATCTAACAGGAGCTGGCTCAAAACCTCCTGGCCGGCATCCTGTTACAGCCTCATATATACATACATATAATTTTATAATGTGACTATGGTTGTTCATATTCATGTAAATGTATATATAACAAATCCTTTAAAAAAATTCTTCACTTCATTAATATCACACAGCAATGAGTTACAGAGATTAACACTTTCTGTTGTTGCCATCAGGCTTGCATTTGTTAGTTCAGCTCTGATTGGATAGATGTGATGGCCACCATCTTGGTTGACATGCCAAGGATTGACCCTGGGATGTCCAGAGCTAAAAGCATGACCTGTTACAACTCTATCTAACAAGCCAAGGCTAGCTGTGGTAGACTCATATCCTCTGTGGATTGGCACAGAGTGGCTGTGTAATACACGTTCACAGGACAAGAAAACCCTCTCCCTCCCAGCCCTAACTATAACATACCAGCTACTTCTCAGAAGTGCCAGTGTTCCAGAGACCACAGGCATCTCCAAGAATCTTATCTATTGTAAGGAGTTATGGGAAACAGAGCAGAAAGCTGTTTAATGAAGTAAGAGGTTGTGAATGGAGGAGGGGGATTCTGGCCCACTGGGGTTTAGGGGGAGAAGCCAACCTGCCCCAGACTGTCACAGGCAATATCCCTAATACCTCTCTATAGAGCAGCTTGATTTTTTTGGTGAATGAATAATTTTTCCTTTGGTGGGGGAAAAGGCCCTTTTCTAAAATAAATTCAAATGTTCCAATTTTTTCCAACCAAAGCCAAACATGAAAAAAAATTGGGGTTTTTTGCCCCCCACTCCACCTCCCTTTTCCTTTTAAATGGGAAAATTTTACAGGGGGTGGAGTGGAAGATTTTCAAGAGAAAACCTTCTCAATGCACATTTTTGTGAGGAAAATCTTAGAGGAAACAATTGCTCCTTTTTGGGGCCACAGACCAGAAATTAGTAATGTTGTTGTAGCCCTGTTGATCCCAGAATATTAAAGAGACAAAATGGCTGAGGGTAATATCTTTTATTAGACCAACTTCTGTTGGTGAAAGAACTCTGTGTAAGCTCAAAAGCTCAACTCTTTCACCAGCACAAGTTGGTAAAAAAAAAAAAAATTACCTTGCCCACCTACTTTCTCTAGAAATTAGTGAGAAATTTTGAAAGTTTCTCACAAAATCACCAGAGTAATTTTCAGCTAGCCTCCCCATAACTCCCAGAAGCAGTGAGGGCTAGGTGGTGACCCTTATCCCCTCTGCCAAGTAATCCTGCTGGGGAGAATTAACCCTTGATTGCTGCCCAGGGAACAGAGTTGCACAGAGCTCACCAGTGAGCCTGAAGAAACCAGGTGGAAGTTTTAGCTTTGATTGGGTGATTTCTGATGTCCATTTGTGATGAAGGGAGCAGCTAGTCAGGGGCTAAAGGACTTTGGGGTGAGTTTCTTGCTTGTTCAGTTGAAAGTTGTGTGAGTTTGAATCCTGTGCAGGAAAGAACCGTTCTTTCAGTCTTAGCTGAGGTATTATGAACTGTGGTTACACAGTAGGAGTAGTGTAGTATCAGAGGGGTAGCCATGTTAGTCTGGATCTGCAAAACCAACAAAGAGTCTTGTAGCACCTTATAGACTAGAAACTATAAGGTACTACAAGACTCTGTTGCACAGCAGGAGTAGTCACTTCTTTGCCAGAATGCTTGGTTTACCATGCTTTGTGCCTTCTTTGCCCCTTGTCTAGTCTGCCTGCCATTCTGAATTCCTGTATGCCTTTTTATTTTTTTTTAAGGGAGGTGATTGGCTTCCCTTTGGAAAGGACAGAGCAAGAGGAAAAGCCTCTGTGTTTCCAGAAAGCAAAAATGGCCTCAGGGAAGACTGTGACTTTCTCTTGAAGGTAAGGGGAGTGAAAAAGGCTGGAACATTGCCTTTGCAGGCTGTCTGCAGAGAGAAAAACACCTTCTAAGTGGAAGGCCAAAGCCAGGCTTTGGAGCACCAGAGAGTAGCCCCCTACCCTAGTTGTACTATAGGCAGTGGCTGTATCCCCCAGCCTGATGCACATAACCACTAAGTGTTGCTTACGTTGTCAGGGTGCATTTCTAGAATTGTTCATTATCCTAGAGCCAAATGTGTCCTTTCCAGCTAGGGGGCTCTTGCTTTAGATTAAAGTGAAGAACAAATGCATGCTCTACTCTGGCTCATGGGTGCTGTATGAGTCCCCCTGAGATCTCCCTTCCTAAACCCCCCACAGCAGAACCTTACCTTTAAGGTGCAGTACCCAGAAAACAAAATGATACTTGCCGATCCACAAGCTATGGTTTTTGTTAATAATATGAACTCATCAGTAGCATGGTACCACTAAAGGCACCCCTCTCCAGTAGACTGTTAAGCTCTAAGGGACAAGGACTGTGTGTGTGCAGATCTCAGCCCTACAGAGTGCCCCTCCCCACATCCCTGACTGGGCCTACTGTCACACAAGTAATAGCACTTAGAATCAGGGCCTCATTGTGCTAGGTGCTGTACAAATAAATGGCAACAGACAATCCCTGCCTCCTAATGGGCTGAGACACCTAACTGCTGTGAGATTCTCTTGGACTTATGACCTCGACAGGGGCCTCGACACAGGCAGGAGCGGCTCCAGGAAGCAGCACAACAAGCATGTGGCTGGAGTGGCAATCCGCAGGGGACAGCCTGCCAGTCGCTGTCGGGGCAGTAGTCAGGCTGAGTTTGGTGGCATGCCTGCGGGAGCTCCGCTGGTCCTGCAGATTCGCTGAAAATCGCTGACTGCTGTGCTTGGGGCAGCAAAAAACATAGAGCCGCCCATACACAGACCCAGGGCACTGCGGTAGCTGGTCTGATTACAGGATGGGGGTTCACATGAACAAGACAAACGTACAATGGGAGGAGGGCTGTGCTGTTGTATCCATTTTGCAGATGAGGAAATTGAGGCCCTGAAAGATTAAATGACTTGCAAGACTGGGAATTACGGAGGAACTTGGGCAAGTTTCAGAAAAGCTGTGTAACATGAATTGGATACTGGAGCAGCAAAGTTTTGGTGTGACGTGCTGGTTGGTAAAGGGGGTCCTTGGTCGCATGCCAATGTAACTAGTGCCTGTATTGAGAAGAGCCCCACCCTCTTTGTACTGAGGCTACAAAACTTAAAGGGCTGAGGCAGAGTGGAGCAGCAAGAGGCAGGTGATGGTAGGAGTGAGGCAGAGAGGAGTGTGTTCTTGTCTCTTTCCCTCTGTGCACCTCAGTGCCTGGCAAGGTGGATGTTTCTGTGGGTATGTCTACACTGCGTTGTAAATCCAGATCAGTGGGACCTGGGTTTGTGGACTTGGTGTTTCCAAGGCTGTGCTTGAGCATCGATGCTGTGTTGCAAGCCTGGGTTTGCAGTTGCTAGACCCAGGTCTTGCAGCTGTGCTAATCCATCCGTATTGCACTACGCAGGCCTGACGGCAAAAAACCAGGGCTTGGACCCGAGTCACACAGATTGTGTTTAGACAGGAGGGGTTTGCGGCTCCAACCTGAATCTGGGCCTAGGTTTACAGTGCAGTGTAGATTACTGAGGGGAGCCCCGTCTCCTTCGTCCTCGCATTACCCGACTTAGAGGGGGTGATGGGGAGACTGTGGCAGGGCAGCAAGAGGCATGTGACGGTCGGAGTATGGAAGAGTATGTCTACACTGCAATCAGATGCCTCTGCAACATGTGTAGACATACCTGATCTAGCTCAAATAACAATAGGAGGGCAGTGCACGCTAGCCACTGGAGTACAAACCCAGGGTCCTGGGGATGCACAATGCACGTTGTCATGGCTGTACACTTCCTGCAGTCCCACTTCTGACCACAGTATAACCAGATCCTTTGTCTGCAGCAGAGCCAGGCCCATGATCACTGGCACTACCATCCCCATGCCCCCCAAGTCCCATCCCCATGAAGAGCAGGATTTGGATGTTTCCCCTTGCAGCACTGAAATGGCAGGTAACAAATCAGCGAGGAGTTTGGCCCATCCAACTGCCTCCTTTTCCTCACCGAGGTGCTGACCACAGTCACTTTCTCCACTTCTCTCGCCTGTTGATAGCATTGAATGTGAATACTGCCTTTCATATGGCTAAACAGCCTGACATAGGGAATTTCCAGCCTGGCTAGATCATTAATCCTCTCGCTTTCCTGCTATTTGCAGAATCAGGAATGGGGGGTGTACCTTTAAATCACATGGAACATTAGCAAAACACAAACGCCTCTGGTTCATTGCACACACTTCCACTCACCAAATCCAGGCAGCAAGAACAAATACTTCTCCTTGCTCTGAAGGAAATGACTTTAGACACCGCTGCAAATGACTGTTTGTTTAATGCTGGGAGGAAAACAGACTAGAGCTGTAGTAATTCCAGAGGCAGAGTCAGCACCCTGGGATTGGCTCTTTCATAAGGTTAAATCTACAGTGAGGTGTGTTTCCTTTCAGCACAAGAAAGGAAAGGTAGGGGGCAGTCAACATGGGGAGGGAAAGACAGCTGTGGTAGGAGGAGGTTTGAGTGGAGTGTCCAGGTGGGTTTGGGCAGCTGTGGGGGAAGGGGCTCATAGGAAGAAGACTCATTGCTACCATGCCTGTTCCCACAAGTCCTCCAGATGCGATGGGGAGGAGGATATAGTCTCTAATGGCAGCACATGATTGGAGGAAGCAGACGGATGGTCCTGGGGGCACATGTGTTACTTTCGTGGATTCAGTTGCCCAGACTCTGCAGCAGTAAAATCAACAGGGACAAGAGACAGGCCCTGCAAGTGAGGAGGCCCCTGCTTATTGAGGACACGTGACCTGGCCAAAGGAAGATGACACGCCATCCATAATGCAGTTAATCAAGAGGCTGTTGCTATTCCTGTTGATTTCAATGGTAGCAGAAGCAGTGCCCCCGTTATGATCTTAATGGCCTGAGTCATAATGGCAGCTATCAATGCTGTTTGCTAACAGCGAGTGTGTGGTTAAAATGTTGCCAAGGGTGGTTGAGAACTGGGGAAGGCAAATTCTTTTGTCTGATTTAGGGGAAAAGGGGAAAACATCAGATTGCAGCTCACTTCCTTCTGGCTTGCAGGGATGTTTTAGTGGAGGTGATTATTAGCAGAATTGACCCAAACTGGGTCACCACCGAGTGATTTGTGCCGTACCACAAAGTGGCTTCTAACTAAGTCAAACACAGACTTTTTGAAAGTGCCAGAAATACATCTTCACCAGACAGAGGGGTAGTTGTTTTGATGGGTCAGTAACATGTCTCCTCTCTGTTACATGTGAGGGCCAAGGCTTTCAAAACCCAATGATGATTTTTGGATGCCTCTGTTCTTGGATGACCAACCTGAGACACCTTAGAGGAGCCAGATTTTGGGGGAGTGCTGAGCACCTGGCCTCTGAAAATCAGGCTCCTTAAAAATGTCTCAATCCCAGGCATCCCAAATCACTAGTCACTCTCGAAAACCCCAGTCTTGATCCACCCCAACCTGAATTCTTTGCAACTTTCAGCTTCTCCCCAGATATCAGCAAAGAGTTAACAGCAGAGCCAGGTCTCTTACTGGATCTGAAATAGCTTTACAAAATAGATTACAGTGCATTACAAAGGAGCTTGCGGTCATTAATGTGAATTGAGTTCCTACTCTATGAAGATTGATTTCCTGTGTCCGCCATCTACTGGGTGAATAATGCATGTGAAGTTGCATACACTCTAAGCATCAGCCTGTTTCTGAGAATAAACAGTGTACTGTAAAAATGCTCAAAAAGAGACTTAACGGTGCTTTAACGGGAATTTGTGGGAGTAACCTCACATTGTTTTGCAGACGGTGAGATACACGCAAGCAGGGATTCATTAAAATGGGGTCTCTGGCCAGTAGGGTGACCAGATGTCCCGATTTTATAGGGACAGTCTGATTTTTGAGTCTTTTTCTTATATAGGCTCCTATTACCCTCCACCCGCTGTCCCGATTTTTCACGTTTGCTGACTGGTCCAGGGCCATGTTAAAGCACAGGCATAATAAGCCCAAGTGTAGAGCTCCTGGAGTCATATGATGATCTCAGCTCTCATCTTAAATATGTTACATGCGCACAAACTGAATTAAAAGAACATTATTCAAGGTGCAGAAGTCAGTCGTTCAAAAGATAGTAAATGCCAACATTAAAGTTGTGTGCACAGTCGCATTTTGCCCCTTTTGTGGGTAAGCATTCTAGACTCAGAGAAATGTAGGGCTGGAAGGGATCTCTCTGCCTCTCTCCTTCCCAGCCGGCCTATAGTTGCACCCCAGGCCCATGTTGCTCCATCTCACAGGCATCTAGTTTCCCACCCTGGGCTCCTCCATGCCCCACCCTAGCTCCTTGTCCCAGTGTCTTTGTCCAGACAGTCCCGGCATCCTTACTGGCACCCTGGTTTCTCAGCTGAGCTCACTGTCTTTTTCTCTCCCATCCACACACACAGCAATGTGTCCCATCCCAGCCCATCCCTCTCCCTCAGCTCCCAGATTTCCTGTCCCCGCCACCCCCACCGGCCTTTAGTTCTGCTTGCTCCAAAACTCCTTGCAGTCTTCTCCTCTGCTTTACTTATCCTCTCCACTCGCATCAGGCACCTTCCCCCTCTGTGCCCCCTCGCCGGGTGCTTCTCTGGGATGCCCACACTTATAGCACCTGAACAGTAGTGGGGGTGAGGGGAGTGGCAACTTGCCGTTGCCATGCTCCATTCTAGGAATGGTGGGAGGGGGCAGACGAGGCCCTCCCCCTACACACACATGCGCAGTGCTATGCTCAGGGGGGTGGAGGTTGAATCTTCGGGCCTCGGAGACAGCGCTGAACACAGGGAGCAGAGCTCCAGGAAGGGCCAGTCAAGAAGTGGTGCCGTATCCCGCCCCAACACAGCTGATGCTTCTTGTGTAGCTGGTCACTGCCAAGCTGAGAGAGGTTGGAGCCTCAGGGGTGGAGCCATGGGGGAGAATATTGAACAAGCTTGGGGCCCAGAATGCTTTGCTCCAGCTCTGGCTGATGGCCTTCCCAAAGGATGCCTGAAGCTCCAGAGTCCAGCAGTTCTCATCTGGCTGCCTGTAAAAGGGCTAATCAGAGCAAAGGCCTTTCAATTGGCCTGGATTTACAGCACGTTTGTGCCATCTTCGCCATGCTCTTGGAGCAGAAGACGACAGTGGTTTCGAAGCTAGTCAAATTTAGGCCCTAATCCTGTGCTGAGATCTGTTGCTGCAAAATCCCCCTGGCTCTTTGAGCAGGTGCAGAGCAAATCCTGACGCAGGATTCAGGCCTAAAGGAGCCAGCTGATAGCGTCACCTCTTTGTTGCCCAGCCCTGGGGGAGAGATTATATCTTCAGCCAATTGTGGAGTTTGGTACCAGAGTTCAGTATCTCAGGGTTGAACTGTAGGGGTGGGAGGTGGGGTCCTGAGAAGCCTTCCAGAGCATCTCCACTGTTAACCAAACAAGGCTCCCATAAAAGTTCATTAGCTGTAGATATAAATTAATAATCCCTGCTGTGACTGTTGTGTAACATGATGGCAATCCTGACTGTATCTGTAAATAATTCATGCTTTTAAATTCATTACATCCAGCACTCATTTACCTGCTGTGACTACAAATATTCCTCTCTCTCCATAGATAGCATATGTTATAAACCACCAGGCGCAGAGAGTTAGTGGTCATCATGAAGAGCCTGTATCAATGGATAATAATGATTAAAAATAATCCTTTTTTCAGTTAGTATCCACTTTTAATTTTTTACAGTTGCGGGAAATTATGGGAGAGTCAGACAATTATTGTTTAATGACAGTAGACATTGATTCCAGAAAGTTAATGGTTTACAACACTTAAAGCACAAACTGTCAACATCGGGTGTCATAATACACAAAGTAAATATCCTTAAATCAAACTCGAAGTTCTCAAGCAGCACATTGTTTTGCCTCTCTGTAAATTTTAATTATTATGATGGTTTGATCATAAAAGGGAGATCCCCCGCCTTCATTTTACACCCAGCTAGCCAGTAGCTATAAAATCCCTGTTAATAGCTGTTTTCTAATTGCTCTACCGCAAAGGGTTAAAAAAGGCTCCCTACTATGCATAGGTAAAAGGATATGAGTGGGCACCTGGCCAAAAGAGCCAATGGGAAGGCTAGAACTTCCTAAAATTGAAACACAGACTCCCCTTTTATGTGTCTGTCTCCTGTTCTCCCAGGGAGAGGTGGATAGGGCAGCAGCAATGCTGTAAGAAGCTCAGGGCTAGGTATGAAAAATCCTCAGTATCATACTTAGAAACTACTCATTTGAAACCCCACGTGTGTAAGTAGATCAGGAAATGTCTAGGACCACACGATTAGGTTTTCTTCTTTATGGATTGTGGACTACTCTGTGCTAACCCCAGGTGCTTTGTTTTGCTTGCAACCTTTAAGCTGGACCTCAAGAAACCTATTCTGAGTGCTTAATCCTTGTAGTTGCTCTTTTAAAATCTAACATTAGTCTGAGTTCCTAGATGTATTTTCTTTTTTTTTAATTAATAAAATGTACCTTTTTTCAGAACAGAATTGGATTTTTGTGTCTAAGAGAGCTGATTTCCTTTTATTTTCTTTCTCAGCTCTTCCCCGGAGAGGGGGAAGGTGAAAGGGCTTGAGGGTACCCCACAGGAAGGAATTCCCATGTGCGCCTTCCTGGGCTCTCAAAGAGGTTCTGCACTTGGGTGGTGGCAGCATCCACCCATCCAAGGTCAGAGAGAAGCTGTAACCTTGGGAGTTTAATACCAGCCTGGAGTGGCCAGTATTAATTTTTAAAATCCTTGCAGGCCCCCACCTTCTGCACTCAAAGTACCAGAGTGGGGAATCAGCCTTGACAGAAGGAAATATTTTTTGTCAGTTTGACTACACAGTGAAATTGATATTTACCGATTTCAAATCTCTAATCCTTCCAATCCTATGCAGACAAAGAGGCACAATCCATAAAGTCTGAGTCAAACTTCCTCAGTGTATCTTACAAGGTGCTCAGCCATGTGAATTTCTTTTGGACTCACCTCTGACACGAATTGAACTGTACTTTAAAAAATGTAACCCACACATTAATCTTCTCACCAGCCATCTGCTAGCCAGAGGGTTTTGCTGGAGAATGCTGGGCCTAGCGTGAGATCAATCCATTTCTCTGATAGCTAGCAGTATAGGGCTATGCCTCTGGAAACTGCTTCTGCTGACTGTTCACCCAAGCAATAGGGTTGTAATAAACTCCAGGCCCCGCTGCAAGATCTGTGTGGTTCTTCCCCATACCCTCCCCCACAAAAGGAGGAAATAGTAAGTATGTGTGTAAATGGTGCAGGGAGAGTCACTGCTTGGAAATAAATTACCGGTTGGGAGGCCTGGAAGGTGGGTGAGAGTGAGTTTAAAATTGGATGATCTTTGTTTGGAAAGCAAAAGTTCTGGATTCTTTCCAAGCTGTGCTGCAGACTCACTATAAGATCTTGGGCAAATCACTTCACCTTTCAGTGCCTCAGTTTCCTCATCTGTAATATGGAGCTAGTACTTCTCTACTTTACCGAGCGATTGTGAGTTTTAACAAATGTGTGTAAAGTGATTCTATGATTTTGTGCTTCTAATCACTTCCCAATAACTGAGCTTGAAACAGGGAATCTAGGTATTTAAGCCAGTACAAAAGAGAGATGCTACCAATCCAGAGATGGACCCTAAATTGTCTTTCAAAATACATGTGGCATATTTAGCTATGTAAATGGTCAAGCAACATCTTGTCTACTGCACCTTTAAATCTCAAAAGATTTTGCTATCTGCAGAAATAGGAAGCCATTTTGTGTTCATTTGAATGCAGAATGCCGGAGGCGCACACACCGTGCTCTCACCTAGACACTTTGCTCCTGTTCTATTTTGTTGATGTTGGACTAAAATAAAGGTAACTGTTACTGAGAGCATTTTATTCTTTGTACATAGAAAAAAACATAACATTTGGACACAACTTCTGAAGTGTTTAGTATATTGGGGAATACAGATGGTTTGATTTCTACATTCCCAATGTTTCTAACATTTCTATATTGCTGTACTAATAGGGCATAAGATGACTGCAAGGTTCACAGATGTGCTTGTCGCTCTTTGGGGCTCATAATCTTGTAATTAACGGAAGTTTTAAATTAATTTTACAGTGTGATCTCTATCAGCTTTGTCATCTGGGCTGCCCAGGCATGATCATCCAGAGCAAGACTCAAACAGAACCATTTGGGGACACTACTGAGTCATCTTCATCCCTTTCCTACGTGCTAATAACTTCTTTGGTGTCCTGCCAGTAAGTACCGTATACACTTGCCCATATTCCCACGTCACCTATAAAATATTAGTCAGTTAAAGTTAATAAGTTTATTTGCACATGAAAGTATTAATTGATTGGAAGTTGGGGGCACATTTTTCATGTAGGAAATACATGGGGATTTTTGTCCAAGACAAATTTGTGAGGAAGTGATGCAATTCCTTAAGCTCTTTCATTTAAAGCCATATTAAACAAAACCCAACGTTCTGTCACTTTAATGTATGAATAACTTGCATGATAAGTTTTAGACTAAGTTTTTCAAAGGTTTGCCTAGTAAACAAATGTCTCTCTCAATACATTGGGGATCATTAGTGTGGAGGAAAGGCCTGTTGCTGATGAGTTTATAGGGGTGTTTTTAATGTGCTTGCATGCAATGTAACTGTGTAAGAAGAGATGGTTTATTGATCATCTGAGCTGGAAGAAAGGATGAGACGTGCATGTTAATTTGATGAGCTAATGAGTATTGGGACCCCCTCGATAAGGGGGGTTGGGGAGAAAAATGGCACTCAGCTTTCCTATAAACCAGAAAGAGCTACCGTGGTACACAGACTTCCTTAGTCAGAGATCTGCCTTTTGGGGATGCTGAAAGAGACAAGCTCTGGCCAGCCTGAGAGAAAGAATGTTTTAATCTATCAGGCATCTTCATCTTGTTTAATCAAGCTGACGCTAAGCTTGGAACCTATCCAGCTACTTCTGTCTATTGTGGTTAACCTTGATGTTGGTGCATGCATTTGACCTATGCCCAATGCAGCTGGCTTTTGTTTAAGATAACTGGAGACAGAGAGGTGAGACTGTTGTGGTGTTCACAGGAGGAGGGGTGCCTTGGCAAACAGCTACCTGAGCTCTGACCTCAGAGGAGGGAGGCTAAACTGGGAGGGGAGTAGCCATTGGAGAAGGTCAGTTGAAGGTGAAAAATAAAGTTGCTCTCTCTCCAGAGATGCACATGGCTCATTCCTGGGCTTACACTGAGCATGGTTGGCGGAGACAGATCACCAACAAGTAATTGGTAATTAAATCTTGTACATGGCCAGCCTCCATGGCTCCCTCGTTGTTTGGAGTGTCAAAGGTTTTTGTCTGTTTTTAATGTGGCTTGCTCTCTTACTCTAGCTTTTCCACAGTATGATGAAACATGAAGCATCAGGCTCCCTCCAAACCTATTTAAATAGTTTAATTAACATCAGATTTTTACCGAGCATGTCAAGATTGGAGACATTTCATAAGAAAGAGAAATGCAATCTAATCCAAGGGTATAGGACTCTCAGATATGGCCAAGCCAAGAGATGAGGAATGAGCTTAAAATGGCCAAAATCAGCTGATAGAGATGGAAAAAATATTACTACCCTCCAGTCCCCCACCCCCAAAAAACCTTCACAATTAAAATTCCTCCTGCCACTTGAAATTCTATGGCAGCATTACAATGTCCTAACCAGCTGTGTATCTTCTGAAAGATTAAAAGACATAAAGTGAAAAGTAAGGAAAAAAGAACAGTGATGCAGAATCATATGGGGTTGGAGAATACTTAGCTGAGGTTGATCAGAGGGGTGGGGGGAACATCCCCTAAATCAAAACTCCAAATACATCCGTGTCCCCTTTTGCCATGGGAATTTCATAGACTGGTTGCATCAAATTCCAAGCAAAATAATCTTTAAAATAATAATAAAGACATTGTAAATGAGGACTTCTGGCAGAATGACAATACAGTCCCAGCAGTAAACAAGCTCGTTAAGATGACAAATGAAGTTATTAAAGTACATAGTATAAATTGAGTCTCAGCCATGGCTAGGAATTCTTATTATGATAGAGGATATTAACATGACAAAGGAGGTGGGGGGAATTCACTGGTGACAAATTTATCTGGGGCACAGGAATGGTGCATCTGTTTTAGCAGTTCTAGTTTGCACTGTACCAGGAAAGTAAATAAGTCCATTCCGTTTAGCTGAGAATTAATAGGCGTATTTTAGAAGCATATTAAAGATTATAAACTGCCACCTTGCTACGCATCATGCACAGTGCCTGTTAGCTTAGTGTGAGGTCTTCTGTGTTTTGATTAAACTGGGTTTTGTGATTTTGGATTTATAGGAGATGGTTCTCGCGCTCTTCCACATGTATAAACTGTTGCTTGAGATCACCCCTCCACTTTCCAGCCCTGATCTTTTGCTTTCCTCTGAGCAATTACACTATTTGGTTACAGGAAACGTCAATATTAGGTAAGAACGCAGCATGTGCTGCAAAACGCATCTTTCCACAAATCTTTGTTCAAACTTCTAAGCTAACTAGACTGCCAGTGGTGCTCTAACTGCAGCTGGTTAGAAAGCAGGACTTAGTTGTGATTAAAAACTTCATGGAATTTTCATCCTTTTGTTGTTGCTCTTTTGAAGTTGTAAATTTCCCATCAACTCTGGTTGAGTTTACAGATGAGAATGCTCACTTAAGACTCCATCCTCTAATGTTCTGAGCACCTCCCCTTCCATTTATCTTAACGGGAGATGAGTAACTCAGTGCATCAAAGGATATCAAGACTGGGAACAGCACATTGTCAGTAAATGATGGAGACTTTCCATGGGCAGTGAACTTTGAAATTAGGTTTAACGTGAGATTTCAAAGTGATATCTGTCCAATTGGGAAACACACATGCCAAGTGAGCTGTGTGTCCAATCCAAAGTAATCAGGGCACCTCAGATGTTTGTTTACTTACAACCGACTGCTTGTAAACAATCAATGGAGTGAGAACATGTTCAGCAAGTAACTGCATAATGAATACATTCAGGGGATTTGGACGATGTTCTCCTGAATGGAAAAAGAGGCAAAATTGTCACCCAAGTTATTCGCTCGGCTCTAACAGAGACAGCATGAAAGAGACAAAATGAGGCCATTCCCTATGTGTAGCATGTTACATTTCTTAGGACTGACCTTCCTGTGACAACTTGCTATCCCTGACACTCTAATCTCATCTGCCCAGTTTGGTTCTATCCCTTTGTGTTTGTTCCCTTTAATTTTGGTGTCATCCACAAATCTGATCATGGTTGAATTTATACACAAGAACCATTACAATTACACACTGAAGGTATAAAGCTGTTACGTGAGGTGCAGTAGGGTGTTGGTCTGCTAATGACTTTAGGTGGCTAAACAACCTGCAAGACCCTACAAGTTGTGGATAGGGCTACAAATAACAGAAAATATCACTGGTGGAAGATGGGTTAATGCTGCATCATAATGCCAGGCAACTCTGTGCACCCTCTGCAAGCTGTCACTATGAGACAGTTTGAGAACCTGACATCATTGACATCAATGGGAGGTCCCCTCCACCCACCATCTCCACTCATCAACCTCAATGGGCTTTTCATTGTACATTACTACTGGATGTGATGGAGTCCAGCAATGGGAGTTGTCCGTGGTGCTGAAGGACAATGCCAAGTCCTTAAGCCTCATTGGCTTTGCTATGCTCTCATCAGAATGACTAATTTATACCCTTGTATCACAGTGCACTCAAGAGATCTTGTACTCTTTAGATTCCTGTAAGGGATCCTGGCTTTTGTCTCATATAAAATAAGGCTTTGGTAAGAGAGGCAATGTTCTCTAGTGGATAGTACACCGGACTGGGAATCTTCATCCCTGAGTTCTATCTCCAGCTCTGCCACTGGCCTGCACGTGGCCTTGGGCAAACCACTACCCCACTCCCTGCCTCAGTTTACCCAGCTGTACAATTGGGATGATACTTGCTTCCCTTGTGTAAAGGCACCTTACAAAGTGATCTCTAAGAAATAAGTTCAATATCTGGGTTCACCCCATTATTAAAGAACCACTTCCAAAATTTAGATCTAGATTTGGATTTCACCCCACTCCATAGTTTTAGGGTGCTTTGAAGGCAGGATTTTAGTTTGAGCCCACTTCTAATAAAGCTAAAATAACTATTCGAGTGGCGTCCAAAGACTCCAGCAAAGTCAGGCCCTTTTGTGCTGGGCACTGTACAAACACATAGTCAGAGGCACTCCATTCCCTGAGGAGCTTGTTGTGTGTCTTGACAAGACAGATTTTAAGTGAGGAGGGAAATGACTCGCCCAAGGTCACCTACCAAGTCACTGGTAATGTGCAAGAGAGCATAACAACTTGCTATAGCTGCCAGCTAGTGGACGTACAAACCAGTCAGTGTTATGATGTGAAAGATCCTAGGTTCAAATCCTGCCAATGATCCCTGATAAGAATCATTACACAAGTTCCATGTTAAGTATCACAAAAAGAGACCAATGTTTGAGGGCCAAAAGCTTGGGTGAAAATCTGGATAAATGCCAATGGAAACCACTGGCTTAACAGAGAGCAGTTTGCCTCTGTCTGTTATGTAGTGATACATATTTTTTTCCATTTGACTTGCAAAGGAGATGTTCCCTTAAAAGCATCTTTATCTCCCTTCTCAGTAAGGGATGGAATGAGTTCATTCCATTCCTCACTGCACGCCCTTTAAAGATGGAGCAGAAAGGAAAACCATGTAATTATTTCCTCTGCACAGCAAATGCAGACTAACTTATCGTGGCAGGGAAATATTGATTTGCATGAATTGTTAAACAGAAGGTGTACTGAAGTGTCTCTTGAGGCTGAGAGTGGTGATACAGCTGTGTGAAGGAGAGCAAGCCGACAGCACTAAGACCTATTCAAGGCTGCTTCTTTTTTTTAACAAACGTGACTGTTTTATTAGACACACAATGTGAAGTGTATTTTTGGGGATAACTTAATGGTTCTTTCAATCATGGACTCAAACATTTTCAAGGCTTTTGTCTCATGTATTTGGAGAAATACTGTGGGTTGGATTGAGGAATCTGTATTTTAAAAAAAGCACAAAAATCAGGCAGGAGAGCTGTAACCAGGGTGGGAAGTGGGTTAATAAGGTCTCTAAGAATGATGTTCACCCAAGTGATTAGGGCTCCTGGAAAGCCCCTGATGCAGTAATTCTGCTGCATAAGGAGGAGGGCAGAAGCAGCGCAAATGTGCATAGGCTGTTTGCCATCCTATATGCAGCAAGAAGGTGAACTCCACGCCAGCAGCATATGGGCTACACTTTTGTATTGAGAAATGGTGGGGTAGCCACTGAATCTGTATTGCACAGCTTGGGCCTACTAAAGCCCATGCATTGGGTTCCATGCAAGTTGCAATTGTTATTCTAGCTCACGAACTAAAGTAGAGGCCCCAGAGCATTCCTGTGCCCTGTGTGTGGAATCTTCTCTTATGGGTAGAGCTGGGATGGGGGTGTCACTTACAAGTGAAATTCACATAATGCTCCCCATAGAAATTCTTTCGCTAAACTCCCTTCAGGGCAGATGTGCCTACATGTACCTACCTTAAAACCGAAAGTTTGCCATAGAAGATCAGCGCTGCAGTGCATCTGGTTCAGCCTCCTGTCCGATGCTTCACAGCAGGGTCAAAAAAGAATCTCTCCAATGCAGCTGGCTGACTGGCCACCAAAACACCTTTGAGAATCTGGGCCCAAGAACTTAAGTGGATAGAGCTTCAGAGGCAAGGGAGTACAGTGAGGGACTAGGAAAAGGGGGTAAGCTACCAGGGAGTAGAATGTGCCAATTCCTGGGCTTACAATCCTGTTTGGCAGATCTCTGCAGTATGGGTGAAGCCTGAAGTGACTGATGTGAAGCCTTCTTGAGATTTGACTCAAAGCAGCATCACCTGGAGCTCCAGACGTAGTATTGTAACCACTAAAAGGCACCGATTCCTGTTTCTGACAAAAGCCCTACTCCCTCCTTCCCATTTTTCTTTTTTAATAATCCTATGGGGCTATAATTAACAACCCAAAATGTATGCAGCCCTGCAATGGGGCAGTCACCTTCCTGGGGCAAATAGGGGCATTATTGGCCCAATGAGAGAATGTCTCAGAGTAGAGTCATTCTCCTTATTGAGCCAATGTTTTTCCCCTTAAAATCCACACACCTAGGTAAATCTGGTGGACCTTGTTGATGCAATGGGGTTTCTCCAGCATTATGCGTGTGTCACCGAACTCAGAATCCGGCCGGGTATTATTCAGTGCACAGCAGAGAACTCAAACTGTATTAGTTGTGCCAATCTGAGTGCTGACGTTAAACAAGCCAGGGCATGTCTGTTGCAGTGCATGAACCCACGCGGTGCTAAACACTGGCTGAGCCTAGTGAATAGGGAGGGATGTTTTTTATGTCTGCAAATTGGAGTCCTGCAGTGGGTTCAACACTGAAGGCATGATCCTTCTGAGTCATGGTCTGCTCCCTCTCATCTTGGTGTAAAGCAAGAGTGACTCCTTCACAGTCAGCGAACTTACTCTGGATTCTCACTGGTGTAGCTGGAATCTGCCCCCCCAGTATTCATGCCTGCAGCTGGACTAGTCATTCTTTGATTCCCCTGCCGCACTGAGGGATGCAGGGGGCAGCATCTTCTCTTCGCAGGTTGTACTAACATTAGTGATGAGGCACAATACACTTCCTGTCAGCTCCAATTAGTTTCCTTGGTTACTAATTTCCAGTAACTCACCTGTGTGCTCCTGGCCTCTGTGAGAATGTTCTCTCTGTCTATCTCCACACACACACACACACACGCAACAGCCTTATAGTGTTCGCTTCTCCACAAGCTACTTTGTTTTTTTAAAAAAGCTTTTAACAAAGTGACAGCATCTGATGCTAGACAAAGCCCGTGGAGGATGGGGAAGCTTGAAGTGTATCAAACTTCAGAGGCTGCATAATTTGCTTAATTTTTAAAAAGAAGCAGGGATTGAAGACTAAAGGCCTGATTTTCATTCTCCCCATGCCCTGAGTTGCGAAACGCCCACAATCCAATCTGAAGTGAGGGAGTGTTGAACACCTCGGAAAATCAGGCTAAGTGGACAGTACTGGTTTTTGAGTCTCTCTCTTTTGAGCAGGGTGGAGGGGAAATAGGTCCTAGTGGAATGGTGATGAGTCGCAAAGCATATGGCCAGCAAAGCTGGTGAAATGCTATGTTTTGAGAGGAGCTGAGTTTGGATTTGGTTTTTCATTCTTTTTAATTAAATTTTTCTGGTAATGAGACTTCTGCAAAAGTGGAATCAAGTTGTCAGCTAGGGGCTAGGTACTTTGCCCTCCCTTCCTCTGGATGTTTCACTTTTTTTTAAATACCTTCACTAGAGAATTCACATCAGAAAAGTCCATAGAGGCCCCTTGGCTGTGATTAATTGGTACAGGGCCAAGTGCCTGAGGTCCTGCATTCTTTTCTCAGTTCTGCTCCTGATGGGTCCTAATAATACTCTGCACTAAAGCCTGGCTTTGAAAAGAACCCCATAGGAGTTAGACATAGAATTGCCAATGGGACCTGAGTACCAAACTCCCTTTGATTTCTTTGAAAGGTTCCATCCTTACACATCATATGATATTGGAATTGGAAATGGAAAAGGTTCGAAAAGGGCAACAAAAGTGATTAGAGGTATGGAACGGCTTCCATGTGAGGAGAGGTTAATCAGACTGGGACTTTCCAGCTTGGAAAAGAGATGACTAAGGGGCGATATGATAGAGGTCTCTAAAATCATGACCGGTGTGGAGAAAGTAAATAAGGAAGTGTATTTACTCCTTCTCATAATATGCAAACTAGGGGGCTCACCAAATGAAATTAATAGGCAGCATGTTTAAAATAAACAAAAGGAGGTATTTCTTCATACAACACAGAGTCAACCTGTGGAACTCCTTGCCAGAGGATGTTGTGAAGGCCAAGACTATAAGACTGTTCAAAAAAGAACTAGATACATTTGAGGATAAGTCCATCAATGGCTGTTAGCCAAGATGGGCAGGGATGGTGTCCCTAGCCTCTGTTTGCCAGAATCTGAGAATGGGCAACAGGAGATGGATCACTTGATGATTCCCTGTTCTGTTCATTCCCTCTGGGGTACCTGGCATTGGCCACTGCCAGAAGAGCAGATACTGGGCTAGATGGACCTTTGATCTGACCCAGTCTGGCCGTTCTTGTGTTCTTATCACCTAGTCAGACTTCCCAAACCCCTGAAAAGTGGGCTCATAATTGCTGGCCTCCTTACACTCAAAGCCTCTGTTTCAGCCATCTGTAAGCTATTTGTCTAAACAGCATCACAGCAAACCAGTGTCCAAGCTGGGCTTACAATCAAAAATTGATTTCTGATCTGTGATTATTTTGCTAGAACATAGAGCCCAATGGCAAATCATGTCACCTGGCTGTAAAATGGGATATGGGGGTACAACGATGACTGCCCCAGTGGAAATCCTGCAACATTAACTTTTAGGGTAGAGATCATAAGTGTCTTCTACCCATTTTACAGATAAAACAACTGAGAATATGTATTTCAGCAGTGTCTGGCCAGTCCAGTGCACTCATTCTCGCATAGACGAACAAAGGAAAGAGCTCTCATTTTATTAATGAAAACATAAGAGTTGATGGCTGCTTCCTAAAGATCTGCAAGACTGTCCCTACTCAGGCAAAATGGGTCATGTAATTGGCTCCCAATCCCAGCCATGGCATAGACAAATTCTCCCTGTGGACTAGATGGGCTAATTCCTACCAGTGTCTTCTGGGAGCTGCCATGTGTGGATTGGCAGGCTTCTGAAAATGGAAGCCTGGCATCTGCTGTAAGGACTGTTATACCCTTA
This sequence comes from Dermatemys mawii, assembly GCA_007922305.1. Lineage (NCBI taxonomy): Eukaryota > Metazoa > Chordata > Testudines > Dermatemydidae > Dermatemys > Dermatemys mawii. The sequence continues at coordinate 6,597,524 of ML677397.1, read as the reverse complement.
AAACAATGCAGTATAGAAATAGCTGACAGCTCCCCGTTCAGATCCTAGACCTCCCCCGCGTTTACTATGGCCTTGTCCTCGGACTCCCCAGAGGTACCTAGGCTGGGAAATGCTTTGCTTTCGGCAGGAAGAAGCATGTACTCTGTTGCGCCGCTGTCTAACTCAACTCCATATTTCTTTGCTGTTCCCTTTCTGCTTCTTCACGATCTTGTTTTTGTTTTTCATTCCTTTGCAACATCTGCTTACATTAGCAGTTCATAAAACTAGGCCAGAGTCATATATAAGTGGGTGGAGAGAACAATCTTTCTGCTGTTGAAGGGCAGATCTCCTTTGTTACCAGATCTTTGCCTGACATGGAAGTAGGTGGGAGGGTGGGAAACAGGCAAGATGGGAGTTAACTGACCCCTTCTAGATCTGGGGATCTAGAATTAAAATGGACTGTAGGCAACATGAGTTCTCAGCCTATTGGTTACTCGTCCACCTTGCCAAACAGCAATATAGTCCTGTGTCTGCCCATTTGGGAGGCAGCGGCAACATATTTTGCTACCATAAGACTAGACCAAACTGAATGAATACTTAAGACACATTTTTTCCATGAATGTTAATTCATAATTCAAAATGATTGAATTTACTGCTAGGAATGTTCAATGCATTTTAAGCAAACATTAGAGAAAACTCACTGGAAAACAAAGTTTGGATCTTCTAACAGTGTGCGTGTCCTCCCACGAAACCTGATTCTAAGTTATGCTCCTTCAGTAATAGCCGAAAAATACAAGTCAAGTAATATACATCCCACACTAATCAATGCAGCTTGAATAATTGATTTACTCAGGAGCAATTTGTCATGAGTAAACTTAGAGATCAATAAGAAAAGATTCTTCAAATTTCTCATTATGAATAAACTCAAGAATAGTAGAAATTGCTCCAGACCCTCAGTGAGCTGGAAAAGGTTAAATTAATTATTCCACTAACTCTGATACTAATAGACACCACTCTCTCTTAACTACTTGGAGTTCCTGCTACAACTATTCTTAGTCCAAAATCATGTCTGCACTAGAAAATGCTGGTTTAATTAAATCAATTTAAAAATCGATCTAGTTCATCTAGTACAAATTCCTGATGTAAATGCACTTACACTGGTTTAATGCTTGCTTATAAACTGGTCGCAGTGTATCTGCATTATGGGTTTGCAAGAGTTGAACTAGATCAATTTAAAAAATAATCTGATTTAGTTAAACCAATGCATTCTTCTAGCAAAACCACAGATTTTATTTAAAGTTGTGTGTATCAGTGCGGTTATGGTCTAATGATATTCTTTATTTTTAATCTTAAACTATTGTTATTATTTGTGGCCCCATTTAAAAGAGGGAAGGGTGGAACACATTTGTTCTGGGTGTAAATCTATTGGTTTCACCAGGGATAAATTTTACTCAAAGGGAGAACAAAATCATGTATCCTGCTCAAATTTCAACATTTCAGCCAACTTCCTGCTGATGAGACTAAATTCATCTTGCTTAAACCGGCTCCCAAAAAAGGGTCTTTCCAGAATGATAACGTGTTTCCTAGCATGTTATACATTTGGTATTGTCCCCACAAGGGACTCGCCTTGACAACAGCCCTGGTGAAATAAGCACATGCAGGCTCGTGTGGAGAGGATGTTTAATGGATGAACCGGGATCCTTTTGTTTTGGAGTCACTTTCCCGTCAGCCTGGCTGCAGATGATAATCTATCACAGCGCAAGCTGTCTGTCTAGTCATGTGTGAAACTGTCCCTTTTTCATTCATTGCCTCGCTAACACGGCTGTGTCAATTCAGCTTTTTCCCTTTCAAATGTCAGCCAGTAACTCAGTCCAGGCAGCTTACTCCTGTGATGCCAATGAAGCGATTCCAGTGGCTTAGTCCCTTGTTAGGCACTCTTGTTAGGTATTTTGGTCCTTGTCAGCAGCCTCTGTGGAGGAAATTAAAGCCCCCTTTTCCCTGATCTCCCCCTCCCCCTGCTCCTAACTACTTTACCCATGTAGCCCAGCCAAAATGGTTCTCGAAGGAAAAGAGCCGAGAGCCCAAATGCTGCCTCGCTGCTAACGCTGAGCAGCAAATCTGGGGCGATTGTTTTGTCAGCTGGATGATGTTGCTGCTGCTTCAGTTCACCTCAAAGAACTGAAAGCGAATCATCACCACCTGATCAAAGGGGGAGCTAAAATCACCCCTGAACTATCCTGTTCCTGCTGCTCTCTGTTCGGCTGTGTTGGGGCAAAGCGGCTGTCTCCCGTCCGAGGCAACTCCGAGGGGTACTCCAATAAATGGATGGGTCTTGTGAAATGTCTCCCCCTGGGGAGCACGTAGCTCCAGGAGAACGAGGAAAGGCAATCCAGGGGGATGAGGTGATCACACTCGGACCTCATGTTGTACTAACCTCACACCTAACTCACTCGGTGACCTTGGGCAACTCCTTTAACCTTTCCATACTCAGCTGCAAGATGGGGATAGGGAGCCAGTTCACTGGGAAATGCTCGTTTGCCCGAGATCTGCTGATAATGTACCTTCCTCCCATAGAATGTCAGTGTGATCCTAAATGCCTTGCTTGAGCGTCTCGAGCCTGATTGTTTCTTTGTGAGCATCGGAGGGCTCATGGGTGTGGGACAGTCCCTGTCGCTTGGACATCCAAATGAGCGTGCCAAGCAGTGTGCCACGTCGTCCCCTACTGGTGGTGATCTTGGCACTGAACAGGGTGGCGATACCCACTGCAGGGGCTCACTATCACCTCTCCCTTGCCACGTCACCATCCTAGATGTGGCATCAGAGGTGATAACTGGGAGACTGGCTGGGGGTGGAAAGTGCAGCCTCTCTCTGGAGGGTCACTAGTTCTGTTCCCAGGCTATGTCAGAGAGCAGAAGTTACTGTTGAACAGGCCTCTGACAAACGCATTCTGGAGATCTCTGTTCTGTGCCTATACCATAAAAATTGCCACCATAACTGGTACTTGCTCTGCTCTTGTTACCAGTCTTGACAAAACCCAAGGACTGAAAAGCTATTGAGAGTGAGCCATGGTCTAACCCCATCAGGTGGCCACTCTAGAGCAGGGCTGCGCTATGTTTCCAGAGCACAATGTGGGGGAAGCTCACGCTAATGGGGCCCTGACTGATCGGTGGCTCGGGAGCCTCTTATCAGCATGGAATTGACACACCCCTTCAATAGCGAGAGACTGGAAGCAATAGCTCCTTTTTGGATGGACTTTAATTGTATGGCAGTGTAGTGATAGGGCCTCAATATCATAATGGCAATGAAGGCCGAAGATGCCTGAGTCTAAATGAGAAGGGGGAATGTGCCTGTTCAGTGTGACCTCTTGCAACATGTCTTGCTCTTCTCTAAGCTGAAGTACTTTGGTGTTGTCTTTAAGGTGCCACAGGACTCTATCGCTTCTGCAAATCCAGACTAACACGGCTACCTCTCTGATTCTTGCCCAGTTATAAGCTCCCATAGGGCAGGGATCTTCCCTAGCATGTGCTTGCTATTCAAAGACTCCAAGGCCAGAAAGAACTATCGGGATCATCCAGTATGATCTGGGGGTTGTAGTGGGTCACCAATTGAATAGGAAACATCAATGTGACGCAGGTGTGAAACAGGCGAACCTCATTCTGGGATGCGGTAACAGCAGAGTTGCAAGTAAGACACAGGAGATAGTTGTCCTGCACTGGCGAGGCCTTACCTGGAGCATTGTGTCTATTTCTGGGGCCATACTTTCAGGTAGACTTAATCTGCAGAACGGGAGGTTTAGGTTAGATATTGGAGGAAACTTTCTAACTCTCAGGGTAGTTAGACTCTGAAGCAGGCTCCCAAGAGAGGTTATGAAATCCCTATCACTGGAGGTTTCTAAGAACAGGTTGGAGAAACACTTGTCAGGGATGGCCTAGGTTTTCTTGGTCCTGCCTCAGTGCAGGGGGCTGGACTTGATGACTTTTCAAGGTCCCTTCCAGTCCTACATTTCTATGACCTTCTGTACAACACAGGCTGTGGAAAATCCCCATCATAACTTCTAAAGCACATCTTTTAGAAAAACGTGCAGTATTGATTTCAAAATTGTCAGCGATGGAGAATTCACCACGACCCTTGAGCGGCACGTAGCCAGCTTCTGGAGGAAATCTGTGCTGACTGGATTAAGATCACTTTAAAGTTACGCACACAACCTGCACAGGACTGGGTGCTGAACATATTAAGTGCCATTAGCGTTTCAACTGGTTCACGCCTGCCATTTTAAACATGGACCAGTTCATGCTCTTGGGGCTCCCTGGAGCTTTCTAGCCTATTTGACCCAAGTCTGCTCTGGATGGCGTCCCAGGGTGCACAGGAATTGGATTGCCTCCAGCACACCACCTAAAATGGCATAACAGGTCCATGATCCTGATTAATGCCAAGACAGTCCCCTATTACTACTATCAATAGTTATAATAAACGCCTTCTGCGTGCGTGCCCAGAATCGGGATTTGTTTTCGATGTTTCGGAAAACTCTTACAATGTCCTCTACATTACAACAGCGGCTGCTGTTCTGGGCTCCTTTTTTCCACTCCACCTGAAATTACCAGTGGCTTAATGCTAGAACTGGCCAAAAGTTGTTTTTTTTTAAATTTGTTTTCAAACATTTTTTAGAAAATTCTTTGTTTCTAATCTGCAGGGTTTGAAATGGCCTCAAAACCAGTTTTAGTAACTTCTGTTTTCAGTAAAGGAAAAATTTCAATAACTGTGTCTGTGAAAAATCAAAATTTTCTGTCAAATTTTTCAGAATTTTCTGGTTTTCAACCGAGAAAACTTGTTTGTTTTGTTTTGTTTTGTTTGAGAAATTTTCAACCTGCTGACACACAACTCCCAAAGTACCCCAGCCCTGACTTTTGTGTCCACTAGGAATGAGGAAGGCTCAGATTCCTATCTATTTATCTTAGGTTCTTATATGGCCTCCTGTACCTCACAATCTTTCCTGTGGTTATGCTCAGAACACTCCTGTGAGGTAGGGAAGTATGTTTTCCCCATTGTAAAGCTGGGGAACAGAGACCTAGGGAGCCAAAGGGTCAGGTTTTTAAAGGTGTTTTGGTGCCTAACTCCCATTGATTTCAAAATCTGGCCCAAAGTGACTTGTTCTGGAAGTCTGTGGCAGAGCAGGCAGTTGAATCTGGGTCTCCCGAATCCTATACTTGTGCCCTAAGCACTGGACCATCCTTCTTCTAATCTGACCCCTCCCACTGTCGCTGGCCCTCTTGTTTGTAATTACAGCATTGTAGGCTTGATATCCCTGGCAGGGTGTATCATCAACTGCAGAGGCAGTAACCGTTCTCTCTAGACAGCGTAATCCGCAGTGTCCAAATCTGCAAACCAGCCATGCTGGTAATCTCTCTCCTGGCTGCTAGTAGCCCACATCCCCCGCCTCCTACAGTCCCATGCCTTAGACCGCCTAGAAAATGCAACAGCTGCATGAAGACATTGCCAGAGCAGGCCTGTCACATTCTGTCTCACCAGAGCCCGCGCAATGACTAACCAGAACTGAATTCCTTTCCTAAAGGAGGATGAGAGGAAAAGGAAGTGAGCAACACCTACAGAAGCAGGAGGGAGAAGCAGGGGGAGGGATGCTGTTGGTATTAATGTCATTTCCACCTTAATAAGACTCAAAGTGTAGCTCTCCAGTCTAAAAATACCCCCTCAATCTCAGCAGCACGTCACAGCTATGATAATGAAAGGGTAGCAGCATTCCTCCACTGCCGGCCTTTGCTCTGAGACTAGCTGCAGCGGTCACTGCCCCTGCAAAGGCAGATTTAATGAAAACTCGAGGGGATCTAGAATCACAGGTACCCGCCTCTTGCTTCTCTGATGTAGCCAGGTTGTTCCTAGACACCTACCCCTGGAAGGCCACAGCTTGGAATGTGAAAGCAAAGGGCGCTCGAGGGCATCAAAAAGGAGCAAATTCAAAATGAGTCAAGGCAAATATTTTTTCTACACAAGTCACAATTAGCCGTGGGACTTGTTGCCACAAGATGCCATTGGGGCCAAGAGCTAGGCAGAATTAGGGAGAAGGGTTGGACCGTTATCCAATTAACCAGAACATCCAGAGTTGTTAGTGATTTGTATCTAGTCACACTCAGATGTTTCAATTAAGATCAAGGTGCCCGTGTGCTCTACAACCCCACAGTCAAAGACAGTCCCTGCCCTGGAAAACTTGCAATCCAAACAGACAAGGTCAACTAAGGGTGGGAAGTGAAACAAGCACCTAGAGGTTAAGTGACTTGCCCAAGGTCACCACGCGCCTTTCTCTGAAGCTAAACTAGATGGATCGCTTATTTGACCCGAGATGGCAATTCCTATGTTCTCAAATGGCATCTTGGTTAGTAGTATGGTGGGCCCAGACCCTCCATCTGTCTGGAGACCTGTTGTCTTGGGAAGCAGCACTGCTAGCTCCTTAAGGTTGAAAAATTAAGCTAATGAAAGTTGGATGTAGGGCTAAATCCCACATTAAACTATAATGGAGACTAAATTCAGCTCACATTTTTATTTGGCATTCACTCTGTCACCCTGCGCATCTTGTGTGCGTGTTGTCATAAGTTTAACTTCTAAATTGAGTTGCACCCCAAGTTCGAAGGAAAACAGGAATGGAAGTACTGCTAGGTCATGGATAGAGCATTAGATTGGGACTCAGGAAACCTGGCCTCTATTCCGGGCTCTGACACAGGCCTGCTAGATGATCTTGGGCAAGCCACTTCTCTCTCTACCTCAGATTCTCCATCTGCAAAATGGGGATAATGATATTGAACTCCTTTGTAAAGCTCTTTGAGAGCTACAAAGGAAAAGTGCTATATCAGAACTGGGTATTTATTACTGATGCTACTGGAGAAAGCTTAAGTTCTGGGTGTCCCAATTTGAATATGGATTTGTTTGGTAGGTTTTATTTTTTTTTTAACCTTAACTGCAGGAAATGTAATGCACCAGTTATGAAAGGAGAGAGGAAAGTAGAAGGTTGTGCTGGAAGTATGCTTTAATACTCCTTCATTAGACTACAGTGGCCAGGACTCCAGAGTCTGCTGATTTAGAGTCAAATATTTCCTTTTAAGTACCATAAGTGGCCAGAAATGCAGAGAGTCCTTTTAAAAAAATCTGGTGAGAAGCACCACAAGGTTCAGTTCCCAGAAACTGCCAATCCTGGAAATCTGCACCTTATTCCAGTGTCTAAATGGGAATAAAGCTGTTGAGAATTCAGTTTCAGTTGCGGGCGCAGAGCGCTCCCTCCACACCCCAAAAAAGTCTGGCTCTCAGCTCTTGTGAAAATTTGGCTCCTCAGCATGCTGGAAACTATGCATTCAGCAAGGTCATACTGGAAAGGACCTACTTATTCAGTAACCGCTCCTCAGCTAGAAAGTACTGGAGTCCCACAATAGTGGGTATCAGACTCTCTTGATTTCCAATTACCTGAGCCCTAGGATAAGCCACAAAACTTTGTAGCCTGCAGCAGACATTAGGAGGCTGTCCAGGCTAGCCTTTACTAAAGCGTTAATTACTTTGACTTAATTGACAATCCTTTACTCATAGACTTTAAGGTCAGAAGAGACCATTATGATCATTTAGTCTGACCTCCTGCACAATGCAGGCCACAGAATTTTACCCACCCATTCCTGCAATAGACCTCTCACCTATATCTATCTGACCTACTGAAGTCCTCAAATCTTGGTTTAAGGACTTAAAGGTACAGTGAATCCTACTTATAGCCAGCTCTACACTAATTTTTTTTTTTGCCAGTCTAGCAATGTTGGTTAGGGGTTTTTGTTTGTGTGTGTGTGAGAGAGAGAGATACATTTTTGTATGGACAAAGTTATACTGGCTTTTGCCAGGATAGCTTATTCTAATTGGAGAATCAGCATAAACTATATTGGCTTTTTTGCAAGCATAAGCTATGTCTGTATCAGACGGGTTTGCTGGTATAGCTGTAGTGACAAATCTCTCTCTAGTGTAGACATGGGCTAGAGGTCAAAAGACTTGTGTGTAAACGTACCCTTTGTGAGAAGCGCAAGTAACTGCTCCCATCCTCCCCCATTATACACTTGACATCCGCCCTTGGGGAAAGGGAACTGTGGAATGTTGTTTTAACCCATAGGCATGTGTGGGTTTTACAGGTCCTGCTCTGTACCAGTCCACAGAGGATATGAGTTATTACCGGCCTCATCCACAAAGCCGTGGTGGCTTAGTTCACGTTTTTAGCTCTAGACATCCCTGGTTCAGTCCCCGGTGTATAGGCCAAGATGTTTCCCGTCCCATTACATCCTCTGAGAATACTTGGTGTTCTAAGCAGAGAGCCCGGTTGTTTAGGTAACACGGGCTGGCTAGGGCCTGGCTGATCTGGCAGAGCCCCTTGTCAATCGGGAGGAATGCGCTGAAGTTCAATGCTAGTGTGGGATCCAGCTCTAAAGCATGTGTCTACTCTGCAACTGGGAGCCACTCTCCCAGCCTGGGTAGGCGACTAGCACCAGCAGGCTAAAAACAGCAGTGTGGATGCTCAGGCTGGAACTCGGGCTCCCAGGTCTATAGGGGTCGGATGGGATTGGGAGCCTGAGTTCCAGCCCAAGCTGAGACGTCCACGCTGCTGTTTTTAGCGCACTAGCTTGAGCCCCGCGAGCATGAGGCTTGCTCCCAGCTGTGGTGTAGACATGCCCAAAGGGACCCACAGAGCAGGCATCCTTTCCTGAATGTTACAGGGCCTTCACGATAACATTAACGCTCCGTATGGGGCATACCGTATACCGCATACAATAGTCATTGCCAGGGAGGTCGGGAAACCGATCAAACTTAGCCACGGCCACGCGGCAAAAACCCAGTTCTCTTGACTCCCGTCCCGGGCCTATGTTCTGCCTTTCCTCTCTCCTCGGCACCTCCGCTGCACCTTTGGCAGGTCTTCTCTTCGCTCCCCTTATCCCCTGCTCGGAGACTGTCTCCCACTGCTCAGCTCACTATTTCAAAGGGAGGAAAGATCCTGTCGTGTTGCTGTTTCCCTGGGGGCTGAATGTCTGTTTCCATCAGCACTGAGTAGTCTGGCTTGACTTTTCCAACACCTCTCCGGGAGCCTGATTGGCATGCGTTAGACAGTGAGGGGGGCAGAGACAAGCTTTGTAATGAGTTTCATTTCTATTCCTAATTCCGCTGCACTACCTCCCTTCCCCCAAGAGGCAGAAACAAGGGCTGCCTCTGAATGTTCCCAGGTAGGCGGGTTTCGTTCACAGCCTTTGCTTCCACCGGTACCTGCTGCCAGTGGCTTTGATTTCTCAGCGCTCCTTGTCAGATGGAAGGCTGGAACGGGGATTGATGTGCTGCTACCAGCTTTGGAGCCAGCAGGAAAGAACACCCAGCGTTAGCTGGAGTCCCTGGGGGCAAAGGAGAAATGGATTTTTCTCTCTGCTCGTTTGAAGCCCCCCATCTCTCTTGTTTTGTTTATGTAATCCAAGCTGTGGTGAGGTGATACCCCCAGCAGGGATGGGGAGAAACCCCCCTGGGACTGGGTAACAACGAAACCTGTTTCTCCAGCTAATCCACTCACTTCAACTGTTTAACCCTCCCAGAAAAGAACACAGCTCAACCAGGCGGGCAGCCCGTTGCCTTTCTTAGGCCTTGGGATTGGTATAAAAGCAACTCTGGACTGCAGCAAACACGCTGCCGTGCACAGAGCTGGCTAAAGGGGATCACTTAGCCACGCCAGTTTGTTATGCTGATGGGGAGACCGCAAGTGAAGGGGTACGGAGATTGAGACAAGGACATGTCCGAACCACACCCTCTACTAGTGTTCAGTCCCTGTGTTGCTAGCCCCGGCTTGCTTCAGGGGATCAGAGGAAGGACATGGGAGCCTTTTGCCTCTGGGGTTTCAGGAGGGGGGTAATAGGTAATGCAGTCCTACCCCACTGTCTCCTAAGTGGCTTCATAATTTGGAGTTTACAAGGACTGGGGTGGACTGACAATGAGCTGGTCAAGAATATATGCCAGGCGGGCAGCTACAGAAGGCCCAAGACAAAACAGCTGCAAAGTTGTCTGCTCTAGCAACCTGCATCATGAACAATTGGTGGTGGGTGTGGGAGGGATTGGAGTGGATTTGGCCCCGGTGGCCAGGCAAAGAGAGGGCTGAAAGGCTGCAGAAAGACAAGGAAGGCTAAGTCCTTGTTTCTCCTTCTCCTACCTCTCTATGGGGAACCAAAGCTACTTTGCATCGGTACTCTGGAAAGGCTCCATCCATTGTGCAGAAAACATTTGCTGCTGACTTCGTCCTTGAAAGAGCAGAGTAGATAATGTAATTGAACCCAGCCAAAATCATGGATAAAACAGTGTAGTGGTGAGAGCAGGAGGTTTGGGAGTTAGGACACCTGGGTTCTGTTCCTACTGTGGTCCCTGTGTGGCTGTGGTCCAGATTTTTTCAGGTTCATTCTTCTGCTTGCTCACCTGGGCCTAGATGCTCAACGCTTTGACTTTAAATCACCCGTTTCAGTCACACACGTTTAATGCTCTGCTGTCAGTATATGCAGCGTAACTTCTCGGCACCTCATATAAGTCTCTTTGTAAAGGGAAGTGGGGCTGCCCGGTTCTTTGGTTATTGCTAGACAGGAACATTTTAATGAGGAACATTGTATGTGGGTGTATATGGGAGGAGACAAAAGCAGCATGTGACAAACTTTAGTTACATCACTTCATAATAACCCCTGGCTTCTATCAAATGCCTTTCATCAGTAGATATCAAAGTGCTTTACAAAGGAGGGCAGTATCACTATCCCTATTTTACAAGTGGGGAAACTGAGGCATGGGGAGGGGAAGTGACTTGCTCAAGGTCCCCCAGCAGGCCTGTGGCAGGGCCTGGAACAGAACCCACATCTTTTGGAGTCAGAATCCATTGCATCAATGCACAACCCTCTCACAGATGAGAGGGGGAAGCTCCGGGAGCCCCTGGTTGAAATACCAGCAGAACATCCTTGCGAGGAACAGAGCACCTCGTGAGGGCTGCTCCGAAATAGCATTTTCCCTTTGGAATTTTTCACAAACTATTTTTTTTTCTTTAAAGTTTTTGCTGATATTTGTAACGAACATTTTCCATTTCAAATGAAGAATTGGGAAATTTGAGGATCCGTGTGTGGAGAGGGAGGCAACAAGGGGTTGGGGAAACAATCCCAGCACTTTCTGTATTGAATCGAAATGCAATAGTTTTTGTTTTGATGAAAATTTCCAATAGGAAAACGGTTTGCTAAAATGTTCATATCGTTCCATTAAAAAAAAAACCTTGCAGACCAAAAGTCTTAAACTGACAATTTGTCTGATGCTGCACCCCCAGAGCAGTTCAGCTCGATCTGTTTAACTATCTCCATGCGTTTTAGCATAAATATTGTATGCCTGGAACAAAACCAAACTCCAGGGCATACACGGTATGGGGGAGTACATGTTCTGGGTAACTGTATGCAAATATAGCTCTCGATTCCCCTCTAGTGGTTGCTAAACATAAGAGGTTTAAGTCTTGGCTAAGGTTTCCAGCTAAAGGAATTAGGGCCAGCTTTTTAAAGGTATTTAGGCACATAACTCTCACTGAAATCAAAGAGAGTTAGACACCTAAATATCTTTTAAAAGCTGCCCCTTGGTCCTTTCTACCATCTGAAGTCTGCTAGTGTAGCTCTGGAGGTCCCAGGTTCAAATCCCAGAGTCTGTTACATAGTCAGATTTTGTCTGTTAAATACTGTGGAACTGGAAGTTCTTGTAGACTTGAGTATTTCACATCCATGTCCAAGAGTAAATTACCATAGCACCCGGAGGCCTGTAATGCAGATGACCCAGCTCTGACATATGGCTTACACTGGGCACTGTACTGTCGAGACTTGGCTCTGAAATCCATCTCCTAAGCACACTTTGTCTCTGTGGCTTGCGGTGTGAAGTTGGGGAAACTGAGGCACCAATGTGAACATGATTTGTCCATCTGTAAAAGGGGTATAATACCCACTCTTGGGTTATGAGGTTTCATCAATGAGATGCTGGTGTAGTGCTTTGAGATGTTATGCTGTAAGCGTGCTGTTATAAAGTGCAAAGGCAAGTATTATTGTTAGAGATGCAAGTCAGGCATCAGCAACTCATAAGAGGAGCTGCTTCTAGAGGCTTGCATGGACACTGAGAGAAATTTAAGGCCCTGGTACATCATGTTTTCTGGGACCCCACCCCCTCCAAATGTATTTACACAGACGTTGTGAGTCCCCCCCTCCCTGAGCTCGGGGCCCCTAGAACACTTGTCACCCCCCTCTTTTCCTCCCATCGGTCCTGGATACAATCTAGAAAGAGCTTAACCCTGAGTAAATGTAAGGTTGCATCAATTGAGCAGGCTTTCATGTCCATCTCCTCTCTCTGGTTGGCAGGCTGTAAGATTTGCCAAGGGCTTTGGGCTCCATATGAACGCAGGGTGCTCTAATTATGTGCCCTCATTATTCTCAGTGTAGCTGTAATTAAATTGGGACCATTTGCTCTTGGTCAGGGGATTCTCACATTGGAGCCAAAGGCCACCCAGAGAAGTCTTTGGACTTTTCAACATTTATAAATCAAATCACTGTTTCCAAAACTGCCTGGCCCCTTTGGTACAAACTGTGCCTTAAAGGAGCTTTCTTATGCAGTGTCTGCTTAATCTTGACTGGAACTCTTCTAGCTGTGATAGACTTTGGGGTGTATGGCAGCTGACAGGGAAGATCTTGGAGAGGGGCACAGAGAAAGAGGTGTCAGTGGAAATGCAAGGAGTAGATTGGAAGGATAATTCGGTGTGAGGACAGTAGCCTGGGACTTGGGGGTGGGGGGCTGGAATGGTTCTGAGTCCCTGCTCCACCACAGACTCCCTGTGTTACCTTGGCCAAGTTGCTTGGTCCCTCTGTGCCTCAGTTTCCCATCTGTACAATGGGCTAATAGCACTGCCGTACCGTACTCTTCAAACCTTCAAAGTTGAGTTTTAGCTGCATGGCTCCAATTACTGTCCATGCTTAGCTACCAGGACATGCTCGTCTCTCCTGCAGTGCTCTGATGAGTCAATCCGGAGGACGTGTAAGCAGGCTGGCTGGGTTGTCAGCTCCGGCTCTGACCGATTCCCCCGGGACGATGGTGCGACTCCACTCTTGTGGCTGACAGTGGCAGAAAGGTGATCACCCCAGCGATGGGGCATGTTACGGAAGCACTGGCATGGAGACAATTTTTGAACTATGATTACACTTACAGTTTGGGAGTGCGGCTCTTGGAACTGCATGCGATTAAAAAGAGAAGGGCGGGGGAAAGAAAAGCACTGGAGCGGAGAGCTTAGTGAGAGCGAGAACGTGGAGAACTCGGCTGCCCTGGAGACTTAAGGCTTGCCCTACACTAGAGGGAGGGGTCGACCTAAGATACGCAACTTCAGCTATGTGAATAACCTAGCCAAAGTCGGCACATCTTAGGCCGAGCTACCTGCTGTCCTCAGGATGGCAGCGGTCGGCAGTGGGCTCCCCCGTCGACTCCAGCTTGCGCCTTTTGGTGAGCTGGAGTACTGGAGTTGACGGGGAGCGCCTTTGGCGATCGATTTATCGCGTCTTGATCGCCAGAAGATCGATCACTACCCGCCAATCCAGCAGGTAGTGAAGACATACCCTTAGGAACTTTATTTGCTAGTCGCTGTGACTCCCAGCTATATTGTCACTTCTCATGCATCAGTGGCATTTCCCAGCCTTCGAGGTGGCTCAGAGCCAACCACTTCCCTGACCTTGATTTTAATTGCAAATATGTTCTGGAGAATCGTCTCACCAAGGGGTTGTATGAACCTGAGGAATTTCTATCATTCTGTCGCGTCATTAGCATGCGGGCAGGAGGCACTCGCAGAGTTGTGCCTACTCCCTTGCTCTGTTACAGAGGCATTGAAAATGGTTTCTTGCCAACTGTTTTACCTCAGCTCTTATCAGCTGTGGACTGGCTGGGTGGCCACCACACTGGAGGCTTTCTGAGCTTTTGTTTTCCTGAAGCCTTAGAAGGGAGCGTTTCGATCATCTAGTTCTGACCTCCCGTATATCCCAGTCCATAGAATCTCACCCCATGATCCCTGCCTTACACGTGTGTATCTTTTAGGAAGACGTTGATCTTGATTTGAAGTATTTAAGTGACGAAGAATCCCCTGTGTCTCTAGGTAAATTGTTCCACTGGTTAATTACCCTCATTGTCTTAAAAAAATTGTGCCTTGTTTCTAGTCTGAATTTGTCTAACTTCACCTTCTAGCCATTGGATCCTGTTCTGCCTTTGTCTGTGACATTAAAGAAACCTCCCACTGTGTGGGTAACTTTGGAAAGTGACCCGATCTCCTCCTGGCCTTTTCTAGAACAAGCTAAAAAGATTGAACTTCTTTAGCCTCATGCTGTAAGGCAGGCGTTCTAGACTGATTCTTGTTGCTGTCTTCTGATCCCTTTCCGTATTTTCAGCATCCTTTTTTTTTTTAACAGGTGGTCATTGGAAGGGGACAGGGTATTCCAGAAATGGTCTCACTAAGCCAGTGTCTTGCAAGCCAATCCTTGTGCTTCTATGTTGTTTCTGCACAGGGAAGATGCTTTGTGTCACTGCTGGAAAAGAATAAATGCATTGTAAACAGGTACCGCACACTCTCTGTGACACCTTACCCCATGGAAAGAGTTGTTTATTATTGAATATATCTGACATGGGGACATGCACGTTAGTTTCTTCATGGCACCGGTTTGGACATGCCCCCCCCCCAAAAAAAAACCCACCCTGATTCGTCCTACTGGAATCAGAGCACCTATAAGGGCTGATGGTCGGATTTGTACAATGACTGCACTGAGGCTGGAGTAATGCTGAGACTACCTCCAAATCTGTCACCTATGTTATCAACCTTAGATATAACTATAGACCTTATTCTTCCACCTTGACTCATGGCGAATAACCCCACTGACTGGGATTTACCATATGAGTAAGTGCCACTCAGCATGAGGACTGAACATGCTTACCAGATTGGGCTCTGCAGGCGAGTTAGGTAGAGGAGAATCTCTCTTACCCCGGTTCATGCATCGCTCTAGGACTTCAGAATCCAGATACCTGGTGTGGGGCTGCAGTGCATGTGTTAAGAGGCAGGACCAGAGGCACCCAAGCAAAAACCTAGGTGCTGAGTGATTTGAGGCACCCCCAGGTTCAGCAGCAGCTGATGGGGTTTTATGAATCCACGTGCGTCCTGATTCTGGGATGTAGATGCTGAAGTCTTTGTCAATCCTGCCCAGAGAGCCTCCTAAAGATGCTGAGTGCCCTACAGCTACGAGCTTCAACTGTGCAGCGAACTTAAGCTTCCCATGGCTTCCAAACCCCAACCAGGTTTAGATAGACAGATGCCACACGAGGGTTGAAGAAGTCAGGAATGTTCTTGTGGCTATGGTGTAGGCCTGGGTGTTGGGAGTTCTGAACAGGGCACAATTTTAACAGTGGGGGTGGTTCTTTTCAGTAATTGGTTCCAATAGGTCAGGTAAATTCTCAGTCCCTGACTTCAGTGGGACTAGCTGCAAACTTAAAGTTAGGCACACGTGTCAGTAGTTCACCGAACTGTGGCCTGAATCAGGACTGTGATGCGCTAGTTCAGACCCAAGTTGTTGGGCTCAGCCCGGAGGATGTGCTGCATCATCATGGGGAAGGTCAGCCTAGAAGACAGGTAGAACTTTCCAAACGTGTGGAAGTCCCTCTGCAAATGGGAATTAGGCGCTTAAGTGGCTTGGAACCAAATGTACAAAGGGATTTGGGTGCCTAAAGAGGCAGCTCAGTCACTCGTGGGACTTTCAACAGAGCCTAATAGGCGCTTTGGAAAACCGAATAGGTGCCTCTCTGCATCTTTGGGCCCCCAAGTACCTTTGGATACCTGCCCCTGAGGCACTTTTGAAAATTCTCCCCTCAGTGATCACAGTGGTCCCTTCTGATCTTAAAATCTCTGAAATGGGGGCTCAATTCCCAGCCTTCTCACAGATTCCGTACAGGACCTTTCGCAAGTAACTCAATCTCCCTTTTGTTTCTTTGTCTGTGAAATGGGGACAAGGATATTACCTTACCTCTCAGGAGTGTTGAGAGAATAAATTCCTTAGTGCTTGCGAGGGACCTGGATACTACAGTGACAAGGGCTTTGTAAGTAGCTAGAACGAGCGAGGCATCATGATACCGACCCAGATTGCACAGTTACCACCATTTTATAGATAATATAAAATCTGTATTGAATTGTATCTCTGAAAAATTATGTCGTAACAGAGCAAATGACTTTATAATGGTGGCCACTGTGTGTTAAAAGGTAGTTTTGTTATTTTAAATCTCTTCTAATGGTTTAACAGCCAGGAGAGCCATCTCTCACACTTTATTAATCCTTAATCACACTCTTTAATATTCAGCTGATGCATTACTGCCTCTCTTATTTAAGAGCTAGGTTTAAAACAGAAGTGCTAATGGGTTGTTAGCATGGAAATCAAAAGATGATCCTAGTCTCCTGATGAAGAACAGGGTTTATTTTAAAGCTGATGCAGGAGCGTGCTAAAAGACATAGCAGACCCTTGCTTTGCAGCTTGGATCCTTTCTTCTCTAGCTGGATTCTTATACTGCATTTCATTGCTGTAGGATAAATCACCTTCCAGTCAAGCAGTAAGCGACGCAATTAGCACTCGTTACGTGTGATTCGCTTTCTCATTTGTTTGGTTCTCCCCGCCGAATGGACGATTCTATGAGGCAGTGGGTTTTGTTAATTTTAGGTTGGCTGTGTTGTGTATTGGTTATTGAAATTGAAGAAGCGACCTTTGCACTTGCAATGCAAAGTGGTGGTGCTAGAGATGGTTCTTTGTTCCTGGGGAAGTTGGTTCCCCAGCCTTGGACCAGCCCTGAGAGAAAGGCCTGTCTCTTGAAACAGACCAGTTTTATCCTTGTAGTGGGATATTCCGCCGGGCCTAGGGAGCCTAGAGGGCTCCCCCTGGAGCATAAGGGGACCTTTGAGGTAACCAGATCCCAGAATATTGAGGGGTTTAAATAAGGATGGAGATCTTGAAGTGTGTAAAGCCAGCAGAGGACAGGTTTGACATGCTCACGGTAGTCTCTGTTCCTGAATAAAGGCACCGTTTCAGAGATCAGCCAAAATGCTGGTACCTTGCTGCTACAGAGCAATGGTGTTGGAGGGCTTTTGAGTGTGAAATAACTTTCATTGTACGGGTTTCAGAAAGTGGAGAGGCTTTTATTTATAGACTTCAAGGTCAGAAAGATCACTTCCGACCTCCTGCACGTCACAGACCACAGAACCTCACCCATGTGCTTGAAAATCTGAATGAAATTGCCAATTATTTTCTTTTCGTTTTCAGCTTCCATTCTTGCAGTTTGCCACTGAGAGGGGAGAGAGGGAAAAGGAGACGAAAGTAAAAATCAAACCATGGAACGGAAGAATGGCAATAACCGGGTCAGACCGATGGTCCATCTAGCCCAGTATCCTGTCTTCTGACTGGCTGGTGCCAGGTGCTTCAGAGGGAAAGAACCGAACAGGGCAATCACAGAGTGATCCATCCCCTGTCCTCTGCTGCCAGCTTCTGCAAGTTTGTTTGTCTCAGGGGTTTGTTGATAATAGGGAATTTAGTATGGAAAAGAACAACTAGATCAGTTCATGGAGGGAGAGGTCCATCAGAGGCTATTAGCCAAGAGGGTCAGGGATGCAACCCCATCCCTAGCCCATGGGCTAATAATCAGGGCTGGGTTGCACTGTAGTGCCCCAGTGTACCTACTGTGCACTAAGTAACTGCTCCATCTGCTGGGCACTGCCACTGTATTGCCTTTGTATACTTGCAGTTTCCCTACTTGCAAATTTTTGTGCTATGAAACTTGACTGCCAAGATCTATTAACTGGCTGGTGTTTGGATGGGGTCTGCCTTGAGTATTTTCTGTCAGCCTCTCGCTCTCCAAATCAGTGTTGTCACCCTCATTTAGAAGGATCTGTGTTCTGTGCCCCTTGAGAATAAGATTAGGAACGGGAAGGGAGAATGGTTGGTAGACGGAGGATCAGAGAATGGGAGAGAATCGCTGGTAAAAAAACAAATGAAAGGAAAACCCTCTCGGGGAAGACAACAACATCAAACAGACTCTGAAGGAAACACTGATGCTAAAAAAGACCGAAAGATGATGTACTACCCAGAGAGACAAGCGTGTCTGTGAATCGGGAGGGAGACTAGGCCGACTTCTTGCGATCCCCAGGAGCGAGCTCTGATCTGCAGGTACGTGTTCCGGTCTGAACATCTGGCCCCATCTGGCTTTTCATCTTGTGTTTTAATTCACGATCAAAGTGTGGGGAAAGGAAAATCCTAGACTATTTCCTCCTCATTAGAGAGAGAGCCTGGCCTAGTGGATAGCGCACTATGGGACTGAGACCCGAGAGGCCTGGGTTCTGACGCTGGTACAGCGCCCTTGGCGAAGTCACTTCTCTATGTCTGTCCTGCTCTCCCTCCCACCCATTGTCTAATTCTTTGGCCTCTGCCTAGGGGTACGTGCTGTGCCCCGCAGAATAGGATGCCATCGTGATCATCTGTGCGGTCCTGTAGTACATAGATCCTGCTGATACCTAGACGATGGGGCTTCTGTATAGCACTGCCATACAGTGAGGGAAGCCGTGGCAGCCACTCCAACTCTTTTCTCTTGGGATGCTGCAAAGCATCCCCTATGGTTTCTCTTTGGTTGATTGCCAGGTGTCTGTTTCTCCCTGGAGACCCAGAGCCCTGGAAGGCATCAAATGTTCATTCGTTTTGAAAGATGCCTAAAGCTCCAGCACTTGCAAGAGTGAGTCTAACATTCTTCTCCAGCTCTTCAGAACTTTGCAAGTGGTTGCACAGATTTCTGCTGAAAAAAATAAAATCCCCCCACCCTCCTAGGTTTCAGTTTTCTTCCAACCCAGCACCAGGCACTGTAATCATTGTCGGGGTAGCAGCTGCATTGAATCAGGATGTCATATGTCTCTGTCCACCTGTTTGCCGTTGATATTTGAAAGGGCCTTGCTGGCCAGGGCGTGACACCAATTTTTTTCTCTTGTCCGTTAAGGAAGTCCCACCTAACGTCTTACTGCTTCGTGAATAGATGCAATTAGGCCCTGAAAGGATGCTGGGCTGTTTGTGGGGGCGGGGGATGGATCTTTTTCCCTTTAACGCTCCCATTGTCTCAGGTGGGGGAAAGGGTCTACCTGACCCCTGTTCTAAAACAACCTACTTGTGCTAATAACTGCAAATGCAATGCTGCCATCGGGGTGTCCCGGAGCAGAAGTGCAAAGAGGATCCGTAGAGAAAGGAGCACGGCCGTGGCTGACATAAGCTGCTTAGGACATGGGACAAGGGCAGCATTCATTCTGAACAGCCTAGCCGAAGCTAGCACCGGGCAATGTGAAGGGAAAGGGTCTCTGGAGAGACTGGCAGGCAGATGCTGTGAAAGAACACTTGGCAGTAGAGAGGGGCTCAAGGTGCAGTGCCCAAATCCAGATCCCAAGTCCCGGGCTGTCTGTATCTGGAGTGTGGCTCAGTCCAGGGTGGAAATGAGGGACCGGCAGCGAACATTTGGGCTCGGATCTGAACTTTGCTTCAGTCGAGCTGTTCCTGCAAGGTGTAGGCTGGGGCTTTTCTGCAGCTAGCAGATGGATGGGTGAAGATATGTTGTATGCAGCTGAATTGCTGCTATGCATAGCGGAGAGAAAAGTACCTTGGTTAAGGGTACTGCTCTTTGGGAATGCCTCAAAGTTGCGCTCCTTAGTCTGATTCAGTTCACAGCGTGCGCTTGACTTGGCTACATCAGCAGGTGCCTCTGTGCTCCCGTAATACTGACACAGTTGCAATCAGGTGAGACGCTGGTGCTAGCAGCCTGCCAGGTTTGAGTGAACGGGTCTGGGGGGGCTAGCTGACAGGATAGTCAGTGAATGGGACCTTTGTCTCTGGAACTCGCTCCGCCCATTGGTTAGATTAAGCCAGGATTAGCTGAATTTCAGACTGTTGCTTTTCTAACTAACTAGCTAACTACCTGGCCTTCTGGAGAGAGGGGACAGTTTAGCCCTGCTTGGGTGGAAGGAAGAGCGACCAGTTTTTGGCACGTATCACTTTAAATGCCTGATACACGTTTCCCAGTGTCTGTGATGGCCACATTGTATGGATCTAACTAAATAAATAACTACTGTGGGTAAATAAGGAATAATAGAGAGCTACTCTGAAATAATGAATCCCTTATTAGATGCTGCCGGACAATAGCCAGATAAGCACTGTGGCTGGCTGGGGAGATAAGGCCGGTTGTTGAAAGAATGAAGCGCTAGATTGCTAAAGATTGAGGTGCAGAAAAGCTAAAACTAAACTAGACGAAAAGCTCTGTACAGAATCCCTTAATTTCATCCCTTTGTGGTAAGCGTGCCCCTGAATCGACCCTAGGAGGTGTGACACACACCAGCTTGAGTGAATGTGCCCCACCGACTAGGGAGGAGAGAAAATGCTGGTTGGGAAGTTTTGGACAGAACATTTTTGTCATTGGACAATGTCAGGTTGTCAAAGCCACAACCGAATGGGAAAGGGTCTGTTTTGACAAGCTTCCTGTTTCAAACCAACTTTGGATTTTTTTTCCCTCCAGATGGGGCATTTCAACATTTTTTCAAATTGAAAGTTCCGCTTCTCATTTTGAAACAAGTTTTTGGTCTGAAATGTAAGTTAATTTATAGCAAAATACATACATACATAAACAAATAAATACACACATAGGTCAAAATTGAATTGAAAATGTTCAATTCATCTGATCTGCATTTGTCTGGATTTTTTTGTTTGTTTATTCATCCTGTTCTTGATCCATTGTAAAATCAGTGGCTTGACCATGCTTTGGTTTGTTATGAAATATACTCAAGAGACCACATAACTGAAGTCAGACAGGTTTGTCGCTATGAGTATAGGAAAAAGGTTCTATATGATAGCAGTCTCCGCAAAGCATCATTACGTTCATCTTGCGCAGAAGGTGTGCTCCCAAACTTACACCGCTAAAGCTATCTATCTTTTTATACCCTACTGGTTTACAAGTCTAACGTATTTTGTATGTCATATGAAACTAACCGATCAGCTTTCTATCTATCTATCTCATTTTTCTGGTGTCTTTGTTCTGAACACATGCATACCGGGTACTAAGGAGCAGGAAGGCATGTTCTGGGTTTGTACTAGGGTAGAACAATCCTATCGCTGGTCCTTTCCCCTTTGGGACACTCCAGTACTGGCCTGTGAGAATAATTCTCTGCCTGTTGCTGTGGTAAAATGCTCACATGTCCTGATCGTGACCGCTTTCCTAAGCCAAAACTTACTTCAGCTGATGCAAGGTATTACGGGCTATTTAGCATAAGGGAATGGGACTATAGTAAAGGAATAGGCCACGTTAGGCGGTATAGCTGGGGACTATAGTAAAGAAATATGCCGTGTCAGGAGATATAACTAACTGCTATAAACTTTGTGCTCAATACACACCAATATTTATGGTGAGGATAATACATATGATGATCTATAATAATATGCATGCTAGCCAGCATATCTTGGTCAACACTGTTTTGTGATCAGAAATGTTTTTCTCTCTCTGATTTGATATACAATCAGATTGCTCCGTCCTCCTCGGGAGGTTGGGAGGGGGCCCGGCTCAGGATGAAGGCGAAGGAGGGAAGCAGAATCCCGGCTCTTGCCCTGCCCTGTGTTAGGGCAGGATCGGTGAATCAGATCCGGGTACAGAGTTTTCTTGGCTCGTTGCTCTCACGCACCTGGGACGATCTGCTTTGCGAGCCTGTCGCACTCGCGTACGTTTGACCCACCTGGGACCTTGCTCCTTCAGACCTAAGGTGCTCAGCTTGGTAATTAGCAGTAACGGGACATATAATCCAATCCCAGTAACGAGAGAAGCAAAACACTAGCTGGGCTCCGTGTCTCCCCGGCCCGTCCGGTGCAGGACCGTTCTCTGCAGTATATTACCTAGTGCTACAGTCCAGCCCTTTATGTGCAGATTCCTTCTGCATTCACAAGCGCTCTTGTGTTTTTTTGTCTTCCTCTTACCACCACAGCTTTCTCCGGTGCAACGTGCACACGTATGAGTGACCCAGCGGCAACTGGACCATTTTAAAGCCAAAGGAAACAAGCTGGCCCCGTGGCTTCCTCGGTTTAGCTTTTGGGAGATGACTCTCAGTCTTAAGGATACAAGTTAAAAAGTTTGAAGCGGACAATTTTGATGTTTAATTTTCTAATGGCTGTTTTTGGGTGCCCTGCTTGGGCTCTGGGGGCTGCTTTTATTTGAAAGAGATGCTGAGCTCTCGCAATTCCCGTTGGAGTCAGCAGGAGCTGCAGGGGCTTGGCCTTTCTGAAAATCAGGCCTCCCGATGCCTAGAGCTGCACCCTTGGACACCAAAGCCATCCGAATCAAAGGCTGCTTCTGAAGCTCTTTTAGCCTAGACGCTCAATCTCTCACTGTAGGAGAAATCCCGTTTCGACTGAACAAATGTGATTCAACGGCAGTACCTAGTAGCTAGGAGTTGCCAGTCTCCAAGTATCTTCTCGGTGGAGTGGGAAGGTAAGTCGGGAACAGTGTCGCCGAGGGATGGAGGATTGACTGGGAAGGGGAGCGCATTTTAACTTGTCGTTCTCTCGTACGTTACAGAGATAGCCTAAGCCAGCTCAAGCTTGCGGGCACAAGCGTACTGCTTCGCTACGGTACAACATGGCAATGGCGTCATTTTTCTCGTGGCGCGCAGCCGTTACCGTTCTGACAGGCCATTTATAATGCTGAATTTACTAGTTTTCAGAGGTTGTCGACTGAGGCAAACTATTTTTGTTGAGTTGTTTCAGATCTAAGACTCCGGCAAGTGCTGCTACATCATTTTGTTAATACTTTGTGCCAATTGTGTGTGTCTGTTTGTTAAGTAAGTAAGTAAAGTATTTGAGTCTATATGTTTATGTGCGAATATGTGCGTGTAGATTGTTGACATTTGTCATATTGATATTGTCAGTTGTTGTTGCATGATGGAGTATCCGCCATTCTAATTTTATTAATAACACTTACTGGATATTCTAAAGGTACAATAAAATGTAATAGGTTTTGATATGAAAGAAGGAAGGAAGGAAGTATATGTGACTAAAAAGGCTGTTTTTTGGAAAGTATTTTGAAAGTTTATGATCAGCGATGCTCCGGAGGTGGCAGGGGGGCAAGGTGGAAGTTTCTCCTAGGGCCCAAAATACCCTTGCACTGGCCCTGTTCCCAGGTCGGTAGTTATCTGCCTGCCCTGGCTTCTGAGTGCCAGCTCCCCATGCCAAGACCCCATCTTGGCCAGGGCATGTAGTTTGTTTCCCTTAGGACCGGAGGGTCTTTTCTTCTCCCCCTCCCCACATCCCTCACCCCCTTGTCTTTCTTCCACTTCCAGCCAAGTTGCCCAGATGGCTTGCGATCATTCTCTCACGGCAGTTCCGGGGGGAACTGGGTTGGAAGCTGAGATGGGTGGCCCTCGGGACAGAGGCTGGGAGTCCTCTCTGCCCCGCCCCCATTTCATGCCCGGGAAGGAGGAAACACCGCTTCCGTCGCCCTGCACATGTACGGCACGGGAGGGGCAGTGTGAAGGCCCGGCTCTTTAGTGCGTACTGAGCCCGACCGAGATGGAAGAGAGCGAGGGAGTTCCCCCAAGCGGGGAAGCCAGGGTCCGGCAAGGAGTTACCGTCACGCGGGTCGGGACAGCGTGGGCTGGTGATGCTGGTTACTCACGACATATGCTTCTGTGGAAGCTGTCTGAGCTCGGTCCCCAAACTTCTCTTTGCAGAGGACGATAAAGCTACAATACCGGCGACAGACACCGAGTTCAGCCGAGCTGTGAATCCCCAGCGTACCGGGGCGTCCTTGCATCATCCAGCTCCGATACAGAACCCCGGACCCTCGATCGACACGTCCGACCCGGAACAGGTGAGTACTCGAAGCCGCGCGGCCGATCCCTTTTGCTCAAGAGGCAGAGAAAGGAAACCGAGCCGGGCTGTAACGCCCAGCAGAGCGAGAGAAAAACCAGAGATGGCGGCGGCACCGCTCAGCTACCCGCTTACTCGCCCTTGGGAGTGGCTTCCGCCTTACCCCTCCTCTACCGTCCCTCCGATGGGAAACGGCCCCGAATATCCCCAGAAAGCCTCCTCTTCCGTGCCTATTTTCTTCAGAGCCTAGGCAGCGCATACTCTGCGGCAGGGTGGATGTCATTTAAATCACTGGTCGGGAAGACTCGATTGAATCGTGGATTTCTATGTAAAAGGGCATTATCGTTGGCTGTTTGTTTGTTATGACCTTAATGCGTATCCTTCCCAACTCGGAGATAGATGCAGGTTACAGTTTTACAAGGTACACGCTATCCTTTTTTAAAAGTGATTTTCGTTCGACAACTTTTCAGAGGAGTTTTACAGCTATATAGGAAACCGGTTCTTTCATTGACTGGAGGCGATCGAAGCAGAGTTCGCCTCCCAGCGATGTCATAAATATCTCCAGTTCGACAGGTTAATCGTTAACATTTGGAGGAATTTCTCGCCACGCCGTATGAGGAGGACAACGCGAGCAGACCGATGGTAAAATGGTTTTATTTAAATCAAACCACGACGTGTACGAAAATTGCCTTTGAACCACGATTAGTGGACTTCAATAACTCAGACGTAGGCGAGAGGTTTATCCCAGGAGCGGGTGGGTGAGATTGTGTGGCCTGCATTGTGCGGGAGGTCAGCCTAGACGATCATAATGGTCCCTTCTGACCTTAAAGTCTCTGCGTATTTTGGATTTTTTTCTTCAACGGCAAACGTGCAATATTGTAACAAAACAAGCATCTATGAATGTTTGAAATCAGTTAAACGTTCAAGATGGTTAAAGTCAGGTTTGTTTTTGTTAACGTTGTTTTTAACTCAGCTCAACTCAACTAGGTAAATGAGTTCATTTTTTTCTGTGAGGAACGGAAAGTATCGGCTTCTGTAGTTCACTCGGTCAGCTTCCCTGTCATTTTCCTGTTTGTTCATAATCTGGACAAGAAAAACAAGCTTTCCTGCTTTTTCAGGTCCCAAATGATTTCTCCATGTGAACCGAATGAGTCCAAAGGAAGAAAATACGGTTTCTACGCCGGTAGAAGAAGCCTCCGCTGGTAAAAGCGAGATTAGCCCACGCTACAAGAAAGATGTGGAAAAATTGGAAAGAGTCCAGAGGAGGGCAACAAAAATGATTAGGTGCCTGGAGCATGTGACTTACTTATGAGGAAATGCTGAGAGAACTGGGATTATTTAGTCTACAGAAGAGAAAACTGAAGGGGGATTTGATGATAGCTGCTTTCAACAACTACCTGAAAGGGAGTTCCAAAGAGGATGGATCTAGACTGTTCTCGGTGGTGCCACATGACAGAACAGGAGCGACGGTCTCAAGTTGCAGTGGGAGAAGTTTAGCTTGGCTATTTATTAGGAGAAACTTTTTCACTGGGAGGGTGGTGAAGCTCTGGACTGGGTTCCCTAAGGAGGCGGGAGAATCTCCTTCCTTAGAGCTTTTTAAGGTCAGGCTTCACAAAGCCCTGGCTGGGATGAGTGAGTTGGGGATTGGGCCTGCTTTGAGCAGGGGGTTGGACTAGATGACCTCGTGAGGTCCCTTCCAACCCTAAGATTCTACGATTCTATGAATATTGGGTTTTGAACATTAAGGTGTGGGGGGCACGCAGCAGAGTGGCACTGGCGTAGAAAGGGTCAGCGGTCTGGACCTGCACGGCCCTTTGGGTCAATGATTGCCTTGCAGCGATGGAGAGAGCTGAGAAATAGTCTGCCCGGGGAGATGGGAAGGGGTGGCCGTTGTGATCTCCGAGGAGCGTTGCTGCAGCCTGTCCCAAAATACCCTTTCGGCAGAGTTACGAGGTGACGCTTTCCTAGCTCTACGGTGGAGCTAGAAGCCCTTTCCTGCTCGGTGGCGCTTTTCCCTTCCCTCCATCTTTTCCTGTTTGTTTGCCCCTTTCCCCTGTTGCACGGCCCAAGTCAAACAAACAACTCGAGTCCCTTGTGGCGTTCTCCTCCTATGCGCCCGTGCCGCCTCCTACGCTGAACTTCTGATCCGACCTGCCATCTCCCGCTGTCTCAAAGTCCCTCCTGAATGTGGCCTGTGCCAGAGGGGCAGGCAGCGTGGCGTTCGCTTCCTTATCGCCCCTGCGGGCAGCTAGGACGCTTGGCTGACCTGCGGGGTCTCAATCGCTTCACGGTGAAGCTCGAGTTCCGCACGGTCTCCGTAGCCTCCGTTATCCCCTCTCTGAATCCCGAGGACTGGTACGCGGCCTTCGACATTCAGGACGCGTACTTCCGTATCCACATTTTCGAGGGACACAGACGGTTCCTCCGCTTTGTGGCGGGTCGGGAACGTTCCCAATTCACGGTCCTCCCGTTTGGCCTCTCTGCTGCCCTCAGGGTGTCTACCGAATGTCTGTGGGTAGTTGCAACCTACCTCAGGCGCAAGGGGGTGTAGATTTTTCCCTACCTGAACGATTGGCTGGTGAAGGGTCGCCCCCGGTCGCAGGTGAGGACCACGTGACGCTCCTCCGGTCCACGTGCCCCTCCCTGGGCCTGTTAGTAAATGGCAAAGTCCACGTTAGTCCCAGTACAACGCATAGAGTTTACCGGGGCCCCCCTGCACTCCTCGTCGGCCACAGCCTCCCTCTCCGGGAACAGGATCAAGACCATGAAAGGGCTCATCGCCACGGTCACGAAGTTCCCGACGACCACGACCCAGGCATGCCAACGGCTCCCGAGCCACACGTCGGCGTGCACATATGTGGTTCCCCATGCTGGGCTCCGACGCATCGGACCTGAGTTGAGGGGCTGTAGCGAGGTGGTGTCGTGCCCCGCCGCCCCGCAGAGAAACGAGCCTCCCCAGATACCACGGTGGGCGGAGCTAGTGAGTCCTGCGCCCGCCCCCTAGAAGTCACACCGCAGGACAGGAAGTATAAAAGCCTGGCCGCAGAGCTCACTTAAGAGGCAGCCACCAGAGAAGTCAGACGCTGTCGGTGGAGCTCCTGACCGGGAAGCCCCAGCGACCCCACAGGAGCCTGCAAATTGGCCAAGCCTACCCTGCGCCCGCTACCCAGAGGAGAACTGGCCGAGCCTACCCAACGCCCGCTATCCCGAGGACGGGCTGAGCTTACCTCCTGCCCGGTATCCGGAGGAGCCGCCGAACCTGCCCCTCGCCAGCGACCCCGAGGAGCCCACGATCTTGGAGCCCGGTGAAGGCACGGCCCTAACCCAGGTACCGTTCGAGGGGGAGTCTGGAAGCAGCCTGGGGGCAGACCCACATCGATGTCAATGTGTTGCGGCCAGGATCCCCACTGACGCAGCAGCGGGTCTTCTGCTGCTTCTAGGGCCCCGGGCTGGGATGCAGTGGAGTGGGAGGGCCTGCGTCCCCCCCCTGCCACCCCCACTTGGGCTGCATCCTCCTCTACCAGACCCTTGGGAGGCTGATATTGCTACCCGAGCGTCTGAGCCCTGACTGCTTGGGTGCTGCCCTGCCCTGCCCCAGGGCCTGGGCTTATTGAACTGCTGTTGCTCAGTCCCTGACTGAGGGCCAGAGTTACAGACTGGGTATTCTCCAACCCGGGTGAGGGTGAGAAGCGAGGCGGCGTGGTGCCCCACCGAGGAACGAGCCCCGGCCTTGTCCTCTACAGGGGCCCGTGTGGGAAGCGTTCAGACCCAGGGTCTGTGGTCGGCCCCGGACTTGACCCTATGCGTAAACGTGCGACATCTCCCGAAGGGCTTTTCACTTACCTGGCGCTGGCAACGAGTGGGCGGATCGCCTGAGCAGGGATTTCTCCTCCCAGCACCAATGGTCCCTCCACCCGAAAGCGGCTCACCAGCTCTTCCAAGTGTGGGGGACTCCCCAGGCGGACTTGTTTGTGACCCGACAGAACCGGCGTTGCCCCCCTGCTTCTGCTCCGGGGGGGTCTGGGGACAGGTGCCATCTTGGATGCTTTCCTCCTGTCACGGTCGGGCCGGTTTCTCTATGCTTTCCCCGGTTCTCTCTGATCAGCTATGTGCTGCGAAAGATAAAAGACGGACAAGGCCCGGGTCCCGCTGTTCGCCCCAGTGTGGCCCAGACTGCATTGGTACGGGACCCTCACCAGCCTAACGATCGCCTGGCCGCAGCCGTTGCCGCCTCGCTCGGACCTGCTCTCAGAGGACTGGGGCCCGCCTCCTGCACCCCAACCAACAGCAACGGCGGGGCTGCTCAGCGGTTAGGTAGGGAGGAAAGGACGTGCTCGGAAAGGGTCCAGCGTGTCCTCCTGCAGAGCAGACGGCCCCACATGTGCCGTGCCTACTCAGCGAAGTGGGCACGGTTCTCCTCATGGGCAACTGAGAAGGGGGTCGCCCCGGTGACCGCCCCAATCCAGTTGATCCTGGACTACCTCCTGCACCTTAGATCCCAGGGCCTGTCACCCTTGTCCATCAGGGTGCGCCTCGTGGCCATCTCGGCCTTCCACCCGCCGGTGCGGGGCCACACGGTGTTTTCCCATGTCCTGACGGGCCGGTTCCTCAAGGGACCGGACCGTCTCTTCCCATATGCTAAGCCCCAGTTCCGCAATGGGACCTGAACCTGGTATTGTCCCGCCTCACGGGGCCCCCCTTTGAACCCCTGGCCACGTGCTCGTGGTCCCACCTCTCGTGGAAGGTGGCCTTCCCGGTGGCGATCGCGTCGGCTAGGCTGGTCTCAGAGCTCCGGGCCCTGACGTCCGAGCCCCCATATACGGTTTTCCATAAGGACGGGCTCCAGCTCCGCTCACGCCCGCTTTCCTCCCGAAGTTGGTCTCCGCCTTCCACGTGGGCCAGAACATCTTCCTGCCAGTCCTCTGCCCCAAGCCACACGCGTCCAGCGAGGAGCGTCATCTCCGCACGCTAGACGTGCGCAGGGCTCTGGCTTTCTACCTCGAGTGGACCAAACCGTTCAGAAAGTACTCACGGCCGATTGTAGCCTTGGCCGAGCGCATGGGGCCGATCTCCACGTGGCGACTCTCCAACTGGATCGTGTGTCCGTACCCGTCACGACCTGACGGGTGTCCCCCTTCTGCCGATTGTGAAGGCGCACTCGACTCAGGCACGGGCCTCGTCGGCAGCCTTCTTGGCCCACGTCCCTATCCAGTACATTGCTAGGGCCGCTACGTGGTCTTCGGTTCACACGTTCACCTCGCGTTACGTGACTGTCTCCCAAACCAGGGATGACGCCGGGTTCGAAAGGGTGGTCCTTCGTCCCGGGAACGTGTGAACTCCTACCCACCTCCAGCAGATATAGCTTGGACCCCCCTACTGTGGAGCAGACGTGAGCAATCGCTCGAAGAAGAAAACACCTTTCGTCGCTGGTGTTCTTCGAGATGCGTGGCTCACGTCTATTCCACGTCCCGCCCTCCTTTCCCTCTGTCGGAGGGGGTCTGACAAGAAGGAAGTGAGGGGAGGGGAGCTTGCGGCACCCCTCATAGCGCGCCAGGGCGCCCCTACTCCCATGGGTACTGCTAAGGGGAAAAAACTTCCAGCACCGGTGCACATGGCGACCACGCACACTTACTGTGGACTAGGCACGAGCGACACAGCTCAAAGAACACCAGTTACGAAAGGGAAACTGTCTGTGAAGGATTTATACCACACGACTAACCCCTTGGGGTTTCTACTGCCCAATAATTTCACAGGCTGGTAATTATTATTAGTGTTTGTTAGTGCATAATGACTCACGGGACTAGGAAGACCGAAGCCAGAGGCAGGTACGGGCAGGCTCACAAAGGATGTCTCCGGCTTAACTGTTTGTCTGTTAGATCTTTGTGCTGCTCGGTCACTGCTCTTGGGCTGCACGCGAGGCGATTTACGTGCGTCTACATTGTGTGGTTACTTTCGGGAGCAGGAAACCTGACTTCTCAGAATGTGAGCGTGCATGTGTATTGGCTGGCGGTATCAGTGAAATGGTTCGCCCATGTTAATGGCAGAGAAAGACGACTGAAGGGGAAAAATCGGATACTGTTTAATGAATGTTTGTTGATACCCGTAAATACAGTAGTCATCAGGATCCCCGGTCATGGGGTACAGCTAGTTCCTGTACAGCCACAGAACAAAAAGACAGTTCCTGCCCTCAGGAGAGTTCACTTCTCTTCCCATCCTACCTGTTGTCATGGCCAAACCCAACTTTGGCATCCCACTGTTTGTTAGGAAACCACTAGCTGCCTTTTGTGCTCTTGCCTAGTAATTCTGGAGAAGAAAAGGAGACTAGGAAAGCCAAAATTGGTTTATTTTTTCTTTTCAGAACAGTTATGCCACAGGTGTAACTGAACAGATAAGCGCCGGGACAGACTGACAGGCAAAAATTTGCAATAGGCTTGGCACATAAATACAGCACTCGTCACCTCTCGTCTTTCGAGGTACCTGGCCCCAAAACCTCACGACTCTAAACTAGTTTTCCCATGTCCGGTCTCTTTTCGGCATACTGTTAATTAACCTGGCCGAGGCACAAACACACACCCATGAATGCAAAGGAGTAGGCGTTAACCTGGCTCGATGAATGCTGTTGGGTCGTCTATCTGAACGTGAGCTCAGTGGGACTGCTGACTTTGTTTTTTAAATACTACGAGACACCGCAGTCCGGATCATTGCATTACAGTACAAATAAAACCAGGAAACAAAACTACATCTGCATGGTACAAAGTGAGCAGAAAATGAGAATCTAAGTATTTACAGAGCGGGGCTGGGAAAACCACAAAAATATTTACATAAAAATACATGAGTTTGTCAGCATATACATTTTACACCAGTTCTCTCTCACACACACGCGCACACACACCAAAAAAAACCAAACACCCCAACAACCCCCAAACACAAAAATAAGACACTCTATAAATTAAAGTGAAGGGAACGCTGAAGGTAATCCTAAGGCTTTCTGGGATTTCTCTCTCGCGCGGTTTAGGGCGAAAAGGGTCACATTTTTACAGCAGGAAAATGAACTGCAAAAATCACCGTTCGTGTTTGGTTTTTGCAAGAATGGTTGCACGCACCGGGGTCACTGTGTACACCTCTTTAAACTACACCGTGTCTGTAGCACAGGCTTGTGGGAAAGAGTCACAGGCCCTTAAAAAAAACAAATGTTCAATGCAATTTTTCATTCAGATTTTCTAGCACATTACACACCGTTTCTCTCGTTGCTTTGTCTACATACCGATGAGATGAATGGCAAAGACTACACACGAGGGTCTGTCCCCCTTTTGTAGCTAAAGGGACCAATACATTTTTCAAGTTTGTTTTGGTTTTGTGCAGCAATTTGCTACACCTGTGCAATCCTCACTAATACCCCCCCCACCCCCGCCCAAGTGATTGATAAGCACAAGCCTATTACCACTGTAAAGACCTGTAGGCACAAAGTTTTTACTGTCATATGCATAAAGTTTAAACCTGATCGGACGTTTTAAAATCAGAACTGAAGTCGATGTGACAGGGCCCACGCCTTGGTTGTTATCTCAACATCTGTACTCAGGGAGAGCGTCCTTTACGGGCCACGTTCTGCTCTGAACTGGAGGTGCAAATTCCAAGCAGATCTCTGCACCGCTCCCACAGCAGAATTGGGCCCAAACTCTCTCATGTGAGAAATGAAGCTGAAAACTCAGCAAGTGGCAATAAAGAGGCAGGCAGGCAGTGATACAGGCATAGGAAACCTGCCAAGTCTGCTACCGCTCATGTAGTCTTACCAAAGTTATACTTAGACTAGACAGTAGGCTCCTACGGATGAGCAGAACTTGACACGTAGTTGGTACATTATCATCCTAATTCTTCTCCCCTCCTTATCCCATTCACGGATGGAACGTCTCAATAAGCACCATTTTGTGCATCATACCCAACTACTACTAGGCCAAGGGCCAACTGAGACTCTGGAGAGCTCATCTCTATTGTTCTTAAGTGGCCTTGGACAATTCCCACCCCCTCTTTCCTGAAGAAGGTACAGCGTTCGTTGGGTGTAGAATCTAACGAATGAGGTGGGACCATTTCTCTAAGGGCCATCGAGTTCCAAAATTTAACCACAGTACAAGAGCAGAACTGCATAGTTCACTATATGGCTTTGTTAAGGGAAAAAGAAGGTTCAAAATATTAGCAGCTGTTAGCAGTGGAGTGCCCGTGAAGGGTCCGTGTTCCTGGCTTGCTGCTCTAGTCTCATCCCTTCATTAGGGCGCCTGCCCTAATGTTGGAGAAGAGTTACCGGTTGGGCTCTTACAGGGCTGCTAGCCCTCTAATCACATGTTGCTAAGGCCGGGCGTGGGAGGAGACTAGGGATAAACTTGTTCCCAAGTGCATTAAAAGGATGAGGCTGAATGAATGCATGTCTCATGCTGGAACAAGAAAGAAAAATCCCTGATCTCTAAGAGGGCTGTTATCGCAGAGATGTGAAGCCGTTACTCGGTTTGTCTCCATAAGGAGTTAGTCTGAATTCACCGTTTCCTAACTCCATGCGTGGAGGCTCTTCTTCTAGACTAAGAACGCCAGAGTTACGGGGACGAATCAAATCTGGAATAAAGCCCTCTTATTCTGGTATATGAGCGAGCATCCATCCATGGGGGCTGATCAGGAATAGCTCATCTGCTCTAAAAGTCACACCCTACCCTATTCCTGGCCAAATGTCACGTCTAGACAAGGCCTGAGCGATGGGGGTCAGTTGTTCACTTACGTGGCCATTCCTGTAGGGTGCTGAGGGACCTTGACTTCTGATGGAGCCAACGATGGGACAGAGTGCTCAGCATCTGCCAGTCTGAGCCCTTCTCTAGTGAAGACCAACGGAGCAGGTGGAGATCCCTGGCTCTGTCTCTCGATGCTACTGCTCATCAAGAGCGGAAATAGTTTGGAGAGAGCATTTACGCCCTATAGGAGCAGACCAGCTTCAAGGGAGACAACAAGGGCAGGCAAATGAGCAGAAACGTTCAAAGTATTCGAGGGGGCTCAGTTCAGCTGCCTCATATGGAGAATTCTCTGGGTAACTTAAGGCCAATACAGAGAGGTTGGGAGTGGAGGGGAGGGGGGAAGAGAATTAAGGCGCTGACGGAAAGAGGAGGGAGAGATTTGACAGGCTGTCCTCGTCACCTGAAACCTGAATAGCCTGAACCAATGAGTTTGTTTTTGCCCCAAACCCAGAGCAAAGGAGGCTGACTCTCTGGAGCAGCACAGGAGAGATGAAGTGCTAAGCCCCCAAACTAGTCTCTAAAGATAGCTTGACTGAGTACTCCTGGACAGATTGTATCGGGAAAGCCAGATTTCCTAGCAGAGTTGGCTAGCAGCCCAGAGAGAATGGCTGGTCCACTAAGTGGCTCCATGTTCTCAGCTAACAGCCCCCTCGTGCTTCATCCTTTCACACATACCGAAAAAAAAAAAGGGAAGAAAAAGAAAAATACCCTCTAGTTGATAGTCACAAGGTGAATGAGATTGAGGTAACCAGAATCACAGTGCTTTTTTTCCTGACAGCTAAATTTCTCTCCATAACATCATTTAGGAAAAACTCCCTATATTACACAAATTCTTCTTAAAACAAGACATTGCACAATAAAATCAGACCACAGGCTAGCCTAGCTGAAACTGCCCAGAAAAGGCTATGAGATTAAAAGAACCAAACGGCTAACGACTAGGTACCTCCTAGAAGTGGGTTGTTCCCCTGTGAGTGCTGACAGGTTTTTATTACTACTTTCAAAGCCAAAACTAGCAATGAATCAAACACTTGTTCTAGGAGGCTCTGACATGAGTTCCTTCAATAACCTTAGCTACGCAAGACCTCCAGCTAAGAGAACTTCCCCGATGCTTTAAGTAAGTAAACCCTCTGAATTTCAAAACAGGCAGAGAAGTTGTGTGATCCAACAGTACATGAAAGGTCCCAGCAGCACGGGTGAACTGTGGACATTTGAAATGCTAAATCTCAAGTATTTTCTGTAAAGCCCTGTCTCGTAAAATGGATGTGCTTCAAGGGGGGGTTAAAATGGCTGCGAATCCAGAGAGGCTGCAGATGAAGCGCTGTCTTGCTTCTATTAAATAGGGAGAGCATTTTAAATAGGCAGGGCAACACCAGGTGTGTGTGACAAAGAGGTGCGTTGTTCCATCCCTTCACCCCGCCCCGGTGACTGAATACTGGT
This sequence comes from Dermatemys mawii, assembly GCA_007922305.1. NCBI lineage: Eukaryota > Metazoa > Chordata > Testudines > Dermatemydidae > Dermatemys > Dermatemys mawii. The sequence goes on along the minus strand of ML677397.1, from coordinate 6,563,356 downwards.
GTGAATGACACTTGCGATGCTATTTCGTAGCGCACACAGCACGTAACTGCTCTGTACTTACAGCGACTCCCTGCGATCTCACGAGCGAGGCAGTATGAAGAGGTCTCCTACCGTAGGCTACATATGAAAGTCAACAGGCGTTTTCCCTGAAGTAAGGACTGAGTTATTGGGCCGAGAGCAACTCCACGCTCATGCGGCTAACTTGGGGGTTACGCAAGCCGCTCCCAGCAGGGAACCTGTGCTCTAGTCTACAAGCCGGACGCAATCATCTAGTGACGTCGTAAACAGATGGTCGTTTCCGGCCAGCTATGACGTGCAATTAAATAGCCGGTTCTTCGGCCAGCCTGGAAGTAAAGAGGAATTAGCTGGGAATGAGTGTGCTGTCCCTGTGCCGGAGACTGCATGTGAGGGGGGAAAGGGGTTGGGGGGGGACCGGACAGGGTGGGCTTTTTACTTTCCAAGGTAGAAGTGCTGCTCTGGCTTGCTTGGCTTTCAAAGCTCGTCTCCGTTCATAGCATCAGTATGAGGGGGAACGTGTGAGTTCCAGTAAATATCCCTTCTATGGCCAGAAGCTGCTTGGTCAATGAGCCTTTAAAAACCAGACTGTGCTCTGAAACGGCTCTGTGCCCTGGCTTGGGGCCAATCTCACTCCCACTTCAGCGGGAACTGGATTAGGCCCAAACGACCCCTACGCAGTCTTCAAGGGGACGCGGAGCACCAATAATCTAGGAGGAAACAAACACTCTGAAGCTGTCCTTTCCCCACAGCTTTTGGTGTGTGACTGATTCAGTCTGAACCACCAGCCCCTGTCAAAGCAGGGGAAGGAAAACCCCCGTTCCCCTCCCCACCACGCCTCTTTCACATCTGCTCTGCCTCTCTGGGTCCTGGCTCATCTTTCCACCTGCCAACCCAGCCTGCGCAATCGTTCCAACCTCGCGAACCACATGAAAGAAAACGACACGTCTAGGACAAACGCTGAGCGGTGAGCTGGGGGCAGGGCTGAGAGTGGGTTTGCTTTGCTCATGGGGTTGCTTTTTTTTTTTTTTCTTTTAAACATTTTGTCATTGAAAAAATAAAACAGTCCACTGTCCAGCAGAGGCTGCTTAGGCTCTATCCCTCCTTCCCCCAGCTCACTCGGCATGGATCTCCGTCTCCGGCCTCTGCAAACACAGCTCGGTCGGGAGAAAGGCCCCCTGGCCCAAGGCTGTGGCGTATGTCCTACTGTGCGAATGGGGAAAGCCGGGGGGCATGAATCCCCCTCCTCCAAGATAGCCCCCTCTTTGGTGCTGAGGCAGGGTATGGTAATCCTCCAAATTATCGTACTGGGACACCACGGTCAGGCTGCTTTGGCGTTTGCCGAGGGTTTGGTACGGGTACATTAGGCCAGGGTCCCTGTCCGCACTCTCTGGATGCCGGACTCGGAGGCTGTGGCTCCGTTCTGGCTTGGGAGGCGGGACCGTGGGTTGGACATGGCGCTCCTCCTCTTTATTATAGCAGTCCCGGGTGTGTTTCTCGCCAGGGGCCGTTTGCCTGGCTCGAGGCCAGTCCAAGTCTGGCCGGTCCTCTGCCAGCTTCGCCTCCTTGTGGTTGAGTCTCAGGGCCTCCTGGCCGGCTGTGATGTACTTCCCACCCGAGTGCTGGAAAGCAATGGGCTCCGTGGGCTCCTGGCCGCTCTTTGGCCGGTAGTCAGGGTAAGGGGGCCCGTTTTTGGATTCCGAAGGCTGTCGATGGCTCGCTTCCTGCTGCGGGTGGCCCCTGTGATCCGTAGCGCCGCAGCCTGGCTCGTGCAGCTTCCTGCTCCTCATGCTGCTCTGCTTCTGGGGAAGGGAAGGCTTCTCCGACTGCCCGTTCCCGTAGGCCCCGTGGTAATGGGGTCTGTCCGGCTCCCGCTCCAGGCGCTGCAGATAGTACCGGTCGTCCCCTTCGGGGCTGGCCGCCTTGGTCGGATACCTCCCTTCTTTCCCTTCGGCGACCGTCAGGAGACCAGTTTTCCCAGGATCCGATTTGCTGCGGAGGTGGATGACGTCCAGCCCCCCCAGCTCCTCCGGCAGCAGCGGGGCCACGTTGTCGTACTGGGACATCACTGGCCCTTTCGCTTTCTGGCGTGAGCGGCTCTCCCGGCGGATGGACTGCAGGCGGTATTTCTCCATGTCCTCCAGGTCCCAGGACACGTACGTGTGCTTGACGTCCGGGGCCGGGGGCACATCTCGGCTGATAAAGCTGTGCTCTTTCCCTGCTAGGTGGCTCATCAGGCCTCCCCGAGGATAGGCGGGCAGGCCGGGATAGCGGTACAGACTCTTACTCTGCAGCCGGGAGGTGTAGGATGCAAAGTCTCGGCTGGGAAGGGGGTGGAAATGCCTGAGCCGCACGGTGCTGTAGTGGTCCAGGTCATAAAAGCCCCCGTCTGCCGCTGTGGGGTAATAGGAGGAGCCGGACGAGCTGGAATAAGGGCTATACCTGTAATGCACCCGCCCGTTCTCAAAGTAAGGCTGCAACTGAGTGACGTGATAATCGGAGTGGGGCTGGCAGGGCTTGTACTGGTAGAGGGGCCGCGGGCAGTACACGGGCTCGTCGTTGGGAGGCACCTCTGTCCGCGAAATGGGCACCGAGCGGACGGCGGAAGGGGTGGAGACGTGCAGCGACTGCACCCTGCGGATGGTGGGGTAGGGCGGAGCCTCCTCCGCGTAGCCGGCGCTCCGCAGGGCGGTAGGGCTAATGGAGGACGCGTACTCCACGCGGCTGCGAGGCTTGGAGTGAGGGGCGGACGCGCCCTTCCCGTGGCCGGCGTATCGGGGGCCCAGGGAAGCGGGCGTTTCCGCTCGGGAGGCGTAAGCTTGGTGCTGGTCGGCTTTGCTGTGGTAGGAGAGAGGTGACGGGACGCTCTCGGGCCTGTACTGATGGACGGACGCTGGCTTGTGGGGCAGATACTTCTCCGGCATGGGTGGCTCCGGGGTGCTCTCTGGCTTGGGAGGAGGGAGATATGCTGACTGCAGGGAGGCGTGCTTGGGCGGGGGGGGGCGGGGGCAAGGCCTCCTCCCCGGACGGCGGCAGAATGGAGGAAGCCAGGAAGGAATGGTAGCCGGAGGCGTTCATTGCATCCAAGCTGTTGGAGTGCAGGGCTGCCGCTATCTTACTCTCCAGCGTTCTCACGGGCGGGACGGGGGGCGCAAAGCCATAGGAGGGGTGTGCGGGGACCGACTCGGAACGCAGATGCAAAGAGGGAGCCCGGATATTCTCCCGGGCCTTGTCCAAAGGGCCCTGGTGGGACGCCGCGGTGGACGCGGTACATCGGAGAGCCGAGCCGCTTTCGGCGACGCAAACCGGAGCGGGCTCAGCTAGTCGAGGTTCGGGCGGCTTCTCCGGAGGCGACGCTCCTCGTGCCTAATATGGAGAAACCACATCGGCGTTAGTGCGTGAGCATCCCCTCTCCCTCTGCTGTAGAGTCTCTATACTGGCTACCCATATCATGAGCTCTGCAGAACGTAACACACCCCTACAATACAGCCCGGGCGGCTGTCCGGTCTGTGCGGAGCTGTTTGTTTGAACATGGGCGTGTCGGGGCTGTTCTGCCTGACAGCTGGGGCAATGTTGCCTTTTGAGAGAGATTTTAATGATCTTCGGAACATGCTGCAATTTGCACCGGTTTTCCCCAGGCTTATTGGGGACTAGCGGATGGGCTGAGAAGTGCAGAGATTGCCATTTATTTCCGTAACCCTAAACTGTGGGGAAAAGGCCGTTGCCAGCCTGGGGTCACCGAAGACCCATCGGCCAAAACTTTTGTATGGAGCCTGGAATGCTTTGACGGGTGGTCTTTATAAAGATACGTATTTTAGCACATGTGTAGCTGGTTTCAGATCTATATATGCAGCTCTGAGTTAACGCATGATCTGTACTAGCATAACAGTACCATGCAAATAAATATTTAACTTCCTCTGAATGAACAGCACTATTCCTTAATGTGTCTCAGACAATGATTAGATTCCAGGGGACCGTGAATGCAGTTGCTCTGTTGGCGTGGCTCAAGTCAGTAGCATGTAGCGTCGTGATGTCTAAAGCCACTTGAACCTATATCCAAATCCCAGAATTCAGGGCTGTTTCTGAACTGTGCCAATAACTGGCTAATGGGAGTACCCATTATACCATCCTTAAGAAGAGACATGAAATTAAAGGGTTTCTTCGGGATGCTTCTACTGGAATTTCAGAGCACATCTGAAACAGAGTAAGGGATGGCTCTGAGATAGAGACTGCTAGTTAAGACACCAAAGGCGGGTCTTGTATTCAAAGCTATGTCTAAATGACACATTGCACATCTAGCCCACTTTCCTAAATCAGTATGCTACCGGGACCCAAGCCGCTGTTTGCAAGACAACACGGGAAGAATAGTATGTTGGCATCACTGATTGTAGGAGGGAGTGTACTGGGGGACAGTGTTCCCTGGAAAGTATCAATGAACTTACCGGAAAGCCTCGTGATAGTGCTGAGTGGGTTTATATATCATACATACACTAATAAATCCTGGGAATCCGTCCCACTTCTTTGTATTTAGATCGTCTGGAGCAGAAAGTACATCTTACTTGCTCCTCTCCGGATACAGCCCATACTTTGTCTCTCAAAACTCCGCCTCTACTAGTATTACACACAGATGCTGTATGTACACAAGGGGCAGGGTGTACGTGCGCACGGGTCCCTTACCTGGTTGGAACTACTCGATCCTTTGGTGGCTACCGCTGGAACTTGTCCCATGGCTGGCTGATGGTCTGCTTGTCTCGGAGACGGTGCTAGGGAATTGGTCGTAAGGATGCGCTGAGCAGCCGTGACGGTAACATCTGCCTGAGGGGAGGGTTCCGCGGCCATGTGCTGACCTGCTGTTCCATGACTCATCTCAGTTGCTGGTGTCTGGATAGTTGTCATGTATGTCACTGTAGCCATGGTGGGTTTCTCCCTGGCAGTTACAGGAGGAGGCTGGAGTTTGTCGTCTGCTGTGCCGGCAGGGAGATGAAGCTTCTCCGCAGGAATGTGAGACTTATCCATAGATATGCAAGTACGGAGGTGGGGCTTGTCTGTCGGCACATCTGTTGCGGCTGGTTCCCGGCCGAACAAAGTCTCTGTTTGAAGAGGAGTGCGCTCCCAATCCCCAGGGCCACCTGAATGGGAGGGGAAGTGGTCCTTGTCCCCCACTGTTCCAATATGGAAGCTGGAGTGGTCCCAGTCCACCTTTGTGCCACTATGCGGGTCCCCAGGCATACCAGTATGCAGATGGGATTGGTCCCTGTTTCCAGGTGTACTACTGTGTAGATGGTTGCGGTCCCCACCTGTCCTAGTGAGCTCCTGGTCTACAGGTGCCCCGCTCTGGTTCTCAGGAACACCAGTATACAGACGGAGCTTGTCTGGAGCAGCCCCAGCAGAGAGGTGGACCTTTTCTATAGCTATGCCAACGTCCGTCACTTCGGAATTTGTACAGTCAGAATGAGCATCAGCTGGCTTCTTCTGGGACTGAGTAGACGCTTGCTGTGCGGACTCAGCTAACGCCAAGGCCAGCATGCGTGCTGCGTTTTTCGGAGGAGGAGGAGGGATAAGAGACACAGAACTGACAGGAACAGGATCCTGGGGGGAGTCGAGGGCAACTGCTCCTAATGGGGGGAAAATTGAGAGAGAGAGTGGTTACTCTGTAAGGACAGTGACCTAACCCTAGAGACCATTATAAAAATAGATGCTTTTCACAGTAGCACTTCCTTGACGTGAAACACCGTATCTTCTGTCCCACATGCAAACGTTGCTGAAATAGTACAGCGGTTCAGCAGGAAAACCACACCAAGAGATTGTCTAAAGGCTCCTCTTGCATTTCTAGAGAGGTAGGAAGTAGGTAAGGCAGAGAACGAAACCCCCTTATGACCAATTTAGACCACATGCTTTGGGGCTGAAAAAAAGACCCTTCTTCAAGTGTTGGCAGGTGGGTTTTTTGCATCGAGTCTCTTAGGTGGTCAATTCACTTGTTAACTGATATGCAAGGGTACACTACAGATTGTTTCATTTTACGATAGGATGGGGAAAAAAAGACAAAGGGGGGCACATAAGGTGTTGTGGAAAATATCGGAGAATTCTGTGATGGAGGGAAAAGAGGTTTCTACCGAGAGCTTAGCAACCTGCACCGCTCTGCAAGATACTCCCTCTGATTTAGGATCGGAATGGAGGCGTATTTCCCTCTCCTAAAAGGCACGCAGAGAAGTTTCGGGGAGCAGGTCCCTTTAGAACTTAAAGAAAGAATGGAGGGAAACGCACTGTACCTGGCGGAGTGTGTCCGGAAGGTACAGTCTTAGTCTGGCTGCTTGGCGTGGGTCGCTCCCCTTCTTCTTGCAACTCTGGCTTAGCAGCAGTCACCTGGGTCTGGGCCTCTTGGCAGCATCCCTCACCCGCTGCCATCTCGCTGGCGTTCAGGGCCAAAGACATCCTCTGGGTTGGGGACCTGTTTGAGGCGTTGTCGATGCTAACGCTTTTGTCCCAGTTTGGAGAGGCGGCATTTGGTATCCCTACGCACACTGGTCTGGGCGGTATCAAAGAGACTGGCTCTGATATAGTCACCAGTGGAGATTTGATTGGCCTTGGCCCCGTCTTCGGTGAGAAGGCATGGGCGACCTTCTCGGAGAAGGAGTGGGTTTTGTATGCCTTCTCCTCCGTTGGGCTCAGGTCCAGAGTGAAGAAGGGACTCATTTTCTCTTGGAACGGGGAGACGGGTTCAGAGCTCGTGGCACTGCCAGGGGTCTGACTCTGGCTACCAGACTCCAAGTCCTTCTTGGCTACGCTTGGCTTGTCCTTGTTAAAACCCATGGACTCCAACAGAGAGATGTTGCTCTCCAGGCACTCAGACTCTGCCTTGGGTGGACTGCACTGAAAAGACATTGGGTCAAAATCCAGACTAGCTACTCCAATATCCGGTGGGCTCAGGTCAACATCTTCCGCTGACCTAGGAGAGATGAGGGCAGGAACATGAATCAGCCCCTCGTCCCCATCGCTCTCATTGTCATGGGGCAGGTTATCATAAGAATTGCAGCGGTTCATGGTGCCCATGAGCTCCCCATTGAAGGAAGCAGACAGTGCATCGCTACTGGACCTGGGTCTTCTAGGCCGGAACAGTTTAGAATCACCTAGCAACAAGGAGATGGATAAGCATTAATAGGGCACTAGGTAAATGTTCGTCAAAAAAGGCATGAGGCCAAGATTTACTAGCTGGTTTTGTTGGTTTAGTTTAAAACTGCACAACGGGACACTGAGCTCAGCTGTGGCATCTTGACACTAAAGTAATACAAATAATAATAAACCAGTGCAGGCGAACTTGGCCGAAACGGAGCGTGGGAAACTAACGCACATGTACTTGAAACCATTTGCTAGGCTAAAACAGTTGATAAAACTCTTGAAGTTTAGTAGGATGGATCAAATTGTTTTTAGATCAGTTTAGTCTGAAACGGGTTTTTAGAAAACAGACTTCCAAAACTACTTAACAAATGCAAGTCCCAATATAGCCTAGGTCAAGACAGTGAATGTTAAACACAAGCAGATCTGATACAAACACTATCTTAATAAAATCAGGTTCTACTTTTTGATCCTAGAAGGAAAACAACACGCAGTAAAGATCTCTGGAGTGCACTGCATTGGCCCATGGTACCACATGAATGCACAAGCAAATCCAGTCCATTAAGCATTATGCATACCTTTATTTCGTCATCTAATCAAGAAAGCCATATGCTCCATAGAAGGGGTGGGCAAACTTTTTGGCCCGAGGGCCACATCGGGGTTCCGAAACAGTAGGGAGGGCCGGTGCAGTGTATTACATTGCTCCCCGTAGGAATGTGCTACTTAGGGCTGCCAGTCCTGGTGCTTTGAGAGGCACGGGAAGGGGGCTGGGAGTTGGGGGGTTGGAGAAGGAGCAGTCTCTTTTTTTGCTTTATCAGATACACAGGAATTATGGTGGGGAGTGGCAGTAAAATACTCTTAGATTTCAAATGCATTTTAATTTGAATTATTGCTATGTAACAGACACCCAGGGGTCATGTTTACTAGATGGTTTGTTTTGGTTTTCCACCTCTGTCGTTGGGGTTGATTTAGCAATGCTGTTTCTTGATCAGTAACGTGTTACATTTTATTTACTATATACCAAGCTCTCTCTACCTTTCTTTTTAAAAATGAGAATAAGGCAAGGGCTACAAACTTTGCCCTCTTATCTATGTTCGTCAGGGCTGTCACCCTTCACTGCCAGAGCCGTCTTGGCAAAAGCCCGTAGCGTAGGTGCAGGTATACTGGCAAAACCGTTTTTGCTAGGGGAGTGGAGGAGGAAGGAAGCTGGAATAAGCTCTGTGAGCGGAAGCAGAGTTTTGCCGGTATATTATACAGGGATACCCACACTGGCAAAGTGCTTCTAGTGTAGACCTGGCCTACATTTTACTGCTCGCGAAATGAAGTCCATGGAGTTTTCCCAGCTTACATAATACTTCTTCACCTTTAGAAATGTCCCAAGGAGCAAACATCCATTGTTGTAAGTTTTTACACAACTGTGGGATAGTTTTGTGATGTTTATAAACTTCCAGTCAAAACGAGGTCACTCCAAGCTACTTTCACTGTTGACCTACAGAGCAGTTGTCGTACTCCTATGGAGATGTAGGTTCAAGGGGAATTACCTGACCCTTGCTCTGACTTCAATGAGATCAGTCTTATACCCTAATATTGCAGTGAAACAGAGGATGAAACCAGCCTTATTTGGACACCATCTGTGTCAGCTAGGTTCTGTGAAACTCATCACACAGTCATGCAAAAATCTGTTTTGCAACATTTAGCTCCAAAGCCTGCCTCTCTTTTAAAGAAAGAACAACTCCCATGGACCTCAGTCACTCTAGATTGACACTCTTAAGTTGTTGGTACGTGACTGCTTATGCGTTACAAAGGGAGACACACTGAAACATGAGCACACTGCAATCCTGTTTGGCAACAGATGCACGGATTCCAAGGCCAAAAGGGACCATTGTGATCATCTCGTCTGACCTCTGTACAACACAGGCCCCAGAGATTCTCCAAAATACTAGGATGTCTCCTAGAAGATTGGGTAGTTGCTGGCTATTTATGAAACCCATTTTACAGGAGAAGCCATAGGACTTAGTCACTGACGCTACCATCTATTTTATGAAGTGCTGTAACATTCACGGATCTATAGAAATGTCACGCTGCTTTTTACACCTTGCGAGCCAGTTCTTTTTCTCTCTTACCATCGACAGCATGCAGGGAAGTGAGAGACTCTTCACTTTTAGCTGAGCGCAGGGTCCCGGTATCTCCTCTCCCACCTACAGAAGCAAATGTAAAAGAGGGTTTTTATAATCTGACACATGATCGTGGCGTGAAGATAGATGGGCTTCTGCCAGCCGTACCGCTCGCTCGAATCTAAGCAGCCTTTCTCCTCTCCTACACGCTCGCACGAAAGCTCCAGTCACAGCTGTATCCTCTTTGTATCCCACAACACAATTTATACAGCGTCTTCCATCAAAAACAAACTTTACACATCCCAGTGAATTAACAGCAGTCCCAAGGGCTAGGTGCTGGTAATATTCTCCCCTACAAAGGGAGAAACTGACAACAAGCTGTTCAAGGGTTCCCTAATATGGGCAAGCTGGGACTTTTGTCACAATGATACCCCTGGATGAGGTCTGCATCTAAAAGCATGAACCTCTACTGCCGCCACTAAAGAACTCGGGTTCCATTCATGAAAGGCGATAGCAGATTCAAACCCCTGTTCAGAGATTTATGGCCTAAGCAGTGGAGGGGAATAGACAAGCCCGCTAAGTGGGGGTTACTTTCCCAGAAGCTCCGTTTGGTGGGAACAAAGGGTACCCTACTCACCTGCTAGCGCTATGGCTTTCATTTCAGAAGGCTCGCTTGGGTTGCGCTGCAGTTTCCGCTTGGAAACAGAGGACGATTTTCCCAGGTTGAAGAAGGAGCGCCAACTGCCAACGGGGGATTTCTTCATCTTACTGGGTGGTCTTTTTCTGGAGCAAGAAAGCAGAAGGGAGTTTGCATTCAAGACACGGGCCAGCCACTAAGTCTGACCAACCAGACCTGATTCCTTCTGCATCTGGCCCACTGGCTTTGGCAGAGAACAAGGCTGGGAAAACTAGACATCTATATTTCAGCAGCAGAAGATATTTACGCCCCTCTGCCTGGAAAGGTCCAGTCCCAGAACTCGTGGGGTCAATTCCATAGAACAAAACTGAGCTCCTGTATCAAAGGCCTTCGTTTCCTTCTTGTACCAGGGAGGGGGGAATTTTTAAGGCGCCAGGCCTCAACAGCATTCAGAGTCTGAACCAAGAATCCCTCTTATTTTAAAGGCAAATGCACCTCTTCCCTCAGCGATAACTAAACATCTCAGAATCACTGATCCAGAAAAGGGATTTGAGAGAATTTCATTTGCGCTATCTAAAAACGACTTGACCCCACGCTGCATCTCCTAAGTCTCCATGCACACGTATGTACACGAATGTCTGGAGGGACAGAGGGAGTTGCACGGTCAGCTCACCCAAGGCCTACAACAAACATACGGCTCAATTTACACCTCAGATGTCTGTGCACGTGTCTTGCTGGACCCCCATGGATACAGAACAACCCCATCTCAGGTGGGAGGCTGGTTATGATCTGGCACTGTAAGCAAGTCTCGCTAAGGTCAGAGGGCTGTAATGGTTAAAAGCCTGTTGAAACACACAGTAGAAGTCTCTACCTTTCAGACGGAAAGTCTATGACGGTGTGGAATTTCCCCTGTAATGCAGCAGGGCCCTCTCCCACTTCAATGTATTTACTGTCTGCCACGATAGGGGAGTTGATCTGGGCTTGCGTCCTTGCTTGTGCCTCCTCCAGGGTGAGCAGCTTAGTTGAAGGCGAGGATACCAGCAGTGATTTGGGGCGGGATAAGGAAGTGTGACCTGCAAATGAAAAGCAGAGACAAGGGACAGACTCAGAGAGAAGCAGCAGGAAAAATAAGGCCCATGGATAAATTATAGCATTTCCTGAGCCCTTGGAAACCCAAGAAAAGGCCAACACAGCTTCTTTTAGCTCTGCCATAATGGGGTGTGTGTGTAATAGTGGAATTAATAATTGGCAAAGTCGTTAGGGTGTAACACTAGGATTCCGTATCAATTATTCTAGAAGCCTACAGGACTTGATCTCCACTCTCTAGTGGTTTGCTTTTAACCATCTCTGAATTCTATGGCTAGAATATTTTCAGTTTTCCTATAGGATGGGTCAAAATCCTGTACAGAAAGGTGACCATTTTTTTTCTAATTGCTTATTTTTCTTGCACTCCCCTCCCTTGGTTTTAGCTCACAGTGTGGGGAGGAATAGCTACAGCTAAACATTTCAAATGGGAGCTATTTAAACGGTTACAAACATGCTTGCATCTAGTATGTATGATTTAAATCACTCCTAACCAATATTGGGGGAGAGTGTGATAAATTAAGAGCTGGACTGTTTTATTGCTGTCGTTGTGTTTTTTCGCCTTTTTCTTTAAAGAAACAAAACCCAAAACTTGATTTAAGTAGCAATAAAGTGAGTTAAACACTTTGTTAAAAAATAAGATCAAAGCTAGTTAAAATTACTTCCCAGGGCTACAACCCTGTATGTTAATTTTCCTTGCAGAGGAACCTGTTCCAAAAGCGCTAGTTGATAGAGTGGTTTAGTAAATTATATGCAATCGTGTTACGACAGCCTTCCTACGCCTATGAGTAAGAATTTTGCCAATGTTAACATGATTATCCCTTGCCACCTTAATAAACAACGCAACCCTGCCCACGAAAGCTTATGCCCAAATAAATCTGTTAGTCTTTAAAGTGCCACCGGACTCCTCGTTGTTTTTGTGGATATAGAATAACATGGCTACTCCTCTGATTCTTATCAAAAGTGAGGCTCAAATTTGGGTGTCTAAAGTTAGGCACCTACTAAAGCAGCCCCATTATTAGAAGCGCTGAGCATCACCACTTCCCACTATGGTCAGCGGGAGCTGTCACTGCTCAGTATGTCAGGGTAAGCTTGAAAACGCTGGCCTTGACAGCAGGAGTATGTACCATATGGCACAAGCCTGTGTTACAAAGACAACTTGAAGCGAGGAGCGTGAAGGAGTGAAAACTTGGTAGTAAAGCCCCTTAAAAATGACCACAGATCTTCCACAACGGAAAAGCTACAACTGTGCCAAGACAGAGAAACGTGCGTGAATCGCAGGAGTAAAGAGCAGTAATTGCTGATGTCAAATTATTAGGCCCAATTCTACAGACCATCCTTGATTCCTATTGATATCCCTGGGAGAGGAAGGTTGTCAAGACCCCGCAAAACTCAGGCCACATCTATCAACTTTAGGCACCCATCACTGAAAATGTTGGCTTTTCGTTTTTATTGTAAACATTATTCCAAATTTCTACAGGAGAGAAGAGAGTTTTGGCTAAAATTCTGCCCCTAATTTTGGTACAGTTTAACCCCTCCGAGGAATTTACATACCTGCCCCGTCTCGTATGACTGAGCTGAGTTTGGAGCTGAAGAGGACATCGACGTGATTCAGGATAAATTCCACCACCACCGACTGGATGCGGACCTCCATGAAGGCAGCTGTTCCGCTGAAACAGGCCGACTCTATCTGCTTCGATCTAAGGAAATGCACGGCAGATTAACTCCCAGTGTTAACAACAAGGAAAGACTGCAAATGTAACTTCACCATGGCTCATTGTGCAAAGCGACTTGCACTGCTGAGACCAGTTGTCTATAACCACTTAGGTCAGGCTCCAAAATGGATCCAGATGGCACTTTAAGGGCCAGATTCCCTGCTGGTGCAACTCCCTTCGTTTTCAAAGGGCTATGCAAGTCACCATGCTGAACTGGGTGCTGTGATGACTTCAGTCTGGATCTGATCCTTCTGATGTCAATGGGAGCCATGTCCTCCTAGAGGAGGGAAGAGCAGCTGTTGCAGGCCCAGACTGAGGTGAGTGATGGAGCTGCATGTGGAAGGCTCGCCTGTTTTGTCCCCTTCCCTCCATGTGCACTCGAAGTTGACAATGCAATTACATGAACAAGCTCACCTTGGCTTTTTAAATGGATTTTTCCCCAGGAGCTGGCGAAATCCCCAACTAGCCCTGCTCTGCAAGGACCCCGACATTCAGAAGCAGACTTAACCAAGAGAAAATCGCCAGACAGAAGAAATTGGCTTACGTTCGTTAACTGCACATGAGGGACTCTCTGACTCAGATATCTCAGGATGGTAACTGCACAGTCCAGAAACTAGCACAATAAAACAAGGGGGTGGGGCTGTTTTGGGGAGGTTTTTTAAGTAAGGTTTTGAAATTAGTGATGGCATTGTAAGATTGTCATGTGACATAGGAGATTCCAGAGGATAAAGTTTATCCAAGGGTCTGGCAAGATCATTTCCCTATGTCTGAAACCTACTCGAGGTGCTGGGGGTGCTACTTCACCTCCTGGCTTGAAGTGGTTTCCATCCCATCCAGGATTTACAGTTTGGCTCAATGGCTCTCAGCATCCCCACTGTACAAATTGTTCCGGCACCCCTAAAACCCACTAGCCATACGTATTCATGTCAGACTATACAGACTGCTGCAATGGGATGGCAGTGGTTCCACAGAACAGAACAGTTTTCCTTGCATGACCAAAGGAGACAGTATCCACGTTTAACCAAGGGAAAGGGAAAAAAATGACATTGGAGGGAAACAGTGGGCCTGATTCTCTATTTATTTACACTGCTGTAAATAAGGCGTCATTCTGTCAAAATCAGTGGCGTTATAATGGTGAAATAGGCCCAGAAGGCCAGCTGCTGTAGTTCCACTGACGTCAATGAGAATGATGCTGTTTACACCAGTAGAAGACCTGGCCTAACATGTCCAAACCTGCCCAGTCTCAAAGCACTTTCTCCGGAAAATCTCCCCCTAAAAACCAACAGCAGTTGTGCCTGAATAAGAACTGCGGAATCATAGGGGAGTTTCTGGGTATTGACATTTAGCACCTTCTTGGGAACACAGCATGAAATAACCTCAGCATGCAGTGTTTTCATTGTAAAGGTGAGAGCAAAACCAGTACAAGTACCTCAGTAGGTTTGGTGCCCAGACAATTGCTAAATTCTTGGTATGCATGTTTGTGATGGAGCAATAATCCGCTAGATGAGCCAAGTGCCTCATTAGGAACTCCAGGGTCCTGAAAAGTGAGAACGAGATGCAAAACTCTGTTAATAGGTAAACATTCACCGCCCATTAGCAAGCCTTGCTGCAATTGGCCGCACAGAAAAACACAATGAATTAGCTGGTATTTGCATGGTAGCACAAGAAGGAATGATGTGCCCGAAGCAAGATACAAAAGGTTGCCTCAGGCAGATAATTACAGCAGGGTCTCCTGACCATTAGATTTAACAGAACACAATGGCAGGCAAACGTGATGTGGGCAAAAATACCTGCAACTCCACTAGCTCAAAACGCGAGAGAACCAGCAACTCACTCTGGGATTCATTACTGCACTGTTGTGCAACAGAAATAAAACATTTGCTCTATTTGCTCAGGCAGAGCCTGGCTCTGATAACTTCTTGGCCATGCTGCAAAACCTCTCTCAGGCTTTTGGAAAGGGGTTTATTGCATTCTCTTTTTGTGTAAGATGGAGGATGCTTTAATTTAGACACCCGAGCGGGGTTTGGAGGAAGGCTGCTTTGAAAATCCCAGCTTTAAGCACCAAAACGGGATGATCTCTATTAGGTTTCGTACGGTGTATTTTAGTTTATTGGATGGACGCCTGAAGAGATATATATTTATACATCTAAATAAGATACTGCGTGAAACTTTCCAAGCCAGTATTCACACATTCAGAGACTATCACTTTTCAGCAGCACAGACGGCAAGCAGCCCTGGGAATTTTCAGGAGCTAACTGTATTTATTACAGCAGGGAGTGGGGGTCAGTGCAGCAGGGTGTTGGTGCGGAGCACTGAGGGTACAGCTGATAAGGGGTACAAGAGAACCTGCTCTTACACTAACAAGCGCGCTGGTGTGCAGCCCCCAAGTTAAGTCTGCTCTATCACTTAGTAGCAGCAATAAACTTTAGAGGTGAGGGCGGGATCTCAAGTCTCCCCAGACCTTCATTTCTTCCCTACCCTGCTTGGCACCCCCTGCCTGGTTTCTCTTGGCATGTGGGCCCCGTGTAAACACATGCCGCGATAAAGCCTTAACGCTAAAAGGTCTGCATTTACTGGAGATGAAATGGACGAAACCCCACAAGACTTGCAGTGCCCTTCCACAGCCTGGGTTGCCAAGCGCCACCATCAGTAGCCTGGAAACTCTTACTCGGCCAAAGATTATTAGAAGAAGAAAAATGCTCTTTTCTTCCAAATAGGCTGCACAGCCAAGCCTCAGGAACGTTTAGGAGGAAACCTCAGGTGAACCACTATCTCTGCCCAGTCACCACTAGGGGGAACACATGCAGCAGAGTTATCTCCTGCGAAATGTGACTGGTCTCACTCCCTCTTTCTCTCTCCCCTGGGTTTTTATCCTTTCCTAGTACATCAAATTCAGACATTAAGGCAGAGAGTGTTGCAGAAGCGTCACCGGCCAAAGCTGAAATAAGCGAAGTGGGCCTGGGAAAGACAACATGCTTTAGGTTGACGTGGATTTCCTAAATGGAGCTGTTCAGGGGAGGTTTTCTCTACAGAGCTACTCTGTCCTCCCAGTGCAGGTGGGATCGGGTAGCTATACAAAAGCCCAGGCACTGAGATGGGTCAAAGGAAGAACCTCACATCCAACCCACTCTGACTTACAGCATGAGGGCAGGGAGAGGAAAGCTCAGAGTTGAATTTGCCCTGAAGGCTCTGACCCAGAGTCAGACCGAGAACAAGATGGGGCTGCTTCCTAGCTCAGCTTGTGGCTGAAATTCCACAAGAGCAGCCCACAATAGTTTGGTGCCATCAAATCTGAACCTTCCCCTTTGGCCATTCCTAGACCTACCTGGCCAGGGTAAATAGGCCCAGAGCAGGATCCACCACGGGGGAACAGGACAAAGACTGCAAGCTGGAGTATCCCAGCCCGCTGCTCTGAATGACAGGGAGGCAGCTGGGGCACGTGAGGAAGGTCAACCAGAAAGAGGCACAGAACAGAAAAAGCTGTGAATTAAGGCCTATAGGAGCGCAAGGTTGTCCCACAAGGGTATAAGCAGTTAGGGTCGCCCTTGACGTCACTTAATAGCACAATGACATCACAGCCACCTCAGAAAGGCCATGCTGCCAACCAACCAACAGGACAGAACAACTTGCCCCTGTAAAACAGGCATGGTCCGGCCAGTTATTGCACACTCCAGTGTGGGGACAGTGTAGGGTACAACTGAGGGCATTTGAAGCCATGCCGGGGAGGGGTTAGGTGACCACAGCACGGCATGGCAGTTCACTAGGACAAAAAAAGAGGCTCAGATTCCTACGCTGCTTTTCCAACTGCCAAATTCACAAATGCTCCCTCCCTTTCTTTAACGCACGTGGGAGAGAAGTTCCTCTCTGCTGTCAGCAGAACGCGCCTTCCCTGTCAATGCTGCTACAGTTAAACACACGTGCTGACACAGCTGCACGCCGTGCTATCTACATCTGTGCTACTGCGGTGCTTCCTTGTTCACATGATTTAGATGGTGCATCTTCATCTGTGTCACCAGAATCAGAGCGGTAGCCATGTTAGTCTGGAATTGCAGAAGTGACAAAGAGTCCTGTGGCACCTTAAAGACTGACTAAAGTATTAGAGCATAAGCTTTCGTGGGCTAATACCCACTTTGTCGGATGCATGCAGTGGAAGTATCCAGAGGCAGGAATAAATAAGACGCAAGGACCAGGCTAGAGATAACAAGGTTAGTCCAATCAGGCTGAACCAGTGTGTTATCTCTAATCAGGGAAGATGAGGTCCTGTTTTAGCAGCTGATCTGGAGGTGTGAACACTGAGAGAGAAGAAATTGCTTTTGTAGTTAGCTGGCCATTCATAGTCTTTGTTCAATCACCAGATTAACTGGTCTTGCTGGGCAAACCCCTGACAAAGTTCTGATTCTCCTGCTACTTGCTTCATTTCTCTCCCTTAATGTTATTTCAACCTACATTTTTTGTCCTCATTAAAAATATTGTCAGCCTTCCCTTCATAAGGGATGATTGTATAACGGCCGGGGGGGGGGGGGGGGTTGGGGGGTTTCACACACCAAAAAAGTGACACCATTGTGCTGCAGCATAAGTCCCAATATTTAGCCTAATGGGATTTCGGTTTAGTCTGGATTGGTGACCTTCGTCCTAGACAGGATGAGGACGGAAAGCTGGGACCCCGGTGCACTGTCAGAGCGGCAAAAAGAATGAAAGAAGTGCAGCAGGGTGAAGCTACGTACACTAACCTGTAGTGCGGTGGGGGTAGTTGCTGGATGACGTCATGAATTTTAACCAATCGTTCTTCATCTGTAGCAGCAGACACAGCGTCCTGGAACAGAACCACCAATGAAGATGCTACCACTGGGTGTTTGCTAATGCAAATGAAACAGTTTGGCTGGCGTTCAGTTTGCTGGAATTTAGAGTTGTAGGATTTATCTTCTCACCGAAGCCTTGAGGGTGCCCCCTTCACCACGGTATCTGGGAGCTGAGACTAAATACAACTAACATTCAAGGCAAGATTCAATGAAACTGGCCTAGGAGCTGTAAGATGCACCTTGATGGCACCAAGTGACTCCTTGTGTTGCAAGGATGGTGACATTCATCCCTAAGGAGGGCAGCAGCGGATGTTCCCACCAATGCCCTCCCTTGCTGGCTGTGCCATTGCAGGGCATCTTTAGTTTCTGCTGGGGACTCCTCAAATGCTGAGGGGATTCATGCAATCATTCAAACCGCCCACATGCCTCCCTCCTGGTGCTGCAAGCCTAGAGGAGGGGATTGTGCACGTGGATCCCAGTAAGGGAACGTCAAAGGGTGCTGAGAGCCGGGAGTGATGGACATGAGCACAGCAGCGGGTGGCCACCTAGTTTGGGGTCAGCAGCAGAGTTGTTGGGGTACCATGCGCAATGGGATCTGGCCTAAGCCAATGCTTTTGAGAGCCCCATTTTCGCAAGTGACCCTTTTTAAACATTAAAAGGAAAGAAAGATCTTCAGCAGGATCCATTTTAGAATCTGCCTTCTATGGCCCCTGTTACCTGGCTTTACAAAACAGGTGGCTCTGTCATTCCTGCTGATCAAGCCCTCAATAACCTTGCCCAAGCCGCAGAAACCGAGAGAGAGGCTTGTACTTACGGAGAACTTCTCATACAGCTGGTACGTAAGCAGGGGGTTGGGGAGCTCGCGGAAGTAGAGTTTACACAGGGAGCCCACACAGTGAATATCTTGAATGTAAACATCTTTAGTCAAGTCGGGGATCTGCTCGGAGTCAAACTCATGGCTAGAGATGAGAAAGGCAGATGGTGGGGGTGGAGGTGTGGGGGGAGAAAAACCAAAAACAAATCAGTCAAAGCAACACAAGAGCATGCTTCACAGGAAGAAATAAACGACTATGAGCCAAAGCCACAAAAGTCATGCTTGTGCTGTTGCAAGCTCACGTTTTTTCCAAAATGGGACGGTTTCTTCTGAGGTGCCGTCGGTTGTATTTACATCGGACTGGCTAGCCCAGAAATCAGATTTCCCGTAACGCGGCAGATGTCACTGTATTTTAAAGTGTATATTCTCAGCATTGTTGCAGGCAAGTACCATCTCTAACCCCACTGATTGTGACTGGGAGCTGCCTAGGTAAAAGTCTCCAGGGGCCAAAATGAAAACTTTACCCCCTTTAAATTTCAAAGGCCTGGAAACTGAAATTCTAAGCAACATTGAACATCAGGGCCTATCAACAGCTGCTGTACATCAAAACTACTGTGTGCGGAAATTCCTTGGAAGCAAGCTAGAGAGCCCAGCAAGAATGATCGGAGCCAGGAACCACATGAAGAAAACCCGTGTGCATTCCCTTGGTTTTCACAAAGAGAGGAAAAGGGAGAGAGAAACCCAAAGCACAAATGTTTGTGAAATAAAAGCTGCACTCAGAGGGCCAGGGCTGGCAAGCCTGGCTTCCCGCTAGAATATGTGCATGGAAATTCCTGTTTCCAATTAGTCAGGGACCAGTATGGTGAGTCAGGCCACCAGGAGGGGTGAGCAGAGGATTGTTCTAGCTGAAGCACACTCCTCCACAAGATGTCCATCAAACTGCTGATCCCCTGTGCAGCAGATAGCCACGTCTACACTACAGCAGCCGTGTCAGACGCTTGGTTCTCACGCAGCTAGGCTATCATTCTGGCTCGTAACAGACACGGAAGACAAACCGTGTCAAACGCTTTGGCATACTTCTAGGGCTCGGTTAAAGCATTAAGTTCTCCCCTGTACTACATAATAGAGACTCTTGTACCCGTGTCCTTAGCCAGAGATATATCTGTAGCGCTGTGGGAATGTCTGCACTGCACAGTTAACCTGAGAGTTAGGCCAAATTCCACTGCTACAGAAAACACATCTGGCCAGGAGGGGGTTAGAGTTCCAGCTCCACTTTAACTCAGACCGGAACACATCTACTTTGCAATGAGAATGCAGGCTAAATCACTTGAGAGCTGATAGCCCTCCAATGCCTTCCCACAATGCCCCCGCAAAGGGAGGAAAAGCTCTCTTGCAATTGACAGGGAAAGAATCCTAGAGCATCTGAGTAAAAGAAAACCATAGAATCCTAGAACTGGAAGGGACCTCAAGAGGTCATCTAGTCCATCCCCAGCACTCAAGGCAGGACTAGGTATTATATATAAAACCACGGTGTAGGCCTGCAGAGAGAGACAGGTGAGTGCAGAAACAAGGAGGACAGTGTAACACAGTAGGACTTTTCAGAGAGGAGGCTCACTCCCTGGCTCAAGTGCTCAGACAGAGTGTGAATGCACCTCACCCTGCTAAGGCTATCAAGTAACCAGGTACTGCTGCCTATTGGACTTGTCCGAGGCCTGCTGTCTAGAGGCGGAGTCTGTCCCAGGCGGTAGGAGGCAGAAGAGAAATGTTAAGAACTATTGCACCAAGGCACACATCTGCAGATGAGCAGCTGAAATGAAACCCACCCACCCTTCATCCTGATGGAAAAGCGGGAGAGAGAAATGGAGCGTTTCACTCCACAGTCCTCAGCATTCAGTTTCACTGGCTCCCACGAGCAAAAGCTATTCCTTAATAATAAGGAATATTATTATAATTTATAAATTGTGGACACAGCTTATTCTGCAATAACAGTGCCTTGGTGCAGTTTAGCTTAATCCCACTTTCGAAGTGGATTAATGCTCAACCAGAACAAGACACTCATTCCAGAATAAGAGACACCAATCACGATGGTATTCAGGAATAGTTAGTCCAGAACAGCTGTTACTGAATAACTCCAGGTGCAGATAAGCTCTTTGGGGAAGCAACAGGGAAAATTTTAAGATACTTAAAAGTGAAGTGGGGTGGAGTGAGGTGAAGGCAAAGGAGAATGAGTTCCTCCAGCTAGCAACCTCAGCTGGAAGGGTGCACGGTTCCTTGCCCATCTGAGATGTGCTGATGGTATTCTAGAAAGACAGGCAATGTCTAAGCATTGCCATGGCCTTGTCTACTGGGAAACCTGCACTGGTATAAACTAAGGTGGGAATTTAAACTGATATCGTTACAATTAATGCAAACCCGTGAGGACCCGCTTATTTCAGACTAAGAATGGCCTTTTTTTAAAGTTTTGTTTAAGTCAACCAGAAATAGGTTTAAGCTAAACCAAAATATACTGCCCTTAAACTGAAGGGCCTATATACAGGTAATAAACAGGTTTTAAAAGGTGATTGAAGTGAAACCAGTCACACTTGGTCCATTTCACTTCAGAACCTCTGTGAAAAAGAGACGGGTGGGATTTGAAATGTTCCAGAGCTACAGAAGGTTGTTCGTGAAACAGACATGAGCACTGGGGAGCTGCTGCGATGGTACCTTCCCGTCTGTTCTCCAAGACGCCCACCGCCTGTTATCACTGAACTCCAGGATTCTGCAGCCAGAGCACTGAATTTAGCATGTGCTAGGATTCATTGAATATAATACAATCATACCGTAGCTTCTGGATATTGGATGCAATTCCTGACAGGCGGTATATCCCATCCACAATGCCGTGTTTCTCAATGAATTCGGTGCAGCTCTTGAGGACCTGTGGGACTAAAAAAAAAAGGGGGGGCCAGTGTTTAGTTGACCATGTTACTGAGGGACTGTGAGTATGTCAGATGTCACCGGCTAAGCACAGATGGGCTGCTTCCCTAGCTGCTACTTGGATGGGA
This sequence comes from Dermatemys mawii, assembly GCA_007922305.1. Taxonomy (NCBI): domain Eukaryota; kingdom Metazoa; phylum Chordata; order Testudines; family Dermatemydidae; genus Dermatemys; species Dermatemys mawii. Next base: position 6,542,025 of record ML677397.1, on the reverse strand, counting down.
GACTAAGGGAAACCAAGGAGGTGCAGGAAATAGTGCTGGTAACTGGGAGAAGGCATGCTTTCCTTTAAGTCAGTATTGAAGCATGGTGTTAGTGGGAACTGTGTTGCAGGAGATGGCATTTCTCAGCTGAGATACAGAACAGGTTCTTACCAACTGTGGTTGCGGAAGATGTACAACACTTACAAACGAGCCCTGGCGTTACCTCCACTATCCTGGCCAATCTGAAATTGAGCAATTGCATTTTGTCTAGCCAATTCCTTCTGCAGCTGCAATTCCACGTGGAATTCTTCTCCCCTGCTTGGTTTAAACTGTTGTACGCTGTTAAAGAAATACCACGTTCTACCCCAGGGTTACCTGCATTTTTATGATTAGTAATTTGATCTCTGTAGGTGCAGGGCACTGATGCATTTGAGCGTCCCTGGATTTAGAGAACTACATGACACAATGCACCCACAGAAACCGCAGTGCAAAACTGGGTACAAAGACACACCCAAGTAAGGCTGGACTGAAAGTAAGACCCACTGGATGTAATCAGATTGACAGTAACATTCAGACCACTTCACCAATCAGTTCTCTCCAGATGGCTTCTCAATACAACTGAACTTCATCCATGTGATCTAGCTATCCATCCCGCTGGACTTAAGGGAGGAACAAAGCTGATCCCCTTTAACAGGGAAATGAGACTTGATATGACCCCCAACAGGAAAATAGGATCAGACCCATCTAAGCATCATCAAGCCCTCATGGAAAAAACTCAGATTTTTGTGGATTCCTCAGCAGGAGACTTTCCTGCCACAGCTCCTACAATGATCTAGATTTATTCTTGCACAAGATGCCAACTCTTATCAATTTGCCACGTGACACAGACTGTGAATAGGTCACGTGGCAAATTGCCTTCTATCAAGTAATATCTACCATCTGCCAGGAGCACTGTTGAACTTAGATGCTCTACTCCACCCCGTCTACTCTACTGCTGGTCTGCTTCACCTCCGGCACAGAAGCAGATGAGCAACCTGCGCAAGGAAAGGAGCAGACATTTTCAGTGGTTCCCTAGAAATAAACAGATGCATCTCTGACTAGCATACCATGAAATATGGAACAGTCTGCAATTTGGTCTATATTCACAGTACCTCAAGCTGCTTTCCAGAGACTGTTGGGCAAATGGACCCTTTTTGACCCCATAGAGCCTTGGAAACAAAATCCTTCTTTACAGAGCAAGGCACTGATCAGAACTGGTTACCTCCTGCTCAAACTTGTAAGTGCCTTGAGATCTTCACCCTCCTCTGAAGGGCAACCTAGAGGAGTGGTTCTCAAGCTTTCCAGACCCCTTTCAGGAACCTCAAGTTTCACCTCACTTAAAAACTACTTCCTTACAAAATCAAAATCAGACAAAACTATGAAAGTGTCTCAGAACGTTATTACTGCACAATTGCTTCCTTTCTCATGTTTACCATATAACCATAAAATAAATCAGCTGGAATATAAATATTGTACTTACATTTCAGGGTATGGAATATAAAGCAGTGTAAACAAATCATTGTCTCTATGAAATTTTAGTTTGTACTGACTTTGCTAATGCTTTTCATGTAGCCTGTTGTAAAACTAGGCAAATATCTAGATGAGGTGATATAACTCCTGGAAGATCTCCTGGTTGAGAGCCATGACCTAGAACACTGGACTGAGCTGCCTAACCAAAGTTGTGTGTCACAGAGAAAAAACTCAGCACGCTTCCATGACTTTACGCTCTTGGGGCTTCTCTACCTGTACAAACGGACAGCACGGCGAGTACTGTGTGCAAGTCATAATTAGACTTCAGGAGCAGCCTGTTGTGACACTTTGCATCAAGTCAAGGAAGGAAAAAACAACAACCCAAAGAGTGGGATATAGACATCGCAATACAGTTACTACACTGGCGTATTCACCATAGCGGCTGGTGTCCTGAGACCACTCCCTATCATAACGACTAGTACAGTCTCATTGCGTGGCTGGCCTTCTGCTGTACGCATCTGCCGCTTGCCTTAATACTTATTGTGAGCACTCTGGGGCAAGGACCCTCTGTACAGCGCCTAGCACCATGAGGGCCTGATCCATGACAGGAGTTCCTGGGCATCACGGTAATTCAAATAAATAATAATGAAAGCTGAACAACGTGCACTGTTCTTTTTATTCCCTTTCTGGGCAATATCATGCCCAACCTCTGGACACCAGGTAATCCCCCCTTCAGGGAAACAATTGAAAGAAACAACCACCTCACCTGCACTTCCGGGTGCTAGAGTTAACTGATAATTGCTGCATTTAAACATCCACATCCAGCGAGGCCCTGAGCATCTTGTGTAGCTCCTGCTCCAGGATCAGGCATCCCATTCCCACCTCTCCCTCCCTTTGCTGGCCCCGAGCGCCTGACGTTCCAGGCCTCGAACCACAGAAGCCTGGGAATGTGGACGCATTACCAAAGGAGACCCCAGCCTGTTTTATCACTGGGGTGCCTCAAGGAATTTTTCAGCGCATTCCTCAGCATCTCCCACCGGGTTTGAAAGTTTTACAGCATCTCTCCTTGGGCTTTTATTTTATCCACTCATTGACTGAATGGGTTAATTCCTCCCCTCAGGACGAAGTGAAAGTTTTATAGCTCTCATTTTCAAGGGTGTTTTAATTCATCTTAAAATCAGACCCTTTACACTGCTCTAACCTTGCTTTGTTTCCCCCCCTTTAATCTTTCATGACCTTAGCAGCCTTCTTTTTGTTGTTGCTGGATGGGGTTTTTTTTGTGTGTGCGCTTTACTGGAATCTGAATTATTTGTTCAGCCTGGGGAATGAAACCTCCCACTGAGTTCCCCTGTAGCAATGTCATTTTTACAGTATTTCGGCAATCAGGTGAACCGCTGCACAAGCCAGGGCAGTCGTTTGGCTGGTTAACGGACCATATCGCATAGAACTGCAGCTGCGCAGCTGAATTCCACGCATAGCAAATGACTGTAAAAAGTTAAATGATCACTCGAACAGGAACAATGAATATAAACTGAACTGTTGTATATACTGTATCCAACCTTCTAAACAAACGCTGTCAAACTATGGATGTCATTAAGTTCCAATACTGTCTAAGCAGCTTAGCAGAAAGCAATGAAATGAAGGAGCAAGACGGAAGGCACTGAGATGGGAAGATAACAACTAAGAATTGTTCCCAGTTAAAAGAATGCCAATATAACCAATAAGCCCCCACGGGAACTCAGATACCATTGGTAGATACACATCCCCAACAGTTGTTGAAATACTACAGTTATTTTTACTCCCACTTCCCTCTCCATCTTATTTTTGATGTCAGAGAGTATGTCTACACTGCAATTAAGATATCCAGAGGTGACCCGTGCCAGCTGACTTGGGCTTGCAGGGCCCTGGCTGCAGGGCTGTTTAATCGCAGTGTAGATGCTCTGGTTTGGGCTGCAACCCAAGGTCTGGCACCCTCCTACCTCACAGGGTCCTAGAGCCTGAGACTGGACCTCTACATTGCAGCCCTGCAGCCCGAGCCAGCCAGCAAGAGTCAGCCACGGGTTTTTAACTGTAGTGTAGACATACCCATACTTGCTAAGAGACCTACAACACACTTTTAAAAAAAAACCCACTTCTAACTACAGCTGACTGCAGGTATTTTGTATTCTTTTCACTGAAACTGGCTGAAATTTTTGGAAGATTGAGAATTTTTAAAAATCATCAAAAAACCAAACAAACCCTCTCACAAAATTGTTACCATTTTGCGACCAGCTCTGCTTTTCAGCTGTTTAGCTATCTGAATTTCAGCAGCCTATCTTTCCTTCTTTAAACCTGCCCTCTCAGCTGTCCTTCCCACCGTATGGCACAATTGCATGGGGATGCGCTTCTATATCAAGATGAGATCTGAACGTGTTAATTACTTCCTTTTTATTACCCCATCCATGCCAATGCAGAATGTCACCAGCCTGCAGGTGACATTTTATAAGCATGCAGCCCCGTTCCACCCTCTACTCCTGCATACTCAAATAGATAACTTTATTCATCTCCCCGCGCAGTTCACTCCTAAATCTTGAGCCTAACATCCTCCCTTGGGCTACCGAAATTTAAAAATAAAAGATCAAGCCACAAACATGGACTTCCTTCAAGATGCTGTAGGGTTTGCAAGAAATGACCCATGTTAAAAATACCCCTATTACTAAAGAATGAAGATAGAGTCTAAGTCAGCTATCTTGAGTTACACCGCTTCCTGGCAATAGCTCTTTCTTATCTGACAGAGTGACTTTTGTACTATAGGTCTTAAGGTAACTGCAAAGAGGGTTATAAAAAAATAAATGGGACCGTTACAAGAGCAGAGAGAGACTTATGGTGCCTAGGAATGGAATCAGCTTTCTACAAAGAAATCCGCTTAAGGCGAGATTTTTGTCTCTTAACCTATGGTAACTTAACCAGATTTGTGTAAAGGCAAAGTGCAATGCTCAGCTCTCCGAAGCATAAATCCAATGGAGTTGCGCCACTCAGGAAAACACTTAACCACGTTTAAGTCCCACAGACATTTATGAGACTTAAGCATCTGCTGTATGTGCTCACCCGAAGCCTCAGTCTCTGTCCACATTAGACAGTTGTACCACTTTAACTATAACAATATAGTAATAAATGCACCCTTCCCCAGCCCTGAGTATGGATGCAGTTATAAAGTGGTTTTGTACAGGAAGGGGAATAATGTTTGACTGTAAGGCACCTTTATACTGGTATAACTGTGTCCACACTAGGGCTTTTATCAGTACAGCTATTTTGATTTTTTTTTTTAAAAAAAAAAATCACACCTTTAACAGCAATAGTTATACCAGCAAAACTTTCAAGTGTAGATCAGGCCTTAGTGTTCCACAGACAGGTCCCTAAAACTTACTGCCCAAAAGCATTACAGAGAAATAAAATACCATTCCTGATATCTACACAGAGGGGAAGACATATGAGCTGTTGCTGTACAGCATGAGATATTTGTTCCTGCATTTTATTCTCCTTGTGGCACTGGTATTTCAAAATGCAAATTAATTACCAAGCCCCTGGTTCCTCTGCGTAGGTGAGGCATAAGGAATTTCTCTTATCAAGGTTGTTAGTTTCAGCCGCTCCAAAGGAGGCAGGCTGGAAAGGAGTGGAGAGAGTTTTCCTTCTCGTAAATAGCTTATGTGCCCTTCTCAGCGCCCCTTTCATACAGCTCAGAAGACCCCCTCTCAAAGAGCACACAGAGCCACAATGCTAAGCTGAGCCCAAAGGAGCCCTCCGGGACCCTCTGGTTTGAAAGAAGGCAAGGACACAAGTGCCCATTGATTATGGAAACTGGACTGAAATAACTCAGAACCCTTGACTTTCAAAGATAGCAATCCTCACCTTTTCAGTGGTGCTCTTGGAGCGGTGAGTGTGTCTGTGCAAGGTGGGGTCCACACCAATCTTCTGCTGTATGGGTTAGCTGGTTCTTACTATCATAGGGTGGAGTTTGCTGCTGGATTCAGATTCTAGGTTATGGTTTCTGTGTCAAAGGCACATAGGGACAGATTTCTAAAGTCATACAGGTGCACAAAGATGCAGCGAGGCATCTAGTGGGATTTACAAAGGGGCTTAAGTGAATCAGGTGCCTAACTCACATTGACTTTCCATGGGAGTTGGGCTCCTAATGTGTTTAAATGCGCTTTCATAGTCTTATCAATCTAAGCAATCAAATATATAGAAATAAAGAAAAATAGGCCACACAAAATATGTATGATTATTACCATTTTGAAGATTGGGAAAGTGAAGCAGAGATGTTAAATAACCTGCCCAAAGGTCATAGAGGAAGTATAAGAGATGGGATTAGACTTCAGATGTGCACTGTTTCCAGTCCTTTGTTCAGACCACAAGGTCACACCTGTGTTTCACTAAACTCTGTCTCTTTCTCTCTGATCACGTCTACCCTTTATAATCATTACAGATCATCTTCAAAGAACTGCAAGCTGCAACAAATGTGATTTCAGATTTGCATATATCTGATGTCAACCAGCAGGTTCACGCATTGAAATCAGCAGTAAAATCTAGCCAAACAGAACAACAGCTGGCAAGACAGCAATATAGACAAAGTGGTTGGAAGGCATTAGAACCCACAGGAGAAAAAAGCTGAAGTGGGCTGTTAAACCATTCCAAACAGCCTCCCCAAATGACTGCCCCATACTGCCCCTTTATGAGTCACTTCCTCCAGTTTACAAAGGGTGTGTGGAATTGTGATAAATCTCCTCCTCAAAGAGATATAAGGAAGACAACATTTCTGTAGCGTACAAGGTAAAACTTCCAGGAAATGAATAATAAAGGGGTCACAAGAGACTATAAACAGAGTGGGTTCAGAAGTGAAGAGACA
>ML677397.1:6523917-6535642 GCA_007922305.1 Dermatemys mawii | reverse complement strand
TCACAAGAGACTATAAACAGAGTGGGTTCAGAAGTGAAGAGACACTTGGACACTTCTCACAAGAGACTATAAACAGAGTGGGTTCAGAAGTGAAGAGACACTTGGATACTTCTCACAAGAGACTATAAACAGAGTGGGTTTTCTGAGACTGAAAAGTAATTAACCAGGGCACAGGGCGATTGACACATTTGTTCTCTGTGACTTGTACCATGCATTTATCAGACCAGACTTATCCCATCAGTCTCAGAAAACCCACCTGAAAGCATCCAGGGCAAACCTTAGCTCAATATCTAGAAACACAGAGGGCACACCTAAGTTTCTACTATTTGGAAAAATTTAACTGGTGTGAAAGATATTCTCTACATCTATAATGGGGTGTAAAATCAGTACCTATACGACTGGTTAACATTGTTAAAATACATTCACTCTATTAATTCTGCATGAATTAAATATTCTGAGCTAAAATCTGCCACTTTCACTCACCCAGAGTAGTAATTTATCCCATAAATAGTCCAACCGATCTCCATGGCCCTACTCCAGAGCAAGGTACTACTACGAGTGGCAGAATGAGGTAGTCAGAGGGCTTCCATGCCTGGCGTGCCCTCCTGCTACAGGCTGCAGTACGACAGGTGCACCTGTCTCAATTTCCCTCCTTCAGACTTCCCAGAAATAGTCCAAAACATCTTCTCAAGTATAAATATAGCCCTTGTGAGGTTCATTTATTACAAAAGTCCCATGAACATAAATCGTAACAGAAGTCCCACAATCGTAGTTTGGAAGTGTCCAAACATCCAAGACCTGCCCACAACCAGCGTTTTGTTTTGGCCTGCTATTGTAAGAGTAGTGGCCAACTGCAAAATTCAGATCCAAATTTTACAATCCACGTGCATGATCTTCAGGTAGCAACTAACAGACCTTTGTGTAAGAAAAAAAGACTTGCTGCTTAAACAAATCTATTGATGCCAGTTGCTAAGATTCAACCTGAAATGTTTCGGAACTAAACTCTGGGATTTTTACATTTTCACAAAATGAGTGTTATTTACTACTTGTGTTACACTAGCACCCACAGCTCCCAATGTGCTGGATGCTCTGAAAGCATAAAGAAGCCAGCTTCTGTAGCGAAGACCTTGCAATCCAAATGCATTCATCTTTAAAAGGGCAGTTTTGTAGAAAATCTCGAGACGCAAAACAATCAGCCATAAAGGTCAGTTTCATAGGATCATAAAATATCAAGGTTGGAAGGGATCTCAGGAGGTCATCTAGTCCAACCCCCTGCTCAAAGCAGGACCAATCCCCAACTAAATCATCCCAGCAAGGGCATTGTCAAGCCTGGCCTTAAAAACCTCTAAGGAAGGAGATTCTACCACCTCCCTAGGTATCTCATTCCAATGCTTTACCACCCTCTTAGTGAAAAATATTTTCCTAATATCCAACCTAAACCCTCCCCACTGCCACTTGAGACCACTGCTCCTTGTTCTGTCATCTGCCACCACTGAGAACAGTCTAGATCCATCCTCTTTAGAACCCCCTTTCAGGTAGCTGAAAGCAGCTATGAAATCTCCCCTCAGTCTTCTCTTCTGTAGACTAAACAATCCCAGTTCTCTCAGCCTTTCCTCATAAGTCATGTGCTCCAGGCCCCTAATCATTTTTGTTCCCTTCTATGGACTCTTTCCAATTTTTCCACACCCACTCACAGTTTGAGAATAAAGATTACACTTGGGCCTTGGTAACTTTTCAAGGACACACTGGGCACATGAATTTCACAGATTGTTCATATTTTTTTATATATTTATGCAATTTTCAAAACGAGAAAGAAAACAGATTCATTTGTGGTTTCACATGGCTTTACATTTTTTACAATATTGTTTACATTGTTTTCTTATTCCCCAATAAAAGCCAGAAGTGGCAGCGTAAACAGGGCCGATGCAGGTCGTGAGTGTTAGGAGCTCAAGGAAAAATTAAACCAGATTTAAAGTAGGGTTAGATTATACTAACCCCTAAAAGAAAGGCCCCGAATTGTGGTTTTCCTCAAGTTGGCCAAGATCCCAGGGCAGCCAGCCAGATATCTATTATAATTAAAAATATTAACAAAATCAAGGGACTAATGAAATGAACATGAAGAACCGAAGAGATGACATAGAAGTTGCATGGTCTGAGCTAAAGGAAAAATGAGAATGGAGCTGGTTTTACTCTGCCCACACAGAGCGTCCCAGCTGAAATGTTGCCTCAGATGATCCTTTCTTGTTCTAACCTGTTTTACTAACCACATTCTTCCCCTTTGGAAGCCTGCAACAATTTAGCACTGAAAATACTATATAAACAATGGGGATCTGGCAAATCATAAGGAAGTTGGGATCCCTGGTGATGATAAATCACCAACGGAACTAGAACGGGTGGTGATGTCATCAGAAACTCCAAGGCGGCAGGAGTGTCTTGATTTAAAAGTTATTTAAAAGCACAAGGGAACAAAGCCCTCCCTGGGAAGTGAGTGGAGTTGAGAAGGCTTAGCACATGGTAGGCTAAGGACTCTGTCTCCTACAGAGGTTCAGGCTGAGACTTTCAAAACCATAGAAGGGATTTGGGTATCCAGTTTCTGCTCAAATTAAATCCCCTACGTGATTTTGAAAACGGCAATCTCAATTTTTAAACCCTATACATTTCCCTCTCAAAAACTGTTTTCAATAGAAGGAAGAAGTGAGATGCATCAATATATTTATTCTCCCTGTTTCAGAAATGCTAAATTTTGCAGCAGAGAGGCCTAGGAGTGGTTACTCCCCTTGTGAGTAACTGGAGTTCTTTAACACGTGTGCTCCACTTCAGGCCCCTCTCTTGCTACCGTGGGCTCTGATGGTAGTCATAAGAGAAGTCTTCAGTACTGTGCCCTTTACTGCTGAGACTTGGGACTTAGGTGAAGTCTTAGAGTGCCTCACAGTACCTGAAGAACTTGGAGCCTTAGTAGCACTCCTCTTCGGCTTGCGGTCGCCAGCGACTGAATCTTCTTTGAGGAGGAACTCTTTTCTGATCCTCTGATTCCCCTCCTTAGCCTTTGAGTGGGAAGGCCTTGGTACCGAAGGAGCAGTTATAGATGCCTCATTCATGGAGTGTGTCAGAGACCAGGGTCTCGATACTGCCTTCACCTGAAGCTCTTGGTGACCATGATCTTGATGTAGACAGGGACCTAACAGGATCCCTGTTCGAGGGGATTCTCTGTATCTGGGTCCAAAGACACTTTTAAGGCTTGCTACTTCTTTAATCATCTATATTTAATTTCCCTGTTTTTCAGGATCTTCCCTTAAAAGAAGTGCAAGTCTTGCACTTGCTTGGCATATGCAAGTCTCCCAAGCAATGTACACACTGAGGATTCCTATTCCTGTTGCTCAACAGGAGAAGCACCTATTAAAACCCAGGGAACTCAGCATCCCAGACACAAGAAAAAAATTGTTTTTGACCCCCCACAATAGGAGGAAAAAACAACAATTTCTTTTAAGAAAGAAGAAAACAGGATCAACAGTTCTAACAACTATAGCTAGTTTATAAGATTCCTATTAATTTGCGCTCTACCGAGAAAATGGCATACACTAAACTCCGTCTCCGGCTGAAAGCGGTTAAGAAGGAACTACGGACGGTCGCCCACGCAGCCCTATCTAGCCTCAGTCCGGGGCATGAGAATGTGTAGGGACCCTGCATGGACTGAAAGGGCACTGCTACCAAAAAACTCAGAGGTGCAGGGTGCATGCTCCCCTGAAATGGAGCACCCACAGGGACACTACTCCAAGAAGAGTATTATCGTTAATAACATATCACTGCCACATTCCAAGTGTTCTGCTGACCTAAACACACACAACCCATTCATAACAATCTTGCATTCATATTTAATAATAAAATAAACAATAAAAATATCTAGCTCTTCAGGAGCACTTTTCATCTTGCGTTTTCAGAGTGCTTTATGAATGAGGTCAGGATCATTATCCCCTTTCTACAGATGGGAAACTGAGGCACAGAGCATGAGCTCTCCACATTTACAATCAATTTTAGGAGTCACACAGGAAATTTCATTTCTAAGGCCTTGTCTACACTGCCACTTACAGAGCTGAAACTTTCTTCGCTCAAAGGTGTGAAAAAAACATCCCCTTGAGCCATGTAAGTTTCAGCACTGTAAAGTGGCAGTGTAGACAGTGCTGTAAAGTGGTGTGGCTCCCAGCACTGGTAGCTATTCCCCTTGCGGAGGTGGTTTTATTACAGCGCTTTAACGTTGCCTGTGTAGACATACCTTAATTTTCCTTAAGAGCAAATGTGTATGTTGCATAGGTGTTGCAATGCATGGCATACTCAACTCCCCTCCTGAACACATGAATCCCTTGTAAACAGGATTCTTCACATTTGGAGAGGAGCGTGGTAGGTGTGCTTTTGGAAAGATACACTTCACTTCCATCCCTACCTGTGCCATAATGGGAAGAACTAAGATGCTTCCCCTTACCAGGGCCTATGCTATGCTCAGAGTGCTGCGGGTTGCCACTCCATAAAATACCGCAGCACAGCACAGGTCAGCAGAGCAGAACAAACTGGGTATCCTTCCCGGATGATGAAGAAAGAACTACTCCCTAACAAGCTTGGGCTGCTTCCAAATGACTTCACCAGCGGGGAAAGGTATTTAAAAGCTGAAGTAGTCGCACACTAAAATTAAAATGCCGGCACACATCCCATTGGCATGGAAGTGACCATAACTGAACTGATCCGCATAATAAAAACCAATCTACCTCAAGAGGATGTGAACACGTTCATTATTTGTAGTGATAAACCAGAAACAGAAATCTTGAACTCAACTGCCCCCAAATCTATCAAGTTGACAGCTGAAGTTAAAGACAGAGAGAAAGGACAGAGAGAGGAGACATCCTTTGTATCTGTATGAAATGTGTGTACCGCCATAATCTAGTGTCACAAGTGGAAACCGCTGACAGATATTAGCTGCAGTTGTTTCACTGAGACATACCCAAGTCTGTACCCACAAAGCAGCAGCATTGGCTAGAGTTTAGAGCACAGCAATGGGAGTTGGAAGGCCTGGATTCCTGACTCTTCCGCTTGCTTTACTGTATAGCATGGGACAAGTTACTTAATCTCCCTGACTCAGTTTCTGCATTGGTAAATGGGAGTAATGCTACCTGGTATGTTGTGAGGACTTCTTAGTTAATGTTTGTAAGGCACGTTGAGCATATGAAGTGCTTAATAAAATGTACTCCTTACATCACCGCCACCACCCAGATAAGACCTTGCTTTGCATTCTAAAAGGACAGAAACCTTTATTTAGAAAATGTTTGTGCTGGATTCTTAGCAGTGGTGGGAAGGATGACCTTAGCGCTAAAACACTGGATTTAGGAGATGTGGGTTCAATTTCAGAATCTGCCCAGACTTCCTATGTGACCTCGGGCAGATCATTTAGGAGCCTAAGTCCCACTGACTTCCAAAGACATTTCCTTGGGCTCTTAAATGTGTCTTTTGAAAATGAAATGTAGGAAATTTTGATAACGTTACCATTAATCCCTCCATGCCTCAGATCCACATCCGCAAAATGGGTATAATGATATCTCCTGTTTCCATAGTATGTTAGACTAAAGGTCCATCTAGCCCAGTATCTCGTCTTCTGACAGTGGCCAATACTAGGTGCTCCAAAGGGAATGAACAGAACAGGTACTCATCAAGTGATCAATCCCCTATCGCCCATTCCCAGCTTCTGGAAAACAGAGGCTAAGGACACCATCCCTTCCCATCTTGGCTAATAGCCATTGATGGACATACCCTCCATGAATTTATCTAGTACTTTTTCGAACTCTGTTATAGTCCTGGCCTTCATGACATTCTCATGCAAAGAGTTCCACAGGTTGACTGTGCATTGTGTGAAGAAATACTTCATTTTGTTTGTCTTAAACCTTATAAGAAGGAGTAAATAACGTTTCCTTATTTCTCCATAAATAAATAACGTTTCCTTATTTCTCTATAAATAAATAACGTTTCTCCATAAATAAATAACGTTTCCTTATTTCTCCACACCAGTCATTATTATACATACTTCTATCATAGCCCCCTTAGTCATCTCTTTTCCAAGCTGAAAAGCACCAATCTTATTAATCTCTCCTCATATGGAAGCTGTTCTATACCTCTAATAAACTTTTGTTGTCCTTTTCTGAACCTTTTCCAATTCCAATATATCTTTTTGGAGATGGGAAGACCACATCTGCATGCAGTATTCAAGATGTGGGTGTACCATGGATTTATAAAGAGGCAATATGATATTTCTTGTTTTATTATGTATCCCTTTCTTAATAACTAACACTGCACAATGAGTGGATGTTTTCAGAGATCTATACACAATGATGCCAAGATCTCTTTCTTGTGTGGTAACAGCTAATTTAGACCCCATCATTTTATATGCATAGTTGGGATTATGTTTTCCAGTGTGCATTATTTTGCATTTATCCACATTTAATTTCATCTGCTATTTTGTTGCTCAGTCACCCAGTTTAGTGAGAACCCTTTGTAACTCTTCACAGTCGGCTTTTGACTTATCTTGAGTAATTTTATATCATATACAAATTTTGTCACCTCACTGTTTACCCCTTTTTCCAGATCATTAATGAATATGTTGAATAGGACTGGGTCCAGTACAGATCCTTGGGGGACACCATCTCTCTCCATTCTGAGAACTGACAATGTATTCATACCCTTTGCTTCCTATCTTTTAACCAGTGGCCAATCCATAAGAGGACCCTCCTTCTTATCCCATGACAGCTTACTTTGCTTAAGAGCCTTTGGTGAGGGACTTTGTCAAAGGCTTTCTGAAATTTAAACACATTATATTTTCCATATCCCCCTTGTCCACATGCTTTCTAAAGGGCTTTGAGGGCTTGTTAACCCCTCAAAGAATTCTAGTAGATTGGTGAGGCATGATTTCCCTTTACAAAAACCATGTTGACTCTTCCCCAACAAATTATGCTCACCTCCCAGCTTTTGTCTTTCTTACCTATTTAGTCACATAAGCACTTTGGGGCAGGGGCTGTCTCTCACTAAGGGTATGTCTACACTACCCACCAGATCGGTGGGCAGTGATCGATCTATTGCAAGAGGTGGAAGCGGAGTCGACAGGGGAGTGGCAGCGGTCGACTCGCGGCCATGTGGACAGCCAGGTTAAGCTGACCTAAGATACATCGACTTCAGCTACGCTATTCGCTATTTGCGTAGCTGAAGTTGCGTATCTTAGGTTGACCCCTAACTCGCAGTGTAGACTAGGCCAAAGTGTATGTACAGCACCTATCATAAAGGAGTCCTAATACTGTCCAGTGAGAACATAAAATAGATAAACAAACAGGACACTGTCTCCCATACAATTACTAGCATTCATTTGTCATTCAGGGGGTGCAGAATAATTTCAGTATTAAAATATTCCTCTGTTGCCTCTATTACAAACATTATATTTTTATTTCTTTCCTCCTCCCTCCCCCACACAATTTTCCCAAACCCAATTATACAAGAACAACAAATTGCAACCATATACCAAACCGATAAAGTCAACAACAACAACCAACTACTGACCCCACCCAATTGCAACAGACACTCACTACACAGACAACTCCCTTAAAAAGAAGTCAGAGTATATAGATGGATTATGCCCTGAAGGGTGACAGACACAGGTTCTGTCAGGCCAACAAGAAAAACTGGCATACTCAAGAGCTCTCTTTTGAGAACTCCGTGCCCTAAGTCTAGGGATATCCGCTAAAGCATCGTTGCTGGTCTCAAACGGAGAGATGGTGGACAGACACATATTCTTTCAGTGTACATGGAAGTATACATTCTTCCAGGTATTCTTCCAGTGGACATGGGACCACAAGTTTGCGAGTAGATAACTCTGGTCATTCCACAGCTGATCTGTTGTCCTACAACTTGTCTAATAATAAGATGTTTATAACTCTTCTTACACAGCACTTTTTCGTTGTAGATCTCAAACCAATTTATCAAAGAAAGTAAGCATAATTAGACAGAGATTGTGGAAACTGAGGCAGAAAAGTGAAAAGACTTGCCAAAGGTTATAACAAAGACCTCAGAACAGAACTTACGTCTTCTGTTCCCCAGTCCAGTGTCCTATCCACTGACCTACACTTCCACCCTTTTCTTTACCTCATTTAGATTGTAAACTCTTTGTGGCAGGCAACATGTTTCACCTGTTCATCAACTTCCTAGTAGACTGATGATACTACATAAATGCTTTATATCACCACTGCCCTATACTGGTTGTACTCTAGACTTTCATTGATAAAAACATAGCCATCTGCACTGGCTATCCTCAATATATACCAAGATTTACCTATTTAATATTAAAGATTATTAAAGCTTAAAACACTAAGTACATACACCATCAAGATGTGACCATTCCCTAAACCCAGTAACCTCTTGCAACCTCATCCTTCTTTACCCTTTGCTCCTCTTTGTCTGTCTGTTACTCTCACTCATCATCCCATGTCAAAAAAACTAAGGCCCAGTACTGCAAATACTTACGCTGAATCATGTAAGCAGTCTCACTGGATTCAAAGGAACTACTTACACGGAGAAAGCAACTCAAGTGTTTGCAGGATCGGGAGAGCAGATTACCAATTTAACTTTTCCTTGTACTACAAAACATTAAGCACATTTCTGGCTGTTGTAAATAAAACAGGACCCCTCTATACGAAGCCTGCAGTATCCCAGAGGCATGGGACTGGAACTGCTCAGACTGTCCCAGGATAAATTCTTGAAAGGTGAGGCCTTGTCCGCTAAGCAGCAGCGACTCTACAATTCTCAACATGCAGAGCACAACAGCAGCTCACTTCTGCACTTCTGGAGAGCATGTGACTGCGCTGTGGCCTGTTTTGAAGACATTTTGTCCCAAAACTTTTTGCTTAAGCCATGCAGACGCTTTCAGTTATTGGGTAGCGAAGTGTCAACATTGATTATTAATTTAATCAAACGATCGTTTTTTTCTGAATTGAGACATTATCAAATGCTTTCTGGATGTAAACAAGTCCCTTGCTGTCTCATCAGCTAAAACCCACACATGGTAGCAGCTACTCTGAAAACATTTTTGAGCTATTGTCTGATCACAGAGATGAAAAGATATTATTGTGTCCACGCTCTATCTATCTCATCTAGGTTGTCGTGTGATATCTCAATTCTCCTTTAAGCAGATCAACCAGTTCTGCTTAACAATTTGCTGTGAGACTGAGCTAACGCTTCAGGATGAGGGGTACTTAAAATGCTGTCTGTGCATACGCACAAGTTTGATTCACCAGAACGCAAAAATGTCTCTGCAAAACTAATCCCTAGAATGACCTCATTTGGAATATGGGTCAGGGAGCTGAATCGCACAGAAAAAAGCCCAACCCCACTGTGAGAAACAGAGATCTGCCCCTGTTAGCAGCATTCAGATTGGATCTGCTTTGCTCCAGGGAGTTGTGAAAGAGTCATTAAGTCAAGGCTGAAAAGAACTGGAAATTGCATAGATGAAGAGACCTCCTGAATGCAGCACAGCCATAATCCTGGAGGAGAATGCCATGGTGGGGGTTCATAAACTTGGGGGCAGGCCCTCAGATGGTGTCAGTTCTCACAGATGAACCATCACTGGAGCTCTCACAATTTACTCCAGCTTAGGATCTGCCCCTTGTCTCTTATGAAACTTAAATCATCTTCAGTCTTACCCAATCAAATGAACAAGAGGGGGTTTTGGGGATTAAAAGAATTCCTGCTTTGCTCAGTCACAAGATCACTCTCTCTGCATGCCTGTTGATTGCCTTGATTTCTCCCACTTGGAGATAAAACAAAATATTCTACATCAACGAGGTGGTGTAAACTAGCCATCCTGGATCCATTTCTTAAATGGGACATTAGTACAGTTTCTGCTTCCAACCCATCCAGTTTCGGGCTCTCTCAGACTTTTTCAGCCCTCGGTTATAACGACCTTCACTGGCTCCAATTAACAAACCAATGAGCTCGGGAAGAGTCCAGATTTCACAAGTACAATTTAATCTTGTTAAACTCAGCAACAAGATTAATCTCTGCTGCTCCTCAGATGGAATCATTTAAGGCAACACATTGCTTGCCCTCCACTAGCCCCTACCCATCAAGCCATCTGTATGAGCAAGGAGTCTAAAGTACAGCTGGAGTAAACTCAGCCGAGAAACCCCGCTTCCCTACCCCCTTGTCCTTCAGCCTCAAGGCAGAAGCTGCTGTAAGACATAACACTATGGACTTTGAGACATATGATGTCAGCCACTTGCCCAGATTCACAATCTAGTTGGTTAGGCAAGAGGAAAACTATGAAGGAAACAAAACTGGACATAGCTGGAAGTGATCCTGTATCCCTTGCTACCTTCCTGATGCCCTTAACTGCTTGGTACTCTGGCTGCTCTGCTACATACTGATCTTGTGCTTTCCTAAACAGCCATCACCACAAGGGGCTGTGTATGTGAACAACTTCTGACTAGGGCTGAACTGGGAAAGAATCGGTTTGAGTAGCTCTCCCTCTCTGGCTTGATACTCAGCAGTTCTGGTGCCTCCCTGATTCATCAACCTCTGATCAGAGGTATCACTGCGACATGAGAACAGATCATATCAAACAAACCTGTCTTAAGAAGAGAAATAGTAGCTGTGGCTTTTTTCTGGCCTGGACACCCCATCCCTGACACTTTGTTTTAGTAGCTGTTGGGGAGATGAGGGAGGAAGATGGGCAATGGGCTTGTCACGGACTTGAGGAAAGCAAAATTCTAAAGTAGAAAGTAAAATCCAACTAGTTCCTGTACATTGTGTATTTTATGGGACCAGTGGGCAGGGCAGGTGGAAAGACCCCAGTTTGCAGATTGAGCTGGAATCATGTGACGATAATGGATAGCGATATTGTTAGACTTGGAAAGAATAAGTGGCATAACAGTGTATCTGATTTCTAATGCCTGTGGTATTCTAATTTCCTATTTCCTAACCCTCTTTACCATTTGCCTACAGGGATTCTGACTTATATAAAAACAAACAATCTGTTTGTGGTTTCCCTTCCCCATCCTCTGTTTACTTGTCTGTGTCTCCTTGGACTGTGAGCTTCTTGTGGCAAGGACTGTCCTTGCAGGAAAGTGTCTAGCACATCAGGGACATTGTCATGAACAAATAAACTGCAACAACTGGGAGCTAGTTTTTATCTCATTCATAGCAGTGGGGTTCCTCCTTGCGTATACAGGCATGAAAAGAGAATCAGGTCCCATGAATTCAGAGACCGTAAGGTCAGAAGCGACCATTACATTGAGTCTGACCTCCTGTAACATGGGTCATGGATCTTCATTCCCTTACTCCTGTGTTGAGCCCAATACTTTATATTCAACTGAAGTGTATCTTCCCTAAAGGCATCCAGGCTTAATCTGAAGACTTCAAGAGTAGAAGACTCCACCACTCCCCTTGCCAGTTTGTCCCAATGGCTATTTACCCTCCGTTAAAAATGTGCACCTTATTTCTAATTTGATTTTGTCTGACTTCAGCTTGCAGGCATTGGTTCTTGTTCTGCCATTAGCTGCTATATTTAAGAGTCTTTGGGAACAGAACAGGTATTTTCTCCCTGTGAAGGTATGAAAACACCATGATAAAAAACACCCTTTAAACAGAAGTGACAAAGAGTCCTGTGGCACCTTAAAGACTAACTAAAATTTTTTTAGAGCATAAGCTT
>ML677397.1:6326556-6523517 GCA_007922305.1 Dermatemys mawii | reverse complement strand
AAGCTTATGCTCTAAAAAAATTTTAGTTAGTCTTTAAGGTGCCACAGGACTCTTTGTCACTTCTGCAATTCTAGACTAACACGGCTACCCCTCTGACCCTTTAAACAAGCTCCAAGCATCAGTATGTATGAGGAACTCAGGCGTTTCTCTCTTACCATCATGGCCGGAGTTGAGGAGATGCTCTCCCAGGTCGCAGCCGAACACCCTCTCTTTCAGGATCCCGCGTTGCTTCAGTTTCTGTTTCGTTGGGCGCGACTTCATGAAGGTTCGCAGGAAAGTGATGAGCTTCCCGTGTTTTTTGGACACTGCACAATGAAACAAACCAACCCCCCTCAGTTAGGTTCAGGTAACCAGGCAAGACAACACATAATACATCCTACTAAGAGCAGGGAGCTCAGAGTAACATCAACGCTGATTAGTCACACAAGCATAGGCGCTCAATTCCAAAGTTAAAACAAGAGCTCTGATTTTATTTTTTGACCAGTACAGGAATAAAAGTCTGAGTTGGGAAGTACCGAGCACTCCAGTTACAGCCCAAGATTGGACCCTAAGTATTATTTGTAAACTAAATTTCTTCCAGCTCCTTGGGAGGTAGGTGAATTTCACAGAAGGAAAAACTGACGAACCAGAGTTCAAGTGATTTGCCCCCAAGGCCACAAAGTTGAGTCTGTGGCAGAGACAAGAACAGAACCCAAGAGTGCTGACTCTCAACCTCCTGCTCAATTCCTCTACATAATGCGGCTTCTCCTGATCTGTGTATCAAGTTGGGAAAATAAGTCAGTTTGTTAAGACCTTCCAATTCCACTAAGCAGTGAAATCTGCAATCAATGCCATGGAGATTTACACGGGTTATTGCCTTTCTAAGGGTGGAGAGACCTGGGAGCTACACAAATAGCCTGATTGTCAATGGGAGGGCAGATCTGGCATACATTTGAGTCAGGAAGCAAGACAGTGCTCTGCAGTGACAGCCTCTCTCCCTCCGAAAGCAATGGGGTAGCACAAAAGAGCCCTCCTGGCTTCCCTGACAAAAGTACCTTTATGGACATGATTCAAAAGCAATTTAGCTTGAACAAAGGAGTTCTATTTAAAAAAAGATCACAAGGCACAAAAGGACTTGCTTTGTCATTGAGACTTTACAGTTTCAGGAAGTTGTAAAGGTCCTTACAACACTGCACTGCAGTGTTAGCAATTAGCCTCCTAGCGTTCCTGTGACTCAATGAGGCAGCCAAACCTATATTTCACTGGCATTAAAACAGCTACTACAGTCATGAAAATTCAGCAGAGTAATGGCATCTTGAACAAACCAAGGCAACACGAGCCTCCGTTTCTGCTTGCTCAGAATGACGCAGGTGCATTTCTTCGCGGTGCCATTACTGCCGTGTGACATCGCACACAAGTTTGGAATTTCTTGCACCACTTTGGACTCGGGACTTCCCAGAACAGGGGGATGTGCTTAACCTGGGCAGGTGGGTTCTTTTACACTCACTTCCAACGAGCTGCCTTGAAAATTCTCATCCCAGAATGAAAGAACCCCTCGCCCGGTGCATTAGATTTTAACCCCTTTAAACAGCTGCATATTCTCCCTTTATTTCACTGAAGTATTCCCTCTATTCTTCACAGGCCTTTTCAAATCAATAGAAATCTTTATTTTTAAGAATTGGGGTTAGGGTTTTGCATCAGGCCTATTTTCCTCTAAGCTAGACTCATTCAATGACAAAATTCAGCCTTTTATTATCAAGCATCAACTTTAAAAAAATCACATTTCTATCTGAAATTCTTTTTGGCCTTGTTCTGGTTAAAATTACACCCATGATTAAGGATATGTAAAAGATATTAGGGAAAATATATTTTTCTCTGTGTCTTTTTCCCAGTTTAATTACTTAGGCTCAGATTTTAGATATTTAGGCACTGCTGCACTCAGCATTACAACATCTAGCCAATTTAGGAGCCAAAATATCATTTTCTAAAAGGATTTAGGTACTTAGGAGGCCAAATCGTAGGGAAAGTTGATGGGATTAAGACTCCTAAGTGCCTCAATCATTTTGGAAAATGATATTTACTGCCTTAAATCAATCATTGCGATGCTGAACATAACACCAGAATACCTTTAAAAATCTGGGACCAAATCCATAGGACAACATTTCATGTCAGTTTCACTGTTTCATCTGTATAGTAAGTGAGATTCAGCATAGGTGCAGGAATTCCTGCTAGCGATCGCGTAACAGACTTGGGGCCTGGTCCATTGTTTTCCTTTCGTTTATGTTGGATTCTCCACCCATCACCAAGTGAGAAAAAACAGTTGGAAAATGTGATTGTAAAACCACAAATACTGGTTCGGGGACTCAGGGGCAGGAATAAAACCTGAAGCTACTTTAACTTAATTTTAAAAACTAGTTAGACTTAAAGCTGGCCTGCGTGTGAGAGCAGCTCTTTAAACCCTCTGCAGCTCTGTATCCAAATGATCTAACTTTGGATTTATAAGAACCAAAGTCACAGTGAGTCCCAAAGTACATCCAGCTTTTGCCACTACGAAGCCTGGCAGACTGCTGGTGCAATGCTGTTTCCTGGCTGGGAGACTGTAAACAATGCCATTAGCCTTGGGTGTCCACTATGCTGGCTAAGCAGCAACAGAAGTAAAGGAGGCAAGGGAGTTTTCTTTCCTGTCTTTCTCTATAAAACCCTGCAAACCTTTTTAAGGTGGATGAACCCAGTTATCTGTGAGAGTGGTTTATACAGCTCATGTGTCACACTTCGCATTACACAAGTTAATTAAGGCAGGCGTTACGAGGGATACCACTTCATCAATAACACTCTACTCTCCACGCTCGCTCCAGAGAATGCCCACTTACCCTCATCACACCCCGATCCTTCCTGTGTTCTCAGGTCTTTGGACCAGGAAAAAAGGGGTACAGCAGATGTTAGGGAGCCCTTGAAGCTCTGGTCCCTCGGTGAGAGTGCTGCATTCTGTGAAACACTGGCACTCACATGCAAAGATCAACAAGGGGTTAGGAATGCAGGTCTACTGTGCTTCACTCCCGCTCTAGCTGGAGAGTTGGAAGTATTGTCTACACTGCAGCTGGGAGGGTGCAATAAAAACAACAACGTGGTCATGTCAGCCCGGGGGGCAGGTTGGGCTAGTCACCCAAGGACAAACTGGCCTGACCCCATGATACATACTCAGGTGGCCAGCCCAAGCCACCACCTGCACTTCCGCGGCCACACTGCTCTTTTAATCACACTAGCTTGAGCGGAGCTAGTGCGCGTCTGTCTACCGATGCTGGGAAGAACACGCCTTTGGATGTTATGCCAGCTACAAGCACAAACTCTCAAAGATGCACTATACGCATGCATTAAGTTTACTTTCCCTGGGACTTTAGAGGCATGGAAGCAGAACACTAGTAGATCTAAATATGCAGCTTTTTAAATCTCCAACAAAACAAGCAGCTTCACCTTCCACAGTTAAAAATGAATTATTTAATAGTGACCTGCCACACCAGGAGTGCCTTAAAGTGCGATTTTGGTTCCATGCCACTTTATGTTTTAATTTCAGGAATAAATTAACGTACTCTGTTAACACAGAAGCCCAGGATTAGAATAGATTTGTATTCAGTCCATCTCAGTTACCAACCCCAGAGTATCTGAGCCTCTCTATGATTTTACGGAGAACCATCAGTATATGCTAGGCATTGTGCAGCAGAGAGAGACAGACATAGTCCCAACCCCCGTGAGAGCAGGTGATAAAACTTTTGGGCCATATGTCTACATCTCACTCGGCTTCACAGTGACACCTGCAGGGTGAGTGTTTCAACAGTTCTGGCCCAACTCTGCTCCCACTGCAGTTAGCCCCACTGACTGCAACTGGAGCTGACAGTACAATGCTGAGTGCTTCAGAAAGTCCCGTGTGCAAACTGCAGCCACCAAAAAGAGCTATATTTCTTGGTCTTATAGCAGTTGGTTGAATCAAGGCAGCGTAAACTGAGATGTAGGCAAAGGCCAGGTCTACATCTCTAAACTGATCGATTTAGCTACGTCACTCCAGGCTGAGAAAAATGTCACACTCTGAGCACTGTAGCTAAGTCAGCCTAGCCCCCTGTGTAGACATGGCTAGGTCAATGGAAAAATTCTTCCATCAACCTAGCCGCCAACTCTCAGAAAGCTAGGTTCCGTCAGTGTAGGAACTGTTTACACTACAGAGGCAAAACTGCAGTGCAGTAGCTGAAGCACTGTAGTGGCTTTAGCACAGACATACTCCTTAGAATCACAGGCACCTAACACCCATTGACTGTCAACAGGACTCGGGTGCCTAACTCCCAGAGGCCCCATTGAAAATCCTCGCTATAATTAATAAATATAGGAAACTCTGCTAAAAACTTTTGCTGCGGTTTGATAAATAATGTAAAAAAATATTGTAAATATTTTTATTTGAATCATTTCACAAACTGGGCATATAATTGTGAATGAGTAGCCCATCCTGGTGTTCTGGGTGAATAACAAAACAATCAAATGATGTATTGAAAAGATAGAGAAATTATATACAAGTCCATCATCTCTACAGATTACACTGGCCCCTGGGAAAGGTGACAGCATTTAGCAGGTGACTGTTAGCATGTCATTAAAATGTTCGCCACAGTCATTAAAATGTTCTAAGTATATATTTACATGGTTTAAGGAACTATGTCATCTTGGGTATTTAAGAAACCCAATCTGATTTTTTTAATCAGAAAAGGTCAGGTTCTTTTAAGCCATTCAGTCAGTATAGGCTAAAATAATGGCTTGTTTTCTGCCCCATTAAACAGACATAAATATGTTCCAATATTACACCTGTTTGGCAATCCAAGGAGCTGCCAGTCCAATGCCTGAACAAGTTAGGTATTCAGATATTCAATTATCAACAGCCTGATATAATGTGTACATAGTTCTTTTCTATCCTTCAATTAAACACAATTTCCCCTGCTGATCTCATTTGAATCATCATCTACTATAGACAAGAATGTTTCTTGGATTAAAACGACTTGATACTTTTTACATATGCAAGGATGACTCACTGATCAGAGAAATCAGACCTCCTCTGGACAAAAATTATGAAAAAACCCCCCAAGCAGCCATGTGATTAGAACACAGGGATTATACCAAATGTAATCCCAGCCTTCCCTCAAACTTCCAGTGTGGCCTTGGGTCAGTAACTTAGCCTTTCTATATCTCAGTTTCCCCATTTTAAAATGAGGATACACTATATCAACTGGATCACATGCTTGTTGTCCACATGCTTGTTGACACCTTCAAAGAATCTGAATAGACTGGTGAGGAATGATTATATCAACAGTACATTGAACCCATCTGAGGTATGGCTACATTAAAAATGGTGGCAATATCGGGGTTATAGCTTTAATTGGATACCTTACATTCCTATGCTAATTAAATATTTTCAAAACGGAGATGAGACAGAGGAGGCAGAACGGCCGCTGATGGTGTTGGCGGTCACCCACCACAATTTTAACAGAGTGGTTAGGACACTCACCTGGGGTGTGGGAGACCCCGATTCAAATCTCTGCTCTGAAACAGACATGAAATGGACTTTTTCAGCTCACCAACAAATATGAAAATTTTTGTATTTTGCTCAACCCAAGATTAAAGATTTTTTTCTTTATTTTTTTCAGAACGGCAACTGAACCAAAAAATCAATTATTTGCCTAGCTCTAGTTTGGAGCATGAAAACAATAAAGTTACACCCCTAACAGACTTAGCTACGCTAGCAAAAACCCTCCAGTAGATGCAGTTATACAGGCCCAAAACTGCTTTTGATGATATAGCTTATTTCATTCAGAGAACTGGTATAAGCTACACAGGCTTTGCCAGCATAAGCTATGCTACTGCAAGGAAGGTTTGTTGGTACACACAGCACCCAATTCACCAGCCACACAAACTGATGGTACATAAATGTGGTGACAGTAAGATTATAAAGCCAGTGCTCATATGTTCACTTTCTAACTGCAATCCAATTACATTTAGCAAGAATAAGTTCAAGAACGCAAATATCTCTCTTAATGTTTATCACTAATGTGTACGGGTATAATTATTTTGTTTTAAATCTGTCCCTAGACAGACTGTTCTTCCCTAGACTCCTGATGGCAACATGATCTCTAATACAAGATTAGTAAATTAGTTGACTCTGGAAGCGTATATGCTGACCCACATTTTCAGGACTTGGCAGTGCATTAGTTTCTCCTATTAACAGTGATTTTACACACTACAGAACACAGCTGTCTCCTGCTGCGAGGAGGATGTTGTGTTAAGGTCAAAAACTAGAACATGCATAGCTGCATGGTTTAAAATATATAATGAACTACAAACTCCAGTGGCAAAACAATCAAAGAAGGGAGGGAGTACAGAAGATGCCTTATAAAAGCACATTCAGGTTCAGCTAGATATCACACACCAGGGAGAAAATCCATTCTCTGAAAGAAGATAGTTTACAGTATGTCAGGCTAAAGGGATATTCGTCAGGGCTATTGGCCCCCCAAAATAAGACTGATTTTACTCAAACTAGACCTTCCTGGGGAGGGAGTAGCACCACGCTCTTAGCAACAACGGGAAGTCAGGAGCTGAGAATTCTATTCCTAGCTCTTCTATTCCAAGACTCACTGTGTTCCTGCAAACACTTATGCCCGTGCTAAGCCTTACATGCCAAGTAGTCCCATTTACTTCAGTTGACTCCAAAGACTCCCACGGACTTCAATGGTCTTTAGTTAGGCCCCTTGAGACACTGGGTAAATTACTCAACCCCAGTTTGTGCATCAGTTTGCCCATCTGTAAAATGGACATAAGACTTCTTTCCCTTGAGACTTATTAAAAGTAACTTTTATAGAATCAAACATTTACACTTACTAATGAGCACAGTGCTTATTACTCTGAGTAGCGCCACGGACTTCAAGTTGAAGCTAATGCAATACAAATAAATAAAATGGCACTAATGATATTAGTGAGCACTGTGCTCCATCCTAAGCATTTGCAGGATCGCTTCCGCATGTATTCTTCGAACGCCATAGACACAGGAGCCTACAAAAATAATCCTCCATTGCCAATTATAAAACCTTCACCAGTTTTACTTATTGCTCCATAAAAACACATCGTGTGCTCCCTGCTTGCTGCTGCAGCACTTCTCCAGGGCTGTCCAACACCTGCTAAGGCACGACTTTGAGGTTGGAGAAATTGCTACATATCTTGAAGATTGTTCAGTGCAATGTCATTAACTAAAATCAATGAAAATCATTGATCGTGGTGAAAAAGGTGAAAAAAAAGCAGTAGGGAATAAATATTTTCCAAGCTGTTAAGTGGGCACTGTACACAGGAAGAGTAAATGAGTCATTGCACAGGATAAATGGCATGACTGCTCTTATTTATAAGTCGCTGTGAGATTTCTCCTTCGGGTGCAGAGTCTATGTGCAATTACCTCAGCAACATGACAGCTCTCCTTGGCCATATCCTTATCTCCTCAGCCTTTGGCTAGGATGTAAGTGCCAGGGTATTATTTGGAGATGAAGCTCCAGCAAGAACACAGAAAATCCTCTCCATGGCCATTAACTCCTCACTTAGTCAACATCAGACTTTTCAGAGAACACGAGCAACTTCCCCAATATTTAGGTCACATTGTTCCCCATCAGAGCCAAAACTGTGAATCAGCCAACTAATGTTATATCCGTCCAACAGCAGTTACCTCTCTCAACATCTTTCTTTTGATATGTGCCAACACACACACACACACATACATATAGACAGACAGACACACACACACACACACACACACATATAGACACACACACACACACACATACATATAGACAGACAGACATTTTAAGTGTGCACACATGCTTCATTTTCATAGCGACTGAGCATTCATAATTCCCACTGACTTCTGCCCGGGCTCAGCAGCACCTCTGGAAATCAGGCCCATACTATTAACTTAACCCAAGAGTGCTGTTGAGAACTGACAGATCTATTTACATTGGCAAGGATGCTGGTTTAGATGCTTCCGATTTACTTTGTATATAGAGATGCTGCAGAACTGGTTGAGGATTTGTAACAGGATGGGAAGAGTGTCCTCAAGGTTAATGAGTCAGAAAAGTAGGTCATCTACCTAGAAGGGCTATTTGCATTGGAAGAGGAAACAGCGATATCTCACATGCAAGAGCCACGTCTGATCTTCCTGGTGAGGGGTTCGAAACTAAGGTCCAAGGCAAGGGAAGAAGGTGAGTGTAGGGGTAGTTTAAAATATGCCCCTTCCAACAGAAGTGTGGGCAGAAAAGGTTAGGTCATTACATCCTACTCTACTTTTATATTTATACATCCATGAATATAAACTGGTGCTGACAAACAGAGCCCTGTTTACTTATATGGCAGCATCATGAGGCTTTACCTAGCTAGGACAAAGTCCCTACCTTGAAGGACTTGCAATCCAAGTCAGGCAAATATATGGGGCAGCAGTTCAAATGCAAGAAGGCATCAGCGGGGAGACCAGCAGAGTTAAGCTTTGCCAGAGGAGAGGGATTTAAAGGGAGGGTACAAAGGGCATTTAGCACAAAGCTGCTAGGGATGGTTTGGAAGAGGGCAAAAAACAAAGAAGGAGATGGAGAAAAAAGGGCCAGAGAAAGGAGACAGCAGAGCAAGGGATTTTTGCAGATGTCTAATTTCTGCCTCTCCAGTCCTGCTGCACTTTGTTAAATCCCTTCACATTGTAGTGGTGTTTAATTCAGTCCTTTTGCTTTTATCTGTTAGCTTGGCGACTAATGATCTATCTGAAAGCATTCTGAGCCTCTGATAAATGTACAATTACCACAGCTGAATGCCCCATCCATCCATCAGGGAGATAGTGTTGGTCTATTCCCAGTGTTCACCTTGAGAGTGCATCAGGGTTTGATTTAACATGCCCTGTCACGTTCTATATCAGTACATAAACGCTTCAGATAAATGTGTGCTCAAGTCTTGGTTTAATGGTGAAGTTATCTGCATAGAAGAGGCACAGTACAGTACAGTGCCTAATCTATACTCAGATCACAAACTATCTGGGGAGATATTATGAAGGCCTGTACTGGGACAACACCAAATGTGCTCCACTGAGCCTTGTCACCACTACTATTGTTCGGCAAATCTCCCACCAAAACACCTCCAATGGTGAGAGAGCCAACGTCAACCAGGTACTGATTTAAATATTGTATCCTCTATGCCTATTCATAGATAGTAAGGCCAGGGGAGACAAGAATACATTGGGGGGGGGTGCACAAGAAGCTTTGGGGAAGGGGGAACTGCACACATTTTACCCACAGCAATGAATAACTAGCAACGCTGATTCCTCCAGACATATCAGGTCCTCAGATGACACTGAATTTTGACAGGTTTCTGTTAAGCTTGGAGAGCATTATAAAATAATTGCCATCTGTACATTAATCCGTTCGCTACAACGTGCTGTGCACGTTTAATTGTAAGCATCGAGCACAATTGTAGTTTTGCTTTTGCTCTTATTGCAATGGATCATTGCCTCTGTTTGAATCAATGCCTTACTGTTTTTAATATTTACTGAGAGTTGCACGTTGATTTTTTTTAAAATCGGTATATGTACTTGTGTGGAGGCGGGGAGGGAAGAGCCCTTAAACTACTACAGACACAAAGAAGGGGGGTGTGATCAAATAAGTTTGAGAACCGCTGATCTAGTCTGATCTCCTGTATAACATAGGCCACAGCATTTAATCTACTCTCCCCATATCGAGTAAAATGACATGTTATCTGACTAAAGCACATTTTGTCTTGATCTGAAGACCTCAAGAGTAGGTTTACACGATACGGTAATATAAACAGCTAAGCCATGTCCACCACTGTTCCATCGATTGTGGCTATTACCGGTGGAACTGCACAAATAGTAAAGCAACAGCGGAAGATTTGCCAAAAAACCCACTAGTGTAGACACAGTCATCCTGGACTGGCACAGAAGCACTGCTCAGGATCTCCAGGTGTGAGATTCACATTCAATTCCCAGTCCAGAGCTTTCTCTAACCAGTCTCATGAGGACAGTCTGATTCTGATTTCAGGTAAACGAGCTTAAATCTGGAGTGACTCCAGCCAAAGTGCTCTCACTTTACACTGCAACCCATTCAGATCTTGGTGGTGGGAGGAGAGGAGAACAGGTAGCTGGATCAACGGCAAAGCTCACTTTACAGCAGCTTTACACTGCCAGAATGGTATAAAAGGGCCTTAGAGTACATGAGAATCATGCCCAATATGTCTGTGACTGGCAACACTTTCTATTTGGTTTATAAATCCTAGGAATGCATTACATTGTATAGTTGTTTCACATGGCTTCTGCTTTCCTTTATTTTACCAATACACAGGTTTAATTTCAAAAGGGACTGTTCTTACTATGTTTGTCTTGTGCCTCTAACAATGGAGTCCTGACTTAACGGGGGGCATGAGGGCACTGCAGTCAGAAATCACAACCTCTTGCAGGCTATTTAGTCCTTAAAATGGACCAGAGCCAGGGTGCCCAGACTATGCTCCATGAGAGCATTTCATAAGGCCTGGGGGGGCCTGCTTCAACACAACATACTAACAGCTGACTCATTCGCCTTTTATCATCATGTTGACATCATTTTAGTTTAATTATATGTTCTTTACTGTTCTTCCCATTTTCAGTGATCTATAGCAGTGGCTCTCAACCTTTCCAGTCTACAGTACCCCACTCAGGAGTCTGATTTGTCTTGTGTACTCCTAAGTCTCATTTCACTTAAAAAGTACTTGCTGACAAAAACAGACATAAAAGTACAAAAGTGTCCCAGCACGCTATTACTGAAAAATTGCTGACTTTCTCATTTTTACCATACAACTATAAAGTAAATCAATTGGCATATAAATATTGTACTTACATTTCAGTGTATAGTATATACAGCTGTCTAAACAATTCATTGTCTGTATGAAATTTTAGTTTCTACTCACCTCGCTAATGCTTTTTATATAGTCTGATGTCAAACTAAGCAAATATCAAGACAAGTTGATGTAACCCCCCTGGAAGACCTCTGTGTACCCTCAAGTGTAGGTGAATCCCTGGTTGAGAACAACTGATCTGTAGGCTGAAGGGTACGTGATCCCTTAAGGTGATTTGCCTACCTCAAGTTGCAATTAAAAGGAGAAAAAGGAAAAAAAAGATGAAACTGATATGCAAAACCTACAGACATTTAAATGTTAGACACTACAAAAAGTCTTATGGCTTTTTTGCATCCAGGTGTAGCTGCACATTTGGTAGGGGCAGGAAGGGCTTATCTCAGATAGCTGAAATCCAAACAACATGCACAAGGAGGAAAACTGAGGATGGCCTGGGAGTTCACACTTTCTGAAATTCCTTCTTTTCTAGGGTTTTAAGTGAGAGCTTTCATGGGTGTCGGAAATGTGATTCCTGTATCCAGGACTGCTCTAGTGGTTCGCAATGCATTGTCTGTGTATAAGAAAATTCTGTTTACCATTAGGGAGCCAGTCAGGGTGAATGCTTAAAATGGACCCAGGAACATATATGTGCAGAAACAGAGTTGCAACAATTAACAGAAGCTGTGTGTATATGTGTGTAAGTGTACGCATGTGTGCTTTTAATAAAATATTTGGTTGGTATGGCAAGTGAACTCCAGAGCCAAGCAATCTGCCCCAGGGCATGGATCTCAGGGGAGCTTATTTCTCTTAAAACAAAAACAAGTTTGTCGAGATATAGCAGTGTCGGTCCCAGACAACTAAGTGTCACTACCTATTCCTGAGTAACAAGTATTTTTCAGCTAGCAGAGGAGGGTAAAGAGATAATCCTGATAAGACACGGCTGCTGAAATAAGGCATCTGGGCTCTCCCTAGTTCCTTAATTCTGGACGGCCAGTTCCTGTCACAGTCTTCTGTACTGTACATCCCTGTGCCTTGAACACATTACAAAGCGAACTGGTATTTATGGGGTAAAATGACTCAAATGCCCAGAGTATTTTAAACCCACACTTATGCCAATCAGACTCCCCTTCCTGATGCTGCATTGTTAAAAAGCTTCTTTCAAACAGGGTGCTGGTAGATGGTAAATATTAAAATTACCAATACTAAATAGTAATTAAACAACGAGCAAGCTACATGCAACAAGTAGTGAAGGGAACAAAAAAAAACCCTGCAAGTCTTAGACAAGAGAGACACCGGAGCAAGGCAAAAAGCACCTCTTACCTTGTCCTTGCTGCAGCCCAGAAAATCAGTACCTCAGCAGTGGCAGGGTAACTCCACAAAACTCATTAACAAAGCAACGGAGTTTCTTAATCAGCTCAGCTCTCTGGTCCAGCCACAGAGGATTAGATCCAGACAGAGCGAAAGGTCATTTTCCACTGCACAGTGCCTCCGTTCAAATGTCCACCACACTTGTACTCCCTCACAGCTCAACTTTCCCACCCCTCTTCTTCCAGGAGTCTCATGCTGCGGCTTTTGTCTCCTGATCAGCAAAACCTCTGATTCTGAGACTCACATGCACTGTCTCAGGCAGGACACGCTGCACTTTGTGACAGAAACTCCACGAGAGGCCCCTCCCTACGCTCACACTTGTGAAACAAGCCACACTAGTCTAGCTCCACCCTTTTACTCAGGTGACTGCTTATTACTCAGACAACAGCCCCAAATGGTTGCATTTCTAGTTTACCTCCTCCTGGATCTAGTTTCGCTTCATTTGCCGCTTTTCATTTATTCCAGCAGGCCCAGGTTTGTAAGGCACAAGGAGTGGCCTGTTGATAGGACAATATGTTTGGCTCCAGAGATAAGAAAAGCGATTGAATCAACAGAAAGAGGGGGCAATAAAAAGTTGACTCATGCTTTCACACAGAGGAATTCTAGCCCCGCCGGGTGTCATAGTAAGACTCACTTCACCCGGTCTTGGGTGGAAAATCTAATCTAAATAAACTAATCCCCTTTCCTCCCTAAACTGTAAACTGCTCAGAGCAGGGATTTCATCCTCTATTCATCTCTAAAGTGTCAGGCATACGTATGGTGCTGTACAGTATAAATAAGTAATAATAATGAGAGTCAGGGGAAAAATCTCCCCCGTTCCTGTTTCCCTTGTAGGCATGAACACACACACTTTCTGAATGTCAGTGTCACACACACACTATTCCTGAATATCAGTGTCACACACACACACACACATACACCCCGAATGTCAGTGTCGTATCTTATGTTACTCTAGCAATGGAGAAAGTCCCCTGGAACATAAGAATTGCTGCACTGTATCAGAATCCTGCTTTCAACAGGGGCCAGTACCAGCTTCTTCAGAGGATAGAGCAAGACTCTTTATAGTGATGGAATAACCTGCCCAGGGGGAAGTTTTTTTCTAATCCTAGGTACTACCTACATGATTGCAGCTCATAAAGCAAGAAGCCTTGTGAGTTGGAAAAGGGGTAGGATTTTTTTTTAATTAAACTTCCCCTTTACAAAAAAACCAAAAAAACCCTGCAATTTGTTTTAAAAAACAACAGAAAACAGCCGTTCACAAAAAATTGCAAAGACCCGGTCAAAACACACCTCTGACTATCTAACCAGGTAATCAATCAAATTAAACAGATTTAAGCAAGGTTTAAACTAGTTTAAGTGAGCCTACATTAGGTGTTTGTACAAGTGTAACTAGACTGATTTTAAATCAATTAGTTACACTGGTGCAACTTTTCTAATATTGACAAGCTGGTTGATCTTGATTGGTTAATCCAGTTAGCAACCCAAGGTTTCTGCTCTGCAGTTAGTCAGCTCTTTGGATCTACTGGGCAGGAGAGAGAACAAATAAGGCCAACTCTCTTTGACATCAATACCACAATTTTTTAACCCACTGAATAGCATTTAGGTAACAGGTTAAAACCCGAGCAGGTTGGAAAATTTACATAAAATACTAAAACAAAAAATTCTTCATATTTCCCTTTCCACCATTTTCTGACAAGCTAGAAGCAATTTTGCCTGCCTGTTTAGCTCTGCCTAAACCGGGGGTGGGCAAACTTTTTGGCCTGAGGGCTGCACTGGGTTTCCAAAAT
Organism: Dermatemys mawii; assembly: GCA_007922305.1. Taxonomy (NCBI): domain Eukaryota; kingdom Metazoa; phylum Chordata; order Testudines; family Dermatemydidae; genus Dermatemys; species Dermatemys mawii. The sequence continues at coordinate 6,509,457 of ML677397.1, read as the reverse complement.
TGTATGGGGAGCCGGTTAGAGGAGATTGTGCCTCCCCAAACAGCCAGGCCTGGCATGGCCCCGGTGGCACAGCTCACTAAGGCGGCGGCACGGCAGGGGAGGGGTCGGGGGTAGCCTCCCTGACTGGGAGCTTAGGGGCCGGGCAGGAGGGCCCCGCAGGTTGGATGTGGCCCGCGGGCCATAGTTTGCCCACCCGTGGCCTAAACAGTACCTGCCTTTTTAGTTAAATATAAAAAAGTGTTCTTAATTTATAAAGGAGAGTAGCATTCTGAGGCTTGCTGTGTGGAAAGGTTCACCAGTACTAAAGTTTGAGAACCACTGCCGTAGCCCATCTGAAGACCAGAGAACAGTGATCTAGGAAGCAGGCTGCCCAAAAAGGAGTCATCACTGCCAACCCAAGGCGGGACAGTGCCACAGGGAGCCCCATTTGGGACGTGCCCAGGTCCCTGGATTTCCTTAATATGGCCCTAGCCACATCCACCAATCTCAGTTATCAAGTCAGACCCAAAAGAATGAGGAGTACTTGTGGCACCTTAGCGACTAACAAATTTATTTGGGCATAAGCTTTCGTGGGCTAAAGCCCACTTCATCAGACACATGGAGTGGAAAATACAGTAGGAAGACATTATATATTATATATATATATATATACACACACACAGAGAGAGAGAACATGAAAAGATGGGGGTTGCCATACCAACTCTAATGAGACAAATCAATTAAGGTGGACTATTATCAGCAGGAGAAAAAAACACTTTTGTAGATTCAAGAACTCTAAATTCTTCCTACCACTGCTCTGGATGATTTATAGTAACTCAGGCCTCTGGAAAATTCAGTCAAATTAGCTGAAGGTGTGAATTTAAAGTTGATTAGTTATTCATTAAATCTCTGTGGATACTCTCATTCAGAGATTGTCTATACAGGATATTCAGGCCTGGTCTACACTAAAGAATTTATACCAGCATAGCTATATTGGTCAGAGATGCAAAAACAAACAAACCAACCAACCAACCAACAACCACCCCCTCACATCTCCAAGTGATACAGCTGTCAATCTCCCTGCCGCCCCCCAAAAAATCCCCAAACCCCCAGTGTAGACCTTGGTACCTGGACAGAAAAGTGCTTCTGCTGATGTGGATAATGTTGTTTGGGGAGGCGGTATTCATACAATGGCAGAAAAATTCCCACTGAGGTATTGAAGTGGCCTTAACTCAGTTCCAAATTTTACTTCTGAATGAGAATATCCACGTAAGGGTTTAATGTGGTTTAACTAATCCACTTTAAATTCACACCTTTAGTTTAATTGGAATTAATTTTCATGAGAGTTCCCATGTAAACAAAGGAGGCAGCTTCTCTGAAGTGGGATCTAAGAAATCTGAGTTCTATTTCCAGTTCCAGTTTCCCCGTCTGTAAAATGGGGGCTAATATAAACCTTTGTGATTTGAGATCTACAGATGAAAACTGCTGTATAAGTGCCAAGGCCATTATGTATTACAAGAATTCCATTGAAGTCAATGGGACTACTCACTGTGTGTCACCTTTAGTCTTCGCACTCTACTATTATTTTAAGGCTGACACACTTCAGTAATAAATTAGATTTGATTACTATTACTGTGTATAATCAGTCTGTTCCTGAATATACCCAATTTATGCAGGGATGTCACACAATGCAATGTTTAACATCACAGTAAGTGAGGTCACAAACTGTGAGATGCAAAATCTGTGGATAAATTAAGCCAGAGGTTCTCAAACTTTTTGCATTGGTGACCCCTTTCAGACACCAGGCCTCTGAGCACAAACCCCCTAGGGTTGGAGCCAAAAGCCTCCCGGGGCAGAGGTCGGGCTCGGGGGACTGCCAGATTCAACAAATTTTGTTTCTTTTTCTGTTCAGGTGGTCCTCAAGAAACTCACAATTTTCTTGAATTTATTTGTTCAGAATCATTCACCAACTCAAGCTTACTGATAACGCTTGTTTTCAGTTTGATATTCATAATTTGAGCTGTTTTGGTTGGAAGCAGATTACAATATCACGTTTCTTTTCCCTGCCTGGATGAGTTTAACTCGCAGAATGAAGTTTCCTGTGTGCATATTTAGATGCTGACTTTAAAATTCTCTTTCTGCAAATACTGTCTAATATTCATTTATAATTAACACCAAATTAATTTGCTAAAACATTTGTAGAAAACGCATACAAAAGAGGTGTAAATACAATGAAAGTAAATTCAATTAAAAATTCAGACCAGCAAGGCTAAGACAGGAAATACGGAAACACACGACAGGTATATCAGTCACACAAGCATTCAGGAAAACATATTTGGCTGGACCTCAACTCCACTGATCCCCTTTAACTACTATGCACTGAAACAAAACATTACTCACAGCTTGCCTTAGGCAAGACTTCTGCAAGGCTGAATTAATTAAACATTCAATTTTGCACAGTTTGATTTAAAAGCAAGGCTGCAGGTTATAAGTGCTCCTATTTCCCGATAATTGGAATGAGAACACACGGGTCCTGTCACAAACGATATGAACTCCTTTCTTAATTTACAATGGTGGTCTTACTAGCTGGAGATTATCGCTCTAATGATGATCACGGTGCTTGAGGAAAGATTTTACTACGTGTTTTACACTGTGTGTTTTAAAGGTGGAGCAATCAGCCCTGAGGAAACATCGACTACACGACAAAAACACGGTTCCACGACACAGGCAATGCTACACTGCAAGGAATGTTCACACTGCAAGGAACACTAAATTCTTGCACCTCTGAAATGAGCACTGCATGGCATGGCATAGGGGTTTTTATTACCTTTAACATGGGCACAATTGTGTTGATTTAATTTTCCGCAATTTTTCCAAAGCTTATATTCTTCCTCTGACAATTTATTGTGCATGGATCAAAATACAAAATGGTGGTACAAATGAACTACCTCTGCATGAAATGAAACCAGAACACTATGGGTCACATTCTGCTACATCCACAAAAGGAAAGGGATGTACATCACAAATATAAAATATGTATAAATGAGAGGCAAATCAGATCCTATATCTTCTTACTTCAGAGAGAGGGTGAAGTATCGGGAAGGCAGTGTAGTCTAGCGGCTAGGACAAGGGACTGGAAGCTAGGAGATCCAGATTGGAATTTTGACCTTGATGAAGTCAGTGACAAAACTTGTATCAACATCAATGGTGCCAGCATTTCATCGCATGAGTTCATCATGACTGAGGTGCCGCACAGCCTTAGACAAGTCACTTTGCCTCTCTTTCCCATGTTATAACTTTTGTCCATCTTGTCTAGACTATAAGCTCTTCTGGACAGGGACCGTCCCCCCTAAGTTATGTCTACACACCAACTGGGAAAGTGCTGCCTGGCCCAGGCAGGCAGACGTGTGTTAGCTCTTCTTGAGCTAGTGTTAATAGTAGCATGGTGGAGACAGCACAGGAGTAGCTTTCTGAATATGGTCCTTCCCGACCCACTGGGTACGTACTCCTGCAGCAAGCTCACCACTTGTGCTGCCAAGGCCACGCTGCTATTTTTAGTATGTTCACTCACCAGAGCTAGCATGTGTGTCTACATGCATTAGAAAGTGCCATCCCAGCTGCTGTGTAGACCGAACCATATATCTCGTCTAGCACAATAGGCCTCGATATTGCAACACTACTGAGTAAATACAAAGCAAGACATTAAAGAATAGAAGACCTAACCCAAAGCGCTGAAGTCACAACTGACTTGAATGTGTTTCTGATCAGGCCCATACATTGTACAGTTTACCCTCAGCTCTGTCCTTTGTCTTCCTGAGGCTACTTCTGAGCTATCTGCAGAGGTGCCTTGATTAATCTGTCTGGGGCTCATTTTCATACGACTGGGCTAATGTTAACAGTAGTCATGTGGCTAAAAAAATCCTCATGCAGTCCATTCACCTTGTAACTTTCTCCATCTTCCAAACTGGCAAATTCAACCATGGAGGAAGGCTCCTTATTTTGCGGTGTCATTTCACGTTCTGTCACACTTATCCTGCAATCAACTCCTCTGAGAAAGCCTGTTTATAGTCTAATTTGGGAGACATTAACATTACAGTGGAAAGCTGGCTGGGAGGCAGTGAAGCAAAATCTCACACTACTAAGAAAGAAGCAGGCATGGGAACAAAATCAGGATTCCCACTCACAGGGCCCCTCCAGCAGATCTGCCATAAAGATGTCTGGGGGCCGTATAGTATTTGGGATTGATGGGAACACCTCACTCTTATGTTCTCCCTTTGTGGTGGAAGCCATAAAGTGGAATTGCCTGCCCTGTGCACCCAGGTTTATAAGAAATGAATCAGTGCATGTGTGTTTCACTGGCCAAAGTAGAAGTAGTTTGGGAAGATATATGGCCAATGGTGGATCAAGCAGACAGCTGAAGACTTTTATCTGCCTTTTCCCGAACAAAACACATTCCTGAGATTCCTGTGAATCAAATGAAAAGATTCACACTGTAGTTACAGGATTAAATCCCGAAAAAAAGACTGAGCGTGCGGTTGACACAGGCCTTAAATAAAACCCTGTGAGTGAAGCTTCAAATCAGCAGAGCCTTCTCAATTAATCACAAGCACAAGCCGATTCACAAGCTAATGAAGCAGCCCTGAAAGCCAGAGTAATGTCCAAACTGTATCTTGCAGCAAGTTTAAACTCATTGGAAGAGAGGAAAACCCTGGGCCTCCTAACAGAAACAATTAGAGACCTTGTAAAGTATTCTAAACTATGCCTTCTTCTGGGCCAAACATGCAACGACACATACAAACCAAGGGACAATTCACTGCTCTAAGAACACCTCAAAGATTAACAACTACCACGTGGTTTAGCTGACATGATGTCCCCTTTTTGACCCTGCCATTTAAGAATCTTTCCACTTTCCCTGGAAATGTAGCAACATTAATGTTAAACCAACAGAGCACAAGAGCCGCAGGCCTGTACGCTTAGAGGACAAGTGCCACCCCCTGCTGACAGATAGGCTAAGCAGATATTCTGCTACTTGGGTGAATTATCATGGGACCAAGGTGTAATCGGAAATTCAAGGTAAGCACCAGCATGACCCTTGATAAATCCACATGCAAAAGCATGAACAGATTGGAGATATGTGCCACACATCTGTGGTTAAATTTGCCTACAAGTATTTCTGCTTCACAGCTTGACTCCCACAGTAATTTACAGGTGCACAATCCTATAATAGGGAAAACAGGAAAGGGAAATCTGCCTTTTGCCTAATTTCAAATCTATTGCAATTCTTGTGGATTAAAAACTCAAACTGACTGCTCTAAGGTCCAGGTCTGCCTCTGACATGAACAGTGAAAAAAACAAACCCAGTTTAAAAGACTTGAAAACTGGAATAGAGAGCAGCAAAGTGGAAAAAAAAACCCGTGTGAAAAGGCGGCACTTTCTATTATGACTACTTTGGTGCTCGCAAAAAGCACTGCTTATGTTGATATATAGATGGAGGACATGCACCGAGGGGATTTATCGCTCCTGTAAATCCACTGGGAAGCTCTTTGAATTGCATATGAAGCACAGTGAGTAATTTCATGGCAGGCTGTTTCTAGAGATTTGCGGGGAGGGGAGCAAAGATGTCCTTTTGATAGTGTTTTCAAAGAGGAGACATTGGATGTTTCCCACACCCAGTGTATAACACCTCTCATACATTGTTATTGAACACAGATTAGTTTGCAGAGGATACTTCAGATCTTTTACAATAAACATTTACAAGAGCATCTAATGTCCACCGTTTATTAATACTTGTTCCTAGAATATTAAAAAACTGAAGTTCTGGGAAACCACCCTTCCAAGTTCACACAGTCTGCTACAAGTTTGAGGGTTTAAAGTTCAATGCAGAACAGGTGAATCTTGCATATAGCACCACCCCATTATGTCGGCACACTGCTCTGGTCTCCCCGCTTTTCTATGTATTTACTTACTGCAGCGAGAAAGGGGAAAATGGAACAGGACAAGAGGCACAGAGAAACAGAGTGAAAGAGAAACAAGGGTGCTGTTAAATAATGTCTGAGAGGAAAATGGCACTGCTATTTTTGTAACCCTGTACATGAATTTAAAGAGCAAAAAAGGCAGTCAGTGTTTCCAAGGAGATACCATATGGACCATCTCCGTTATGGTCCTAGGCAGTCACTTAAAGACACTGACTGTCCCCCATGAAATCCCAATCTTCTAATGATAGGAAGTCATTGGAAATACTCATGGTAGGCATGATGCCTGGAGTTCACAATAAACATCCTGAAACTTCCCAAACACGACAACTAAGGAAGACTTGCCTTGGATCTGCTGATATTTCTCAGGTACAAAATAGCAGCAAAATCATACTGACAAAGAACTGGAGGGTTCAGCCCTTCTTTGTCCATTATAAAGAAGCAAAAGAGGGCAAAAGTCCAATTAAAACAAAATTCATTTGCTGCTGATCTTTAAAATGAGAAGATAAAAGTACCCAGGAGGATTTCAGCTAGGTAGAGTCAAGGCAGTGGCATACACAGACCATACTGAAGAGGTGGCAATAGGGAGATATGCAATTATGAGAGACAATGAGAATAATACTCGGCCCTTCTGAAGCACGTTCCATCAAAGCACCGTACAAACTAGAAAGAAAGCAGGATGATAATACTGTGGACAGTGCAGCCAAAAGGAAGATCTCACAGGTTCTTGGAAGCATTGGTGACTCACTTCGTAGAGTAACATCAATGGCAATATCCATTAACATTAATGATAGCCAGGGAAACACAATCAGCACACTAAACAGAGACTGTGTGTGAATAATATATAGCGTGGACATGAGTACACTCCAGGTCCAATTCAAGCGGATAAAGTGCTTCAAAGACATATATGGTGACAGCATATGAGTCACAACCCTGAGTTCTGTGAGACCACGAGTCATTGCACAAGATATTAAATTAACCCATTCTCACTGCACGGCATCAATCCAGCATGCCGATAACTGCACTTCATGGCTCTTGGTCACTTTGTTAAGTTCAGCTTACAAAGATTTTTCTTTTAAGCGCACCCAAGAAATTCAGGAGCACAAAATCCCATGATTTTCAATGGAACACGCATGTTCCTAAGTCCTGTAGCCAATATGGGAAAATCCCACTTGTAATATCTCCCCCGCCCCGTTTTTCTTTTCTTTTCTTTTTTTTTAAAACTATTTAAGACAAATTTAGTGTGGGTGGAAGGATGTGCTGACAGCTCTAAAGAATGAAATCCTGTGTTCACCAACAGAATGGACACAGAAGAAGTGCAAGTTTCCCCCCGCACTGACCCTTGCCAGAATGTCTCAGCCCTCCCCCAGAGGGACAACTTCTGCTGACCTGATGGTGGCTTTGTGCACGCATTCCATCCTCGACCGCTCTCTGCTGAGAACGCCAACAAGGTGACATACCCCATTACTACTCGCCTCCCTTCGGCTGTAGTTTTGATAAAATTATGCTAAAGACAGAACCCCAGATATTCTTTCATAAAAACAAGAAATTAAAAGGTGTGTTAGTGAGCCATTTGCAATAACTGCTGAATGGATAACTAGACCACGCTGGATCTATCTGGGGTACGCAACAGTCCCTCAGCTCCTTAGAGTGCTTTTATTTTACCTACTGTTTCTCCTGAGAGGCTGTTGCAATGTAGTCATGACAACAACACAGAGATTCTTAGCTATCACTGTAATGGTGCACACATCATGGCCATTTAGGCTGCTGCAAAACTACAGCATTTAAACCACATTTCTTCTCTTTCCTGTCTGAGCAAGCTCTCCTCTGTGGTGCACAAACAAGACGGTTTTGGTACCATGTATTTTTATACTCAGCAGAAAAGGAACTGATTTAGATTCAGGCCTTATGCAAGTGAGGAGATTTCTGAGCTAACCCATGCTGCAAATGAATAATGTCAATACTGGTATGTTAAAAGAATCCAATCCTGCTAATCTTACCCTAGTATATTGTTCCACTGATTTAAATGGGATTAAGTCATGGCAAAACTGCTTGCATGAAGAAGGATTTTCAGGATCAGGCTCTTGCTTTTCCCGACTTCAGAAAGAAATAAAAATCAACATAATCTATTTCAATTAGATCTAGCTTCTGTAACCAAACCTAAGGTGTTAGTACATAGCTACTGCTATCACGTACAGTGTTAGACTTTGGGTTAGGACACTGAGAAGCTAATGGTCCAAATGGCTCTACCTGAGCTCAGCTGGGACTGGTTCAGAGTCTCTGTAACACATGCAGAACCTGGCTTTACACTAGCCATCTCCAAATCTGCATGCAATTGGAGGGAAAGGGGGCGCAGAGAGAGACAAGGCAAGAGAAAGGACAAACATTGTTAATTTTAAAAATAGCTAATGGAACAAACTCTAGGAGACTAACAATTTCATTTGTAGAGAGGGTATTAACAGAATGAACACGTCAAAAGTCTGGGTTCTGATCTGACGTGCTCCAAGGCACAGATTCCGTAGGACACATCATACATTCTACACATTTATGAGGGTAAAACTACATGTAAGCAGACTACCCCCATGCTTATCCTTTGCTAAGAACTGGACTAGCTGCAACCCCATGTAAACATGACTCTTGTCAGCAGGTTCCTAGCACTGGTGTATAAGGATTCCCGCCGTGGAGAAAACTGCTAGAGCTAGCTCACCAGGGAGTATACAGCATGGTTTTGATAATGGCAGTGCTAGAACCTTGCTAGCAGCGGTGGTGTTTAAACGCTGCTGTAGCTTGCACAGCCTCGGTCTCAGGTGTAACCAGGACCCTAAAGATATAGGGCCTCATTTTCAGAGGTTCAGCTACCGCTGAAGTCAACAGGAGCCCTGGGTGCTCAGCAAATCTTAAAATTAGGCTCATGCTCTATAACCCTTTCCTCCTAGATGAACATGCATCTACTTCTAACTCTAAAAAAAGCTACATAAGCAGAAAAACAAAGAGGAGATATACCCACCCCCTGACACTGGCAAAGTCTGGAGGGGAGGAGGGAAACTTCTATTAAAAAATAAACCACCAAGTCTTCCTAAATTACTAGAAACAAGAGACGTGTAACTGGAAAATATTGATGTAGGAAAATATTACAAACAAGAACCACCGGTGTAGAGCACAAATTAATACTTAAGCAAGTCACTGAAGTCTCTCACATGGTATGTATTGGTGCTCCATGTACCGTGGCAGCCAAATTTCTAATCTATTTGCTTCAATTGTATTACTCAGAAAGGGACATGGCTGCCAAAAGAAATTAATTTCACATGAAAAACAAGCAAAACCACTAATAAGCTTTATACCTCCGAGCAGAAATATTATACTTGATTGAGTGTTTGAACTCTTCCCTCTAACGAAATGGTTTTAAAGCAGAATGAGTCTGAGTGTTGACCTTTCAGATTCCATTAAGTAACCAGAGATGTAGCCATTCTTTTTTTCATGTTACAAAGGGGGAAAAAAAAACCCACGTCATCTGAGGTTAACTGCTGCTGAACCCTAGAAAGAATGGCATTTCTGGAGGGATCAAGGTTTACTTCTTTCCCACAAAGTTTTTCAGTACAAGAAGAAATAAAGAAAATTTTTCCTCTCTCTATTTTTTCCGCACGTCAAAATCAAAACCCCTCTTGGCTCTCACTAGTCCTCACTATCCTCACTGCAAAATTTGTTTACGTTGTATGTCAATAATATGGCCTCTTGTGTTAATCAACTTCACCCTCATTCTTGGAGTCTCTGCCCCGATATCAATACCTTCGGGCTCTTTGCTTTGTCACTGAAAGTTGGGATGACAAAGAAAACGGCTCCTTTATGATTATGGACACTTCTGGCAACGTTTAAAGAAGGCAAGCCTTCCCCTATTGCATGGCCTTATCAGAGACACAAGCACACACTACTCTGTTGCTCTCCTTTGCAGCCTCAGGAGTGGCCAGTATTCTTCTGCCAACTCTGTAAGCCCTACTGCCTCACCGTGGGCATTCAGCAAAGCACCTCCTCATAACAGACGGAACAAGTGCTGTCAAATGACACCCTCCCTTCCATCCAGAGATGTGTCTGCAGTGGTCCCCAAATCCCTGCTGATCCCCACAGGAAGATACTGGGCATAGGAACCACATTTCCATTCCCCACCATGCAGTGCAAAGCGCCATCTTTAGACCAATTTGCTGGGAAGGGTGGGGCAGGAAGATGGGGACTTTTTAAATAACCAATTTGTTTCAAAGTTTATTTTTTGAATAATATTTTTGATGGAAACCCAAGAATTAAAAAAAGCATCTTGCGGTGGGGGCTGTACAACGGAGGCTCAACATGTATCAGGCGTCCACCTCTAAGATCTTAAATCTCTGACAAAGGGATACAATTTTACGGCCATTGGACTGATTATTATTTGTGTTGCATCGGTGTCTAGGGGCCCCAATCAAAATCCGGGCCCTGCTGTACTAGGTACCAAAAGAATGCTGCTCCCAGGTCACCTCAGAGTCATTCTGGGGCTAGGGAGTGCCCGGTACTAATACAATTATTTACCCACCTTTAAGAAAATCAGCTGAATTATTTTTCTCCTGAAGATTGTTTTCATATATATAATGCGCTGTCTGTGCTATATTTAGTTCTCTTCCATCTCCCAACTGTTTAGCCCACCTTTCTTCCAGCGGACGCTCTCATTTTGTTTGCATGGGGTTTAGGAAGGTGTTTTCTTCACCTTTGATCATGGTTTTAATGCCATAGAGTGACCCAAGCATCTTTGGCAGAAGAGGGTTAGAATTATCATTGGGAAACAAAGACAGCTGCATTTGTTTTATGTTTAAAGATCTTAAAGGCACACATTGCAATACAGCCTGGCTTTGGCTTCCTTGAACATCCCTCAAAGCATTGCAGCTACTGACTGGCATGTATGCAAAAAAGGAAGAGAGAAAGAGGAAAAAAAAGGAATAAATGAAAACGTACAAGGGGGGAAGTAGCTCCAAGACGCTGGACGGGCTCCGTGGGCAGGGGATACTGGGAAGGTACAATTAAAAAAAAAAGAAGAGAGAAAGAAATGGTTAAAACATGCACCCATTCAAAATGGGTCAATTTCAATTCAAGCATGGCTAGACTGCAAGCAGTGCCATTTCCTTGCAAACCCACATGTGGATGTACATTAATATGAACCTAATCCTGCAAAGTGCTGGAAACCTTCTGAGAGGTGCTGAGTGCCCTAAACCCCACTAAAATCAACAGGAGTTCAAGGGACTCAGCACCTAACACGGGGCGTGATTCAAAAAGCACCTGAGCTTATGTTTTAACTTTTATCCCATCCCTGCTGAGCCACATACTTGAACACATGATTTAGTCCCATTATTTCAATGGGATGTAAGCATGGGTTTAAGGTCATGCACGTGCTCATGTGCTTTGCTGAATCAGAGCCAAGTATGGGAGCTGTGTCATCTTTATAAAGACGGGCAACTCCAAACCAGGAAAGAAATCATCTCCAGAGTCTGCAATATTACATTTACCAAAATAATACACTTCTCTACCTGAGTGGGTTGCCTTTTACTTTTTGCTTCTAATGGCGCTAAAGCAAAAAGCCACTTTAACTTACTTCTCAGTCTGTGCATTACGGCCCACAAAGATGTGAAGGAAAATGCAGGGCTTTGACAACCGGGTTACTCTATTAACTCACTGCAGAATAGTGAGAGGAGAGCATTTGATGTGTCAGTCCCAAGGACTGGTTTGTTTTTACAATTAATTTGAAAAACCAAATGCCAATAAGATTCCAGAAGTAATTTCGAACCAGATTTGATTACTTTAAAACTGGGTCCCAAACAAGCTGACTTTGTCCTGTTAAAGTCTTATTACGAGCGCACAACTTGATGGGCTGACTGACAGGTGGTGCCCATAACAGCTGAGACATGCACATGGAGGATGCTTTGCAAAAAAATCAATTTAACAACAAGATGCATGTGTAAGATGCATGTGTAAAAGAAGGTCCCCCAGTCCTGCAAGGTGCTGACCACCTGCAGTACCTATTAAATTCAAGGGGAGCTGAGATTACATAACATCTGGTAGAACTGGTCTCTAAATTTGTCAATATTAGGAGAACATTTTCAGGCTCTTACAGAGAGAAGGACATGTATCAACCCCAGGCACATTAGTGCATTTGGCACCTTTCAAGCAGCAAACTGAAAGTTTAGTCTCAAGCTGGCTCACTGAAACTTCAATTCAATTTAGATTTAGATTTAACAGGAAAGTTATACATTAAAAACGCAATAATTAATTATTTTTAAATTATGGTTGAGGATTAACAAAAATGGTCCATTTAATTATACATGTTTTAACAATCAATTTGTATCTTTTCTAGTGTAACTGCCAGCGAGAATCTATTTCCAATGGGCGTTAATCAATGTTAACAGGCCTGCTTAAATACAAGATCTGCATTACTGAGCCTGTGCTGTTTGCTCCATTCACCTGCATATTCCAGTACATCTTAAACAAAATACTTTGTCCCTGTCTCCAGAGTTTAGACCAATCTTATTTTAATGCAGGTTCAACTTCTTCAGCGTTTATTGTCTAAGCAACCATCTCTTAAACAAGTGGTGCAACTCAGTTTTACATCTTTGTATTTAAAATGATGGATTCATTTCCAATACTCAGTTCAGACGCAGACCTTTAAACACCTCTGAAGTTCTGTGGGTTCTTTGAATCCGGAGTTTGGATTCATCTTTGTTATTATGTTAAAAATATTTATTTATGGTTAACAACTTGTAACACGTATTAAAATATTAGCTAATCCTCATTAAGGCTTAACACCATATATACAAGTATAATATGTATTATATATATGATGTTAAGCTTTAATGAGGATTTGCTAGTATATACAGGCCAGTCGCATCTTAGGCACATTTAACATGCACGAATTTGGCTTTACACAGTCGGCAAAAACAGGGGGGAAAAAAAGAAAAATAAATTTAAAAACTCCATCTATAGCAAGTGGTTTTTGTATTGGGACCCCTTTCCAACACCAAGCCTCTGAGCGTGACACTCCCCCACCCCCGCTTGGGGTCAGGGTCTGGCAGCCTCCCGGAGCAGGAGTTGGGGTCGGGGTGACAGGCTTGTATGTGCATATAGATAGTAGATAAGTAAATGTACCTGTTAAATTGAAACAAAACAAATTCCTTGGTCATAAACAACACTGCTATTTGGGTTAGCGATGGCATAGCCCCACTGAAGTTTTAAAGAGTTCGGAGCTTTGACAGAGTAATGAGCGAGCGAGAGAGAGATGTTCTGCACCAACCCATCCCTTCTCCACTTCGCTCAGAACTTCATGCCGTAAACTGCTTATGTTTATGCTTTGTTTTCATATTGGCACTAATCTCTCCCAATTTATGAAGTGACAATGTTCAAACATCTTCCAGCAAACTGTCAGGCCAAAGTACTTCTGAGATAAGATTTGGTAAGCAAGGCTTTTTGCAGGATGAGACACGCGGTAACAAATTCCATGTCAACAAGCAAGACATACAACGAGTTTATGCATGAGAATAATAAGCATGATACCCTTTTTTAAATGACATTCAACTACTACAGCGGATATCCAAAGGTTAGTGACCAAAGACAACACATAAAAAGAGGTGATGCCTAAAATCATTATAATGAAAAACTGACAAACTCGGATGATATGAACAAATGCACATCCTACTCCTAGACGACACCTACCAGAGATGAACAGTACTGCATGAGGCAAATAACACTTGAAAGGCACTTCCAAACATTCCACTTAAAGGAAAAAAACACTGATTGTTTTCCCTCAGCTAAGCAGCAAGCTGAAAGTTCAAAAGGCTCACATTTCACCAGGAAGAACAATATCATCTGGGATTTATTGTCATCTGTCATTTCCAAGTGTCTCAAAACTCTTTAAAAACCATACAGAGAGGAACTACTTCTATCTACACTACCACTCCAGTTCAGTCACCTCTGGGGTGGGAAATACGAGTTGTCAAACAGTGCATAGCAACACTACACAATAATTTGGGACAGGAAGTGAAGATTAGAATTCCATTGCCAAACGAAATGGAATCAAAGAAAATAGCTTACAGTTATTCAAACAAATGGGAATTTGGTCAGCACACCAGTGCTAACACTCTTGCTATGTACGATGGAGTTTTTAAAAAACAGAGATACGTCATTGGTTGTGGGTCTCAACAGAAAGAGGAGGGTGCCTTGCATGGAGCTAAGCAAAATATTTTGGCAAATAGTTTATTCCCTGAAAAATGAAGTTTCAGTTGACCCAAAATTATTTGTGAATTTGTGTTGAGTTCAATCCCTCTGGAAAGAGTTTCTGACTTTTGGATAGCCAAAATTTTCAAAAAATGCCATTATTAGTTCACCCTCAAATGAATGTTATTGATTTTTCAGAATTGTCAGTGAACCAAAAAATCCGTTATTTGCCAGCTCTATTTCTGTGGTATTGGGCTCACTAGGAATAATCTGGGCACTGGTCAATGCAAATTCAAAAGGGAAAACGCTAAAGCATAGCTTTCACCGACTCCTGAAGCACCTAGCTTTTCTGTGTACTGCCCCATGGAGGCACTGAATGAGTCTTCTCCAGCTAAGCTTGTGAGATCTCATTGGATCGTGACTTGAGATGCTAGATCTGCAGAATAAATACTGAAATACACTTGAAATTAAAGGCTGGTATTTAGAAGCTTGATGTTGGTGATAGAGATCTTGGTGATAAAAATCCAACTCATTCCAAGCAATATAGGAACCAACTTTAACTATCATAAATTGGGCTGTTTATTTTGAATGAATAAGATATAGGCCTACATATATATGAATTCTGTATTAAAGCAGAACTGAATTGGATTTAAAGTGTTACTCTGGGTTTTCATTTCACAAATGATGCCATCAGTATGTTCAGAAATGCTAGTTTTAATTACAAGCTTTATTGTCAAATATATCTGAAAGCAAACTCATGGCAAGAAGCATTTTTTCTTTTCTTAGTACTTTTAATGTGAGACTGACTGGACAAAATGGACACAATTTTCACGTAAATCCAGGTTTCCTGTTATTCTTTAGATCAGGGGTTGGCAACCTTTCAGAAGTGATGTGCTTAGTCTTCATTTATTCACTCTAATTTAAGGTTTTGCGTGCCAATAATACATTTTAACATTTTTAGACGGTTTCTTTCTGTAAGTCTATAATATAGAACTAAACTATTGTTTATACATTACTATTGTTCATAACTATATATTAGGACTGTATGTAAAGTAAATAAAATGTTTAAGAAGCTTCATTTAAATTAAATTTAAATTCAAATTAAATTCAAATGCAGAGCCCCCTCAGATCATTGGCTAGGACTCGGGCATTGTGAGTGCCAGCCACTGAAAATCACCTTGTGTGCTGCCTTTGGCACCTGTGCCATAGGTTGCCTACCCTTGCTTTAGACAGTTATTCAGCTCACATCTCTGGTGTTTGCAGACATCTCTATAATTAAAGAAACATTATTCCTAAACGCAGCCTGTATCTAGTCCAGGGGTTCTCAAACTTTCTGAGTTCGAGACCCCTTTCTGCAGCACTTCTCTGGGTGCCTGCCAAAATGTCGCCGAAAGCGGAAGTATTCCACTTGGCGGCTTTTCGGTGGACACACTCCACCATTTGGAGCATCTGCAGAAATGCTGCCGAATGGAACGGGAGCTCGTGACGCCCCGGGGGGTTGCGACCCCCAGTTTGAGAACCCCTGACCAAGTCCCATCTCCCCACTCTAGGCTTCTACATCTCATTTTCATTTGAATCTCACTCATTAACTGTACTTCATTTAAGCCCAACCTAGTATTTTATGGGTCTATTAAAGTGTTACGCCCATCACTTCTGCAAATCAAGATCTCAGTCATTATGAATAATAATAAATAGCAGGGCAGGAAATTCTTTGCTTTACATCTGCTTTTCATTAGATTACTTAATCCAGCAAAATCTATGAGCAATTAAACACCACAATCAGTTCTATGTTTGTAAATTCCTCCATGGCAAACAACTCAGTGCTTTAGATACAAAACACCCTGAATGCTTCACACACAACATTCTGATTAAGGAAACAAAGGTCACTTTTTGCTAAATATGCCTTACAGAGTCCAAATCTCCTTAGGTTGATTCTGGTTGGAATACCCTGCTATGGTAAAGTAAGGACAACTGCCCCAACCAATTCCTGTTGGAAAAGCATCCTGCTGTTCCCTGGAAAAGGTAATGGTAACACTAAATTTTAGATAATTAAAAAGATATCTGATGTGAATTTCAATGTGTTTGGAAATTGCTCTGGAAGACTGAGTCACGCATTATATTCACAGAATGCACACAACACTGGTATGGGAAAGTGACTTTTCCACACTGTCCCACCAGTGCAACTTTAACCATCTTGTGGAGGGACTGCTTCTAAAACTGAATGGATAATTCAGTCTCCAGACCTTGTCTTTTCAGCTGAGACTGCCAGTAAGGTGCTGATCTCTTACTAATTTGGGGAATACTTTAGCAAAGCACCTAAGCACATTCTTAAATCAATCCCTTTTCAACAAGGCAGTTAAGCATGTGCAGAAGTGCCTGACTGAACTGGGACTCTGAGGCATTTCTTTGTGATGCTGGATGTAAGGCTACAGAGTAAATTTTCAAAAGCACCTAAATGATTTAGGAGCCTAAGTCCAGTTTTCAAAAGTGACTCAGCTACTTAGGAGCCTAAGGCCCAGATTTTTAAAGATATTTAGGGGTTGCTGCACTCAGTATTGCAACACCTAACTGATTTAGAAGTCTAAATCTCATTTTCAAAAGGGACCTAGACACTTAGGAGCCAAAATTGTCAATGGGATTTTGGCTCCTCAGTGCGTTTCGAAAATAAGCCTTAGACTCCTAAATCAGTTAGGTGTCGCAATGCTGAGTATAGCAATGCCTCAATATCTCACTGACAATCAGTGGCATTTGGTCTCTTTTGAAAATTTTAGCCATAGGCACTAGTTCAGCCTGTCCCATCTAAGCAGCTCTTTTATATTAGGTCATTTCTTAGAAGAGCCTAAACAACTGACCACGGTTAAAAATATTATTTGATTCTCCAGATATGCAAGTTACTGTGCTGGCTACGATAAATATAAATACCTCTCTCCAGTTACAAACCAGGTTGCTTACAATGGGACAGATGGTAAATCAAAATTCCATTTTTAATGTGAGGGTTCCGTTGAATGTAGGCTTACTATAGGGCTTTGTTTTTCTTGGTAGCCTTAAGTAAATCCTGAATCCTTGGGGCCTACTGTATTTATGGGGCAACTCTTAAGGAAGGTTAACACTGAGACCTAATAATCCTTTCATGTATTAACTGCAGTAGAGCTTGCCCTTTTTATACTGGATCTAAAACAAATGTTTTCTTTGATTGTGGGAAAAAAACACCTCTCTCCAGTGTGCTGTTAAAGTCAAATAGAACACATTAATCTATGCTGCTTCATTGTCTCTCATTAAGGCTTAGTACGAAACTACTCACCAGCAATTCATGACATTTAATTTAATTGCCTAAGCCATATTTAATGATAAACCCTTGTGACTGTGATGCTCTTCCTCAGCCCAGCTTATATTAGGATCTAAAGCTGCCTTTGTCTACATGTTTGGACAGATAAAAACACAGCTGGAGAAGTGAATGACTGCAGTACTTACAGATCAAGTTCAAGCTTTGAGAAATGCATATTGGATTTACTGAGTGCAGATCTGATGCAATGACATGACCTGCTAATGAGCTGTGCGACAGAGAAGCTAACACAAGTGCATTCTCACGTTTCTGGAGAGAAAGAAGGCAGGGCAGGGGGACTAGGGAAACAGTGGAAAGCATTTTTTTGAATGTTCAGCCGTTCAAAGCATGCAGATTGATGCACTGCATAGATACCTTGGAGTTCATGATTCTTTACTGGTGAGCCACAAGCCCTGAAAACTAAAATAGAATTTGCCAAAAGGAATTTCACTTAGTAAAATCAATCTGTGGAATCACAGATTGGCACTCTTGGCAGATAAAACGTGTCATTAAGGTGGGTTTTCTCCCAGGCATTCCCCAGAAAAGGGGAAAACCCTTCATTCCCTATCACTCGATTATCCTAGAGGGATTGCTTGCTGCTATGCTGCATGATTTTAATGCAGTCAGATCAGTGATTTCAAGATGTTTCCCTTGGCAAAGAGACAGCAGTTAGAATGATCTTTTAAAGCAGGATTTTTTTTAAAAAAAATACAGAGTAAAGAGCAATCTCAGTATCATTAGGATTTGCAGAAATACATGGGGTCTGATTATGTATGCAGTCAGTGGAGTTAGCCTTGAACTAGACTAGTGGAAATGAGAGAAGAATCAAGTCCAAAAGCTTTTTCTTTGATCAATTCATTCCCGTAATAATGGCCCTGCACTTTACACAATACCTAGCTATCTAGAAAAGAAGTGGGATGAAAAAGGTAGGTCTGGCTTTTGGATTTGTTAATCTAGAATCAGGGGTAATTAGGATCTGAATCCTATTGTATCTAAGGACTTGTCTATATGGAGCTGTCAGGAAAATTAATCCAAATTAACGAACAGTGTGAATTTAAAGTGGATTAGTTAAACCACATTCAGTTCCTGTGTAGATGATTTTATTCAGAATGTGAAAGTGGCCTCAATTCTGTTTAATTTAATTTAAGTGAACTGAGCTAAACCAACTTAAGAGGACTTTAATTCCAAATAAGAGTGTCCACACATAGATTTAATGAGGTTTAACTAATCCACTTTAAAAGTTAAGTTTTGCTGAGTGTCTCTGTGTAGACAAGATCTTACTCCACCCCCAGGTTTCACTGTATCTCTGTCTCCCATTGTATTAAAGTTGACATAACACTTTTTGGATCATCCCTACATTCCATATAGAAAAACAATAATAATGTAGTATATTCTGATAAAGGCATCAAAGCAGGATTGGTGGAGGGAGCATACTCAGAGGTTCTTGAAGGGACCCCAAACCTTGGAAATCTAAATATTTCAAAACACAGATGAAATGAACATTGATATTAGCTAATGAAACAAAGAGAATGCAAGACATCTAACGCAATGTAACATATGGGTAATGCAGCGAAAAAAGGATAATGAGAAGTGCAAAAGGAGCGATAAAACGTTGAACATGGAAGAGAGGAATTCCATAAAATGTTTTGAATAATTGCCCACACACATACCTGGTTTTGGCACAGAGTTGGTCACAGATTGAGGAACTTTGTCATTAATTAGCTCAACACACTCACTTGGAAAGAATCCCACCTGTATGACAAGAAAAACAAAAGCAGAGTATGAATGCAAAATATTAAGGACAGTATAGTCAAAGCTGCATATACTGCCAATTATTGTGTGTGAGAAGCCTATGTGTTAGTTACCTTTTCTCTTTTAAGCCTGTTTGTGTCCTACTTCCCGTCTGTATGCAACATACCCATGGATTAGTATAACAGATTTTTCAAAAATGATGTAACCAGAAAATCTATGAACCAAGTACTTAGTATTGTGCAATACACTAAACTTTGTTATAAATCTGAAAGCTTTTTCCACAGGACATAAATATTTCAGCTTGCAACAAACTATGCATTTGTGCATGCAGATGAGATTTGAGGGGTGCAAAGCCCTGTTCTAGTATACACCGGGGTTAATTTCAAACACTGTGCGTACTATGGAAAAGGAAACACTCAGCTGAATTCAAAATGTTAGCAGTACTGATGTCTTTTCCACTGCCGATGTATTACACTCACAGATATCTATTTTTTTGCTTTTTTTAAAAATGAATTTAAATGTCGACCAATATATTGTGCATTTTTCTCTCGCAGTTGCTTTCACAATGCCCTATACAGAAACATGCAGCTTCCAGCTCAGGGAGCATATTAGGGAATGAACGATGCAGCACTGTTTACTTTCAAAGTCTCTACAGCAAACACCAAGACAGTTTTATCATTGCTTCAAGACATCTTAGAACTCGCTCCACACAGCTGTTTCTTTCCAAAGGAAACATGGCACATGCTAAGGACATCTCCATCTTGCCAGGTTAACAACGAACGTCACTAACTGCCATTTAAATGAGAGAATTTTTAGCTGTACTTGTCTTGGCAAGTTCCTGAATTCATTTTGCTGCTACCAGTTCTAAAGACTTATATTCTGTAGCTGAGTCACCTTTTCCTCCCAGCATCTCAAGAGTTTCTTTCAGGGTCACAACCAACCTCTTATGCCTTGCTCTGACCCACTTGAAATCTGCTTCCTTGCCTTCCACACAAAGTTTTCATGATTTTGTATAAATAAGTGAGTTTAGTCCCAGAGTTAATCTCAACAGACGCAGCCGGGCACTGTTAGAGCATGATCCAGGATTAAAGGATTTGGCAATGCACTAAAATTAATAGCGGGGGATGATAAATACTGTACTTAGATAAATGCAAGGTCATCTTAAGGTAAAGATTACTGCACATCTTAAATCAAGTGGGGAGAGGTTGGGTTATTATGACACAATCATAAATAATGTTTCTATTAACACTGTTATATTTCAGCCTTAAGTTTTTATGCCAGGCCCATGGTATCTCATGATGCCAACACAGGAAGACACGTGAAGCTCTTAAGCGTCTTTAAGGGGAAACTGTTCCCACCTTAGTGAATCTAAGCAAACAGGAGGAGTTACTGCTCTAGCAGCAGCTACCAAACAAAATGAAAACTTTTTGTTTCTCATGAGCTAAGGATAGGTTAAATCTCATCCAATGGATGCACATCCCTTTAAAATTTACACAATGATGAATGAGCAAGCTGCAATTTTAAAACAGCATTGCTAGTTTGGGTTTCGTTGTAATGATTTACTGCCTTATTGACAAGTTAATGTCTTTGGTTCCACATATGCTGTTTGCCAGATAATTACATTAGTGACTGAGGTGGAGAGCAAAGAAGAGCCCCTCACTAATATAACATCAGGAAGTTCAGGAAGAATTTAATTTACTTACTCTGTTCCCATTGCCACCTCTAGTTAGTACTGCATTTGCTTCTTGGCAGACAGAAGAGTGTACATTTCCTTCTCTCCTCCTCTCTGGGGGTCCCCAGAACTTTTTTTAAAAAATGTATTTAAGCCACAGATAAACCATATTAAACACTTTTCCAGGCAATTGAATTCAAGAGGATGATGACACTTTGCACAGTGTCAAACGGGGACTTAAAGTCTGACAACCTAATAAACCCCACGCTTTATTTTCTCTTCACATCAAAAGCATCGTCACCCATTATCGAATGCAGAGAGTCATCTTCCCTCACTAGCATATGCCAAACACCACATCATAACAGTAGACCCTTCATCAGGGTGCAGAGAAGGACCACTGATTGCCTTTAAGCCACAGAAGGAATCTGTGTAATCTTCAATTTTATTTTCGATCACACTTCAAGGCCATAACGCAAGCTGAATTTAGGAGGAGCCTTCATACCATGCATGCCATTTGCTTGAAAAAACAATGCTGAGATAAGCGCTTGTACTAATTACCTGCTGCAGGTTTTGTTGTACTTCACCACCTATATGAAAAAGATATACACTGTATGCCTGAGTTGTATTTCTTTGTGGAGATGTTTCACCTACAGGAATGCTCCCAGCCAGAGGACAATACTTTTTCTGATTGGCATCAGGAATCAGAGAGGTAAGAAGCAGGCTTTCCCATACAATAAAGTAGATTTATTTTAAGAGTATATGAACTAGTCCAAATCTGACACTGAACAGCAACATAACTGAAGAGCTGGGATCTGGGATGCTCTAGTTCTATTCCTGACTTCACCATAAACTTACTATGTGTGAAACTTCCTCCGGTGTAAGCTGCCTGCCCAAGGTCCTACATACCACTTCAGTCCTTCACATGAAGTTTGAGTGGGGCTCAGGTCCTTGCACGCACATGGGATTCATTTTATATAACGTGACCACAAACAAGTCATTTATTTTGCCTCTCAGACACTGAGTTTACTCCTCTGTAAGACTCTGATTCAGGAAATCAAGGCGGGTACGTAAGCACATGCATTTAGCATATGCCTAAATGATTTTCTCAAATGGGTGTAATGATTCTTTCTTTGCAGCCGAGGTTTGAGGTTTCATTAATGCTTGCAAAGCTTTCAATGAAAGGGTCTACAGACGGGTAAAGAAATTACTATTAAGACATTCCAGTGTGTTGCCATATTTCCTTGTATCACAGGATACTTTGGGAGACATAAGACCTTGTGTCTTCAGCCACTCTGCTATGCAGATATAGGGCAGTATTACAATGCCTGGATGTGTCTTATTGCTATTATAAAAATGAACCATTACAAAAAAAATTTGTGAGTAACAAGAACTCAAAGAGTTTGTTGGCTACAATATTGACCATCGCCATACCACCACCATCAATGCCCAAGTCGAATCAGCCTTTTGGAAATATTGCTTTATATATATAATCATCCTACTTTATCTTGTCACAGTGTCACATCTGGAACATAATCTGCCCCTTAAGGGAAATATTGCCATCAGTCAGTCCACCTTGCCTCCTGGTCTGGTTCTTTAAGTGTTGTAAGGTCTGATTATAGATACCAGGACCTGGTACATCCTGGGGGAGAGGAAACAGTCCCAGGAGCAAGAAGGGTTTGGAAGGAAACCCTGGTATTGCTTCTTTAAAGGCCTGGGGCAAGGCTCCCCTCTCTCCTAACTGGGGATGAGTTGGGACAAGCGTAAATGCTGCCTCCTCCTTCACGCAGGGCAGATGCCTGCAGACTCTGAAGGGAGTGAGAGAAAGCTCCTGCAGTGTCATAGAATCATAGAAGATCAGGGTTGGAAGAGACCTCTGGAGGTCATCTAGTCTAACCCCCTGCTCAAAGCAGGACCAACCCCAACTCAGATGTCCTGAGTCACCAGCCTGGGGGCTAAGTGGAGTCAGCTGAAGGATAACAACTGCTTCAGTTACCCAGAGGCAGGAGGTGGGCAGGAGCTCCTGCTGTAAGGTGAAGACACAGGAATAGAGGTAAATTGCAACCCAGCTCCAGGAGGAGAGCTGGGGACTCCTGGTAAGGGAGAGGGACAAGAACTGCTTGAACTACCCAAGTTCCAAGAGGAGGGCTGGGCTCCTGCCATAAAGACAGACATAACAACAGAGAAGATAACTCAGAGGTGCCTGGGAACAGAGGTTACAGGGCAGGCTCCTGAAAGCCGGAAGCTCCTTTTGTTTATTTTGGACTTTTTGTTATGGAACCTTTTGTATGACGTTTCATAATAAACAAGCCCCAAGGAGAAAATTAAGTTAAGCATCAAGAGTGCCTGCAGTAGAGCTACGGGCTTCCTGAGAAGGGAAACTGAGGCATGAAGTACAAGCAGCACCACACTAATTCAGCAGGGGCCACTGCTGGGCAGGCACAACCTAGAACAGAAATGTGGCCCATATGATCTATCTAACAGATTACGGACATCAATCTGCAGAGTAAACTGACTGTGGGCACAAGTCAGGGTTAGTAGCATAAAGACGCAGTTTTTCCCCCTCTAGAGTTTTCTTTGTACTACATGGTACTCAGCCCTGCCTGGCGGCAAGACAGGAAAAAGAGGATGCAAAGAATCTTCCCACTGACGGAAGGGCAAGGCACAGTCCTAGCCTTGGTACTACTGGCATGCAAGGATTGAGGGATTCTAATGCCAACAGCATTGCAAGAAAACGCAGGGCTAGGTGAGAGAATGGCCAAGGCTGGGGACACACACACCCACACACACACTTTTGTCATGTACTTACAGGTAAAGTGCAACCCTTTGCAGCCCTCAGCAAAGCAGCACAACAGCTCATAGTGTCGGCAACTTTTTGTTGCCAGGAATAAATTCATATACAATTTTGTATAAGCTATTATTGTAATCGGCACCTCAGATCCTGCAGATGGAGGTGGCCGTGTGGCTGAGAAACGTCGTCACTGGTGATGCATCACAATGCCTGTGCCACCAGTGACAGCTCTCTCCAGCCAGAGGGTTGCCTCTAGACAAAGCAACAAACGGAAGCTAGAATTCAATGTTTCCTTTAAAGACTTGAGTTTGCAAACCTGTGTTACGTTCACATAAAAATGCTTTGCTCTCTCACATATATTTTGTTTTACTCTGAAAACTTCTACATTGCAAAATTATGCACAAAGAAAAACACTCTCAACTAATAGTTGGTTTCACTATCCTGACCAGTCTAAGGCAGATCTATGGGTCTTTGGGGGAATGTTATACATTCTTGAAATCCCAAAAAGGATTAGGATTTAGTCAGCAAATTTTAACTGTGCTCAGTATGGAAAACAGGTCAGACAGGACACTTGAAAGGTCAAGGGTTCATGGGTCTGGCTTTCAACAGAGAGCTTATCAAGAATGGCAAAATGTGCCACTACATCTCAAAAGCCGCAAAGAGAAATAATTGTGTCCAGGGTGTTATTTCTGAAGACTGTGTGGATAGAGGGGAAGACTGAACGAACAGAGGATAAAGAAAAGGAAGGAACTGAAGAGATTGAGGAGGGTGACACTCAATGAGGAGGAAATTGTGTTTGGGGAATAATCTTACAGTGAATGCCGTGATTCATTAAGGACACGTGAACATAAAGATCATAAATGCACCTTACTTCTGTGTGTTCCATTCTATGCATCCAATGAAATGTTGAAATAAATTGGTTAGTCTCTAAGGTGTCACAAGTATTCCTCATTTTTTATAAGGATCAGTGAAAATGTCATTAAAAACTCCACTTTACATCATTCTCTGTCTAAAAGCAAACACTAAGTGGTTGCCTTGTTCCACAGGTGGGGCTGGGTTGCATCACAGACACTACAGCATCTTTGTCATCTATCAGGAAAGATGCTGCTATAATGGAAGTGCAGACATTTGGAGATTTTTTTTATTTTTTTATTTTTTTAAAAAGCCATGGGTCCCTTATGGATCCATTTTACTGGAGTGGAGTGAAAACCAGAATGCAGAGTTCCCAAACATGTTCCTAAATCTGACCCGTGATTCAATCCAACCATGTCTATATTCTTTCATATTTGCTTTTTCCTAAACATCTGCGTGACTAGTTTTCTTCACACGAATGACAAGGGGGAAAGGTTTATTATGTAAAGGGACACAGATATTTGTGTGTGAATGCGTATATACCAACTGGAAGGCTCCCCTTGGACAAACATATGCAATTACTCAGTGGGAATATAAACATTCAATGTGAAATCTGACAGTTTGCAATGAATAATCAAGTCAGCCTGTTTTTTGGCTACTCTGCTAAGTCTACGCTGCCTTTGTATGCCCAGGCCTGGAAAGCAGTTCTAACAAGAGTCCATTTGCTAGATGGGGGCTTCTAAGCTCTAACACCATGACAATCTTCTCCACAACTGCCCCATGGCAGCTCTGTCTGGGATTTGTGTGACACTGTACTTAGGTATAATTCTGGCACTAATGAAACACAAAATCCTTTGTCAGACAAGAAAATTCATCTACATTCTACGCTTTCAGGATGGGGATTAGGGAATGGGAGGAATTAGCCACGTCAAGTGAAGTACTAAAAACTTGACGCTTCCCTGATGATATTCAGGGGGAGCATGTGGAATTAGCTCCCTCACTCCTGAAATTACTCCTGACTGCCTGTGATCTTATTTCTGATCTTATCTGTGACTCTTGACTCTTCCGCCAGACATGACGTAACTTTGCAGACGTTATCTGCACGCAAATGCACACAGTGTCAAATCTAGACTTTCCCTTTAAAAATTTCCAGACACGATGCAACATAGCTGATCTTTTTGTGCACCTGACTCCTTAGCTGGTTTCCTTCAGATTCCTTAATGTGTGAGAAGAACGTTTAACACAGAAGCAGTGTACAAGACATGCAGGAGTGATGCAATGCTCAGATGGAGCAAAGAGAAATTTAAAACATCAGATAACTCTGCCTGCTAATGATCATCATTCAAGTGCAATTGACTCATGCTACCTTTGAAATTTCATCTTATTCTGTTTCACTTCCTCAATATTCTGTCTCATCCAAGTTCTCTTATCCCCAAGACAACTACATTTTAGAGTCTCTCCTGTTTTATAATTCTTCTTCCTTGCCCTCCTGATGTGCCCACAGGTCATTTCTGCAGCTTCTTAGCTCCATAGTCTCTCTCCTTACCTACACAACACCTTCCTTTTCCCCAGAACCTTTAAACCATCTCCTCTGTATTCACTTTAGATTTCTCATTTTGTCCTGGTACAAATGACTAGCAGAAGGACAAGGAAAAATATTGTAATAAGAAAAACCCACAAAGAGAGAAAGCGTGAACAATCACGGGAAACAAGATCAGTTCAGTAAAACCAGACAATTAAACAAGAGTGCAACCTTAGATACAGCCACGCATAATAAAGAAAACCCCAGAAAGGGGTCAGAGTTTCATCTGCCAGGGGCTAAACAACAAGGCCTGATCCAATAAAGCATTTAAGCACATGCTTAATTTAAAATACATGAGTAGTCTCATTGGGCTGGACTAGGTTCTTGTTATTTAATATTATATAGATATAAGCCCACTGTTTAGTCCCTATTCAATTTGTGTTCACTGCAGTAGGATCACCAGGGAAGACCACCCTTTTTGGAATCAGCATAAAGACTCCTCCAAAAAAACTGCCCATCCCTGGAACATGTAATGAGCTTAGCTATTTTAAAAATCAAAGCCATCGAGTATATCTCAGGAGAAGACTCAAAGTGGCTGGGCTCCTTAGTTTAGTCACCATCCTTTTGATACTGGGATCAAAGACAGCTACCACCAGTGCTAATGGCAATTTGCTTAAAAATATTTCTGAGAAAACAAATGAGAAATAATTTAAAGTGAAACCCAGTTTGCAAATCTTAGTTTGAAATAAACAATCAATCACTACGTATTTCACACAGTTCTTACAGTTTGTAAGATTAGAGAGACATCTCTGAGCAAGTGTAATTGCCCCAGAGGGAACAGAATCATAATGAACTGGCAAGAGCCAACAGCTCTCCGCTGATTTATTTTAATAATTAAAATGACTTGGACACAGATTAGCATTATTTTCACCACCATTTTTCATTTGAAATGGGAAACTGAAAGTGTTTGCTTATCTGTAAAGACTAGAAAGGTTACATGGTTTAAACACAGCTTCCTCAAATGCCAACTTCGCTTTGCTACACACTTTTGTAGCATGTTATAACAATACTCTTCATCGATCGTAACACACCTCTAGGCCTACTATATCAACAGCAGGATAAGATTTCTTTTCCTCTCTTTTCCCTGTAGTGGGCAGCAATGTCAAAAAGCTGTGCTAATTCAATAAACTGTTTTTTCCTACACTCATACTAATAGATCTTGCACTTAAAAATAAATATCCTTTTCTTCATACAGCTATGGGATTTGTGACCCTCTATTTCTGTTTGATGGAAATGAAAGACCTCTATCAGCACACTGCAAAGAGATTAGACTAAATCTTGCTTGGTCCTACAGAAAACTGCATCCCTCAGTAAACCGGTTTCACGGCTGTGAGCAAGCTACTGAACATGTGTAACAGCTGCTGCATTTGCCCGCATAATAATTCCACTGCCAGTGTCTAATTTACTGCTTCGTGAAGAGCTCTGTGGACAAAAGGTGCAATTAAGAATCCTAATTTTATCAGCCTTAACTATAATGCTATATTTCTGCAGTTGTTGGGATCCTCTATACATGTCTGTGAACTGACTGCACATGCACACAGATGAAATCATTATCATGCGTTTACTCAGCAGTATATCTTTTTATCTGTGTGCTGCATAAGAATCCATACGATTTATTCTGAATTTGGCGGAGGAGGGGGAGTAGAGGGAAGAATGAAAGGGAGCCTGGAGCTGCAAGCATATGTCCCTAACTCATTTATGCCTTTCGTAATCAATATTCTTTGCATATGATCACAATTTTAACTAGCTTGTAGGGGTGTGTGTGTAAAAAGGTGGTAGATTCCACGACTTTTCATGGAGCACCTGACTCCTTAGCTGGTTTCCTTCAGATTCCTTAATGTGTGAGAAGAATGTTTAACACAGAAGTGCTTATCTGCTGAGTCAGCTTGATGTCAGGTGTTTGAACTCTGTGTACAGCTAATGGGAACTTTAGCTGATTCTCTCTGAGATTACATGGGTGTTTCCTATTCATTCCTATGAGAGGGTTTAGACCAGAGTCTCTCTCTCGGACAGTGTGAACTAGAAAGGCCTTGCAGGAAAAACCCAATGAACTGCCCAGCTTGGGGAGAAATAAATTCCTCACTTAGGGACACACACTGTAGCCCTATACAAAGTCATGGGCATTAGCAATACCAGCAGCATTGGCAGTTCCATGTAAATTCTACAGGCACCAAAGACTAGATTCTCAAATCTCTATTCATGTCGCTCTCTCAGAGCTGATATCCGTGCATACCTGAAATCCATGTTTGCCCCTCCACCACGTGGTCAGCTCCTTTGGCGGCATGTCAATAACGGACACAATGTCTCCCACCTGGAATAGAATTGCAACATAAATACCACCCTCAATATAGCTGGAGACAGAGACAGGGCACTGCCAGAGTCAATGCACAGTCTTCTGCACCATATGAAACCCTAAAGCCATCATCTGCCTTGAGGTATCTACCCTTGTATAATCTACTGCTGAAGTATGAGACTTAATGCATTATAAATCCTACCAGATGCACCTTTTTAATGTATTCATAAGGAGTTGATTCAGAGTAGCCAACGGGTGCAGGCGTTTTCTGATCAAGCAGTGCAGTATGCACTGGGGTAAACAAACCCCAAAGCATGAAATCCCTTGGGAAATGTTCTCACACAGCTGAATTCGTTTTTCCCCTTGTACTTTATGTGTTTGCATCTCTCATTGCTGCCACATCCTCACCCTCACCAAGTTAAGAGAGGCACTCAGTTCTCCTGACCTGACAAAGACATTCTCCTCTGAATCAGGAAGCTAACAAAGCAGAAAGGCAGTGTGATGTTACTGCAGGAGAAGGGAGAGAGACCCAAGGCGACTGGGTGGCCGAGGAAACTTTCTGAAGCTTTCCTCGTTCCTTTGGGACTCTTTCCCGAAAAGAACAAACCAAATGAGATAAATGATTTGCACTGATGCTTCAATGGCTGCAAATGACACTGGCAGAACTCACTCTAGATGCTTATACTAATTTAGTGACTTGTGTCCCACAGCATACGATACGTTTTTCTGAAATTGAGTAAATTCTGTACCGGATACTATAAGAAATGATACCGTAGCTCCCATAGAGTGTTTTCCATCACTAGATCTCAAATGCTTCACAAAGAGATAAGCATCATTACTCCCATTGTACAAGTGGGTAAATTGAGGCACAAAGTGGTGAAATGACTTGCCCAAGGTCACTCAGTAGGTTAATGGCAGAGATGGGAACAGAATTTGGGTCTCCTGAGTCCCTACCCAGTGCTCTATCCACTAGGCAACAGTACTTCCCCATAAACTAGAGAAGCCAGGCATTAGCCAGATTTCTTTACTATTCAGAATCAAACAAAGGGCTGGCTCAGCAACCAGCTTCTTTAAAATGTTTATTAGACAATAAAAATATTTTTAATATTTTAAGGGAGCATGATCTCCTGGATTAGGAGTCAGAACAGAACACTGGGGGACCGGAGATCTGTAGTCTAATCCCAGCTTTACATTGCTCACTGTGTGAACTTGGCCAAGCTGCAAGTGTGCTGTGCCTCAGTTTCCCATCTGCAAAATGAGACTAGTACCAAAAACTTACCTACCTCAATAGTTGTTGCCAAGCTAAATTATTGGCTTGTACAGGGC
Organism: Dermatemys mawii; assembly: GCA_007922305.1. Lineage (NCBI taxonomy): Eukaryota > Metazoa > Chordata > Testudines > Dermatemydidae > Dermatemys > Dermatemys mawii. Next base: position 6,479,699 of record ML677397.1, on the reverse strand, counting down.
TTTGAGACTGAGAACGTGCCATGTTAGTGAAAACCATTTTATTGCTATTGCTATATTGAAACACCGCCAAATAGTCTATGTCCTAAACTGTATATACTGTAACTTAAGAGGGATATAGTCTATTTAACTTACATCTTTCTGTTTCACTCTCTGTGCTTGTTTATAGTAGTGAGTGCTGAGTAGTGAATCTGAATAAAGCCCCCAACACCCCTGAAATATCTGTATTATCTGCAAACTGTAATCTGAGAAGCACCTTGCGGGCAGGGACTGTGTTGCCCTTTAGATTTGTGTGCAATGCTCTCAAAGCCCCAAACATCACCACAGCGCATACAAGTACACCATCACAGCACAGTGTCACAGTTCAATGGGCAGCAGAGACAACGGACAGAGAGATTTTCAAGTGATCAACACCTACAGTCAGGGCGAAATTTTCAGAAGGGCTCAGCACCCAGCGGCCCCACTGTGACACGTCTGGCTGGATTTTCAAGACAGTGCAGAACCCAACATACACCCCACATGCCAAGCTCTTTTGAAACCCTGCCCCCTTATTTTGTGTTCCCTCCATCCTTTGCTCCCTCTCCCCCACCCCCCGTACCAGATGCATTTCCTCTTTGACAATGAGGAATGTATGTTCCTCTAATTATTTACCTCAAAGGACAGTTCATCTGCAGCCTGAGCAATGTATCTCTTAATAACATGGGCAGCCGCAATGGCAGGCACATTAATGGATGATTCTTCGTGGACTAGCAGGTGATTCCCCTTGTTATCAATCTGCAACAAAGAGCACAGTACATTGTGAGGCAGCTGAGGACATGTGGCTCCGCGAATACATTTTACTGGTGCTCATGCGTGGCAGGGATTTCAAGCTGATTCACAGAGACAGCACAGCGTAGGGACCCCCTGAAGAGAACAGCGTGGAGGGACAATGTAGGGCACAGAATACATAGAAATGAAGAGGAAGGACAGTTAAGAAATTAAGTTTCAGGAGGTCACGTCGCCCCTGCCCATCCATTCATTGTTGAGGATGCAGTCTTTGTGCATTTTGGTACAGAACTCTAACGTGACAATGAATGTGAACGCCTCCCCCCACTCTGTCATGGCATCGTATTCATTTTCTTCGAGCACCTCAAAAAATAACGGAAGGAACAAAAATGTTTTGCAAGCAGGGAATTTAATGACAGAAGGGACAATGAGGATGACAAAGCTACAGAGAAAATATAAAATCTAGTCAACTCCTCTGTCAGTTTCTAGAATGTCTGAATTTCCAGTAAGAAATTATGGTTCCGCTGTTTTTCCCTCCCCCCGCTACACTTCCCATTCAATTTTTAAAACTCAGATTACTGTCTCCATCTGAAAAGGCGGCTGAAAGGCAATTTTGTAAGATTCTCAGTTAATTTGGAAAGGTTCTTTCAGGAGAACTTAAGTTTTATTAGAGCACTTTCATTAGTGCACATAACAGCTGACTTGTAACCTTAATTTCCAGTAAATTCTCCCATTTCATTCACCTCTAAAAGCTCCTGATCATTTTTCCTTTTAGGCTGAAAATCTGCCACACCTCATCTTAACCTAAACAGTTTTCTTTTCTTTTTTTTATTTTGGACAATTTTGGGGAAGACCCACACACTCAAATTACAAACATTTAAAATGTAGCGACATGAACATGCTAGCTGGTACGTCTCTCAAGATTTGCAAAGTCTAACAACAGTTCTTCCTGTGTGATACAGTAATGGGAAGATGTACATACATCCGTTACTCAGCCTTACTATGGTCAGCACGGTTGACAAAAGGGAGCAGGTGGTCTTGATCGCTTAATCCCTTTCTTTCCTCCTCCCTCTACCCACTAAAGCTGGTGGTTTAAGTGCTCGAGGTGGCACAAAACAATTAACAGAGAAAGCAGTGCTATAGCTGTAATTCATAGTACATAAACAGGACCACTGAGAGCACACAACACAAGCTCTGTTGAGCCATTTAACAGCAGAGATGGCCGAGCGGAATAGATAATATTGGCTGCTTCGATGCAGCTGTCTTTAAAAAGATAGAGCCAAAAAAGAGCAGAGAAGATCTCAACATCCGCAGCTTTTGAAGAGCAATATATACCCACTGAAATGAGTGCAGGAAGAGGGGGGTGCATCTAGGGCAGGCTATGACCTGGAGTCTCAGTTCACTGCTGAACTTGACTTATCTAGGTAGCACGTTGATCCTATCGCTGTGTCACCTGAGTTGCTACCGTCTATTACGCTGTAATCAGACAATGCAAGACTGTCATGTCTTTCAGCTGACAAACTCCTCGCCACTTGTCCAAAGTGGGCATAAAATGTTACCAGGGTTGGACTACACAGTTGGACTACACAGCTTCTCTCCACTCACTTTGCACAGGTGTAAGGACTACACAAGAGGCAGGCTGCTGAGAACATGGCAGCTGACAGACATGAAAAGCAGTGCCGTGCACTGCACCCTACCTCCATCCACGTGAGGGCAGGGCCACAATTGATCTTGTTGCCGGCGATGGCTGAGAGCCGTGACAGGTAAGCCATCAGCATCTGGGTGACAAGCTGCAGAGGAAAAGAAAGAAGGATAATTATTCTTCTGATATACAAAAGCGGAGCCCCTTTCTCCAAGCTGGCATACTTGTCAAATTAACTGGTGAGGGAGGTATGGGCAGTTTGCACCGATCCTGATTTAGTTCCTAAAACAATGGGATTCTAAAGTTTGGACAAGGAGAGAACTCAGTGCAAATATTGTTCCAGGAATTACACATTTCTATAGATGTGAGATGAGAAAGGTTTCTCAGTGAAGGCTAATTGCCAACGCCTAAATATTTTAAGCCCTGAAGTCCTCTGTTTGCTATGCATTTCACATCCAAACAGATTATTTCAATTATGACAATCCAACACATCTGAGAACCATTGAGTAAAACAAGAGAGGCTGCCATTTCCCCACAGATGTGGGGTGCTTTGGAACGTGGCAAACCAGAGTGGTGAAACATTCATTTTTCAAACAATAAACAAAGGCTTTAAAAACATCCTGAGTTGTCCCTGACACTGATGTTAAATGACTTTCACCAAAGAAGACCTAGTTGATCTAAGCTATGGTGATAGCATTAAGAAGTTCCATGACAGCCTGGCGTCTCCAAGACCAAATAAAACAATGTTGATCCAAAACATCTGTTTTAGCTGTTTAATTTGAAATAAAAATAAATCAGAAAGAATGAGACACATCACACAGCTGCAAAACCACATTCCAAGGTGTGGCAGTATGTTGGATGTCACAGAATCTCCTGTGCACATAGATACATTGTAACCATTTTCATTCTATACAACCTACAACAGGTGTGTTGGAAAGACAGTGGTCGAAACAGGAATCTCAAAACCCTGATCCCACTGTATCAACACTCCATCAGTGTCAAAGGGACTACAATTTGGCTCCGTATCGCTCCGCTGTCAGATAACCTGGATCCTGCTGGCTGCACCCCATGGATCTTTCTAAGCCTGCATGGAACCCCAACAAAGTCAAAAGGGCTCTATGTGGGAGCAGGGGTCTAACCCATGCGGAGCATTTTGCAGGACCATTAATCACAAATAGTCCATCTTCAGCCCAGGCTCTTATTGACTTCAAATTGCTGCTTAGAGTATTTTTATAAACTGGTCTTTAAATACGTCGTTTCTGTGCCCTTTTTAAAATAATTTCCACAATATTTTACATGAGGTAAGCTTGCAATAGGCAGAGTGCAATTCCCACCTCCTCTCCCCAATGCCTACATTAACCTCCCAATGCTGGGAATTACTTTAAAAAATGTACAAATTCCACTGCCAGCAACTGATGTAGAAAATAATGAGTCTTAAAAGGCCAGCAGAGCCAATGCCTACAGGATGAGAATGCCACAAAACTAACCTTGGAGCATGTTATTCTACTTATTTATTGTTTAATTGCTCCATTCCCATGTCACATTTAGGAGATTATTATTTTTACGCTGTCTTCAGCAATATCTTGCATCCAATACAAAACCAACCAACCAGTGTAGGTTCCTGGATGAGATATTGGGAGAAATCCTAGACTCGTTGAACACAGTGTCAAAAACTCACCATTGACTCCAAGGGAGCAATGATTTCATCCATTATCCCCTCCTTTCTCCGCCCTCTTCCCATTTGGTTTTAAAGGAGTATAGATCCAGATTTACAGATAGAATAGACTTCGCTTTGTATGCCTAAAATGGCTTTGAGTTTTCTTATTTTCCCCTTTTTCAGTTGCAGGGCTTATGGGTGGGCAACATTGGCCTCTTGATGCTGCGAGTCAGGATTTTTCTGCTCTTATGCCTTTGCAGTGGGACATGAGCTTGCAGCCATCAGGCCTAAGGGAGAAGTGACCTGTGGAATGAAGCAATAAGCATTGTCCATCAATGTAATGCACGCTCTTCACACAGAGGTTTAACAGAGGATGTTTGGTTATGCTTGTTTGATTCAAATAACCTCCTGCAAATTACACACACTATTTTTCCCTCCCAATCTTCCAAAGTGATGCACTTGCTTCCTCCAAGCAGATGATTATGGACACAAATACACACTTGAACTGACAAATAAAGTCGGAGTATGAGGTTGGAAATCTGAAGAGGAATACTTTCTGCTTTCACAAAAGGCCAGGGTAAAAGTACTTTAACCAACTGGATTTCAGTTCCAAGGAATTTTTACAGGTAACTGAGAATGAAAAACACCTGTCTCCCTGAGAAAAAGACCTTTTCTTTTTAAATAAGCTTTTAGAAGCTCCTTCTAAGATCACTCTAACACACACATATATTTTATTTTTACGAAACCCAAAGCAATTTTTGGTTCATACATTTATTATCCCACATACTATTTCCTCCTTTAAAACATTACACCCTTTAACCACTCACTATTCCTAGCAAATCATCATTGTTGAAGTTAAGTCGGCAAATATCCATGTCATTAAAATGTTTCCAAAGATACAGTACAATTTTGATCTAAGTAATTGACAGTACAACATAGATTAAAAGCCTGCTTTTCCTTTCTTTGCATCCTCCATAACCATTCTGCATTTATACTAATTTGGAAAGCACTTTCCTTTGCTAAGGTTTAGAGGAATGTGCTGTTCCAAATACTTTTCTAATCAACTCCCAAGATCTAATTCAGAATCCATAAAACTGCTTTTTAAAAGCTGTGAAGAAAACCCCAAACCATCCTCTATTTATCTGTAGTAGTTCTGAGTCTGATCAGAGTTTTATCTGCTAACAGGGTTCACATTTTACCTCTGGACTGTCCTTCAGGGCATCGGAGCGGGGTAGCTCTGAGAGCTGGGAGAAACGTCGATCATAGATACAAAGGTGGAGATGTTTATCAAGTACTCTGAAATCTTCATAACTCCGTTTCACAATCCAGCTCTTGCCCTGCATAGAGAGAGAAAAGCACCACATCACACCACTTTGATCAGGAGCGTAAAATGACAATCCTAGCAGAAGCAAAGGGAGGCATTGCTTTCTTTGCTGCCAGTCTTCCCTTATGCAATACGTGGGTGTAAATAAATGATGCCCAGTTATTTTACTTTAAGTTTTTAGTATGAAACATTTTTAAAACATGGTGAAACAAGTTCACGCCTGATATTATTCCTCCAATTTCAGCGTACATAAAATCTACACCAATGGGACGGGTTGGCCCATCGGTGTCAGTAATCTACCTCCCCGACAGGCAGTAGCTAGGTCGACTGAAGAATTCTTATGTTGGATAGCACTGTCTACATGGGGTCTTTGGGTCAGTTTAATTATGCTGCTCAAGGGTATGAATTTTTCACTCCCCTGACTGATGTAGTTATTAACTCTAAAAGACCTACATAAAATCTATTTGTTCCCTCTGCCTACCTAACCAGGTTTTCATTCTGTGCCCGCCCGCCAGGGGAGCTGACTGTGTGCCAGTGAAAATGTAAATAAACTACAAGAAGCTGTCAAAAATGTCAGAGCTTAATGGCTGCAGTGGGGCTTTGCAGAGACACAAGAGTCCACCAGCACAGATCTGATGGCAGGACTGGGGCCTGTATTATTTGTGGCAGAGTTTACGGGGCAGAGACTCAGCTGAAATCTGTGCAGCTAAGATAATGTACATCAGCTGCGCATCTGCTCCTACATATATCATTCTCCCAGTTTAAAATATTGACAAAATACATTTCCTAATCATGCAGTAAATTGGATAACTACAGTTCCAACAGTTAGGTTTTCATTCTGCTGCACCCAGCGACAAGGAAGCAAAATGCTACTATAGCAACAAGGTGTAATTTACTTTTGTGAAACCTTTAATACACAAGTCCCATATTCCAAGTGCTTCATGGCCTATTACAATCAATAACAACTGCTGCACTAATTCAGAAGTTTACAGCTTCAAAGCACATAATTAATCCTCTCAACACCCTTCTGAGGGAGGTAAGGTTATGTTACCTCCAGTTTACAGACAGGAAAACTGAAGCAGGAATGAAGGACCAACCCAAACCTCACCATGTCGCGTTCCATATGCAAGACATGCTCCTTTGACCTGCCTTTTCCAGTACAAACAAAAAGCAGCATGGGCATGGTTTTTTTGTTTTTTTTTTTAAAATCCCTATAAATTAAAACAAAACTACACTGAGCGTGAAATTCTCCCCCTGGGGAAATGAGGAGAAAAAACAACGAACATATGGCAGATGTTATTCCTGTCACTTAATGCATGACTGGAAAGCGCTCACATATTACAGTGATGAAGGCAGTATAAGAATTTCAGTAGAACAGAATCACAGAGAGGAGATGTGAATTACTCAAGGTCACCACCAGGCTCTTATATAGTGCTTTTCATCAGCAGAGCTCAAAGTGCTTTACTTAACATAATGAGGTAGTGCAGTGCTATTATCACTGTTGCACAGAGGGGGGATGGAGGCACAGAGAGGCTAAGTAACTTAGCCAAGGCCACACAGGAAGCTTGCGACAAAGCAGAGAATTGAACCCACGTCTCCCCAGACCTAGACTAGCATCCTAACCTCTGAACCAGCAAACCCATGGGAAAGAGCCCGGGATTAAAAATGGAGAAGGATGCATAAGAACAGTCAACACACACTATGGCAAAATATTACAGTGAGTGGGTGAAGTGCGATTCGAGAATCGACGACCGTCAAAAAATCAGAACGTGTCAGCTTATTTATCTATGTTTTTAAATCAATTTGTAGATCTGCTGAAATTGAGTGCTCAAAATACAGCCACTGGGCCAAACACAGCCTATGGAGAGAGATCTAGATTCCAGATTGTGGGTTTCTTCCCCTGTAGCACAAAAGGGGCAGTCAACTTCAAACAAGCAGCCTTTTGCTCAGACCATGACAGAGGACTGCCTGCAAGCATCTTCTGTCCCCACAGGTCCAGCAGCTCTCTATTAAAGATTAAGCTGCATAAAACAAAATGAAAAATCAATAAAAGATACCGAATACTTACTACTACAAACCTTGTTACGTTTATGGCTGTGTTTTATCTCAGCCAAACTAAGTGACCGAAGGAGATCTTATTGCCTCTGAACAGCCCATCCTATCCTGACGATTATTCAGATGGTCTCACACTCTACTGAGTCAGCTGAGCATAAATGTCCACTCTGCAACCTGGGATTTGCCTCATTTTTTTTCAGTATTGTAATTTGCTACTTCTAGCTGTTAAACCAAAATTTTATTTGCCAAGGAAGTGCAGGGATCACTTTTACGGCAGTTATACAGAGTGGTTCTACAGAAGCCATAACTCCAGCTCCCTAAACTCATCCATAGCACGAGCTATTTTCTCTCTAAATCATCTATGACGTTCAAAGCGCCGGACAACCAAAATCGTACTTACAACTCCACTTTCATACCACAAGCCTCAGTCAGTATTTCAGAAGCCCAAGCAGGTGGCCTTTTATTTCTCAGCAAGTTAACACCATGACCCTCATCTGAGCAACGTCTGGTCACCCCGTACAAGATCAAGAAATTGTTGCAGTGCTGTAGTTTGTTTTTGCCAGCTGCATTTTAACAGGACATTCCCATAAAGTCCTGAAGGCTACTTGCTCAAAGGACAAGAAGTCACCCCAACATGCGTCAACCCCTTGATTATTACTGTGTCATTAATGACAATGCCTCCCTGACATCGTATCCTTAAATACTGGCCTGCTGCAGCTATGCAGCGTCTCTCAGTTGCAATTAAGGTAAAAACACATGAATTTATGAGACGGGGACTGCTGGGGTTAGCAAACATGACTGGACTGAACTGAACAGTAATGTGCACTGAATTGGAAGAGAACAAAAGAAGAGAACAAATCTTTTTTTGTAATGGAACAGATTCTACAGCCTGAGAGGAACTAGGCTACTGGTAGTTACTAAATTTAACAGATTAGCGTATGGACGGACTCTACACTCACCGGACTCTCTCTAACCTCAACCTTGGTCAGAACAATGGATACCCCCCTTTGACAGAACAAGGGTGACTCGGAGGTTTGTCAGGGTAGTGCTTCACAGACGCTTTTCGGAGACACCTGTTCCAGTGCAGTAAGAGCAAATATGTCCTTTGAGCCTGCGAAAACTTACACATGTTAATTTTACACATGTGAGTAGCTCCAGTGAGTAATTCTTTGCAGGATTGGGGCCTAAATAGTTAATGTTTAAGGGGGAAAAGTACAGAGGCATGTTTCTTCAGGATGCAGTTTAATTTCGCAGGCAGGAAATCTTTGCAGCTGGCTAGCAAGGAACTGGACACCATTTAGAGAGGCGGTGTGCCATTACCGTATCTGATCACATCTCCAGTGGGTGGTCAATACACACTATATCAGCTTCCTGGACCATTTTCCCAGGATAAAACAAGTAGTAGATTTAAGCTCCCAGCCAGACTTTTAGAGTTACAGGACAATAGTGAACCAGTGATACATTAATGACATCAAAAATAGCATTATACTTTTTGATACTGACAATAACAAAAAGAAGTCGTATGTTTCATTCCACTTTGTTTCCAAAGTGCCAGAAGGGTTTGCAGAAGCAAATTGTTTTATTCAGCAATTTATTGAAACCATAGAAACAAGAAACAGAAAATAACTAGTAATGCAGTCTCGCGGTGTCGACTTCACGTTTGCCAGTGCAGGTTTTATAGCAAAGCTAAGCATTAAGGGTGCTGATAAAACACATTGACAAGTAAGAGTGACGTTTTTTCATTGTAGCTGGTCTCCCTAAAGTGCTCCTTGATGTCAATTCCTACTCACCTGTTAGTTTCCCCATCGCCAGCTTTTGTTTGTTTCTCATTTTTCACTTTGATTTCTGGCTGACTCTGATTCAGAAAAGCTTCTTTGCTCAGAACATTTAAACATATGGTTAACTTTAAACACATGCTTGAGTCCTACTAAAGTTAAGGGGACATAGGCATGTGCTTAAGTATTTTCCTGGATCAGGGCCTGTGTCTGCAAATCCAGGCACTGTTCACTTCCAAGGAGACTGTTAGAAATCGCAACCTCGCCCTTCCCCGCTCACTGCTGCATGGGATTTAAAATACTCTCTGCTCTGAGGGCAGGGTAAAATTTCAGGGCATTGCGTGAAGCTTATTGCTCACACTTTAGCACAGTGAGAAGAAATACCATACTAAACATGATTATAGACTACTGAACTGACTCTAATATCCACTGTGCCAGAGACTTGAACCTTCCATTAGTGAGACTATTATGCTGTATGAAGTTCATAAGGTGCTATTCATGCTGTACATTTAGAAGGACAAACATTCACAGATACTGCCCCTCATTTTTAGCTCCTTGGCTCAATGACAGGTGGCCATAGCCAGAAGGGGTTGTGCATATTCTCATAACCCCAGTTCATTTGATGATATTTCCTCTAAGATGTCAACACACAGCAGCAACTTTCATTTTTATTTTCAAGTTAAGAGCGCACAGTGCTTGAGGGGGCCTTACAGTTGGCTTCATTAGCGATGGAATTACATTGCTGTGCCTCCCTGTGATTGTTTGGCTGGGGAAAATTGCAAATGATCTTTTTCCCTCTCAGGTTTGCACGCTCATTTCACTCCCACCTCACACTAAAGCAGCACCTCAAACCATATGGCTGGTCTCCTCCCCATAGAGAATCTGATCCCTTCTGAAAGCAGCTCCCACGAGCCTGAGGAGAGTTAAATACAGGAATAGTTTTAGCGCAGGCCTAGCTCTCTTCACTTAGAATCTGGCAAGCAGTAACACTCCCCCGTTTGCATTCTGAATGGTCTATATTAGTTCTGCTTTTGCTGAATGCTAAGGTGAAGTGAGTCCCCCACCCCCAAGAAAGTAAACAACAGGGTGCCCCATTCTCTAGATATGTGGATTATACTGCCAAAAATAAAAGCATCAAGATTGTTATTTGGGGAAAGGTCCTGTTCGTGACTAACACCACCACGAATTACACTTGGAACTTTTATAACTTCTTCAAACTTATAAACACAAAACACAGAGATGCCCAAGCATTAAAACAGAGACTGGGATCCCCCTCCCCCCCTCCCCCATTTATGACCACATGTGAAATCATGTGCTTCCAGGTAAGGCAGTCGGGATGGAATTCCTTTTATTCCCATCAATAAAACTCCAAACCAACCAGACAGGTTGCTATTGAGCCCCAGGATATATTGTTCCAGGGATTGGACATGCACTCTCTGGAGTGTCTCCGTGAATTTTTTTGTTTTGTTTTGATAGATGGGGAGATTGTTCTCTTCAGGTTCAGATTCTCAGGCATCCTGAATTCCTAACAGAAATCATGACATTACATGGGCACCCCATGTACAGTGTCAGACAACATGGAGAGAGAGACCAGAAAACGAGAAAAAAGTAACTGCTAAAAGACAGTTGACTCTGACACTAGAGTAAGAAAACTGAATAGTAAGGAGCTGGAAAGAGGCCAGAATTCATCTGGAGGGTTTTACTCTGCTATGGGGATGACTGACAGCTGTCTGGGTCTTAGGGTCTGGATGTTAATCCACCATGACCCTTCCTCCCTTTATTGCAAATCACAGTGGAAAATGGCTTAGAAAATTAGTCAAAACACAGAACAAACCTAATAAAACCCACTACTTATAGTTTATTCAGGAAGTGTTTCCGTCTGGTGCGATAGGTGGCTTTATCAAGGTTTAAGTCTCTGTACTGAACTCTCTCAGACGATTTCACACTTTCTAATGTATTACTACAACTTTCTGGAAATTAAACATAACTGTAAAACTACAACAAAGTAAGTGGAGTTTGACTGAGGCGGATGAAGTAGCTAGTTAGTAAAGTCTATCCTCTGCTCAGAATGGAATATGAAGAGCTTGCTCTCAGTCATGTGTGTGTTAAATTATTTTGCAAGCCATTCCATGAATTCAAAAAAGAGGCAGAAAATTGCTTAATCTAGTATAACTGACTGGGCATGCTTCCACTGTGCAGCAAAGATGGAGGAGTAAAGGTCCACTGTCAATCTCTGCTTCTCACTTCAGACTTGGCTACGCAGGAATTCTGAAGTGAGTTACGCTAAAGCGAACTGAGGCCATTTTACTTCTAAATGAGATGATCCATATGGGGGAGGCTGATGTGCTTTACACGGCATATTTTAAATTCACATCTTTAGTTCATTTAGCTTAATTTTCCCGAGGGCCAGTCTATACTGCAAAGTTAGGTTGGCTTAATGACATTGCTTGGGACTATGAAAAATGTCACGCCTTGTGTGATGTCATTAAGCTGGCCTAAGCCCCAGTGTACACAGCGCTAGGTCAATGGAGAAATTCTTCTGTCAACCTCGCTACCACCTCTCGGAGAGGTGGCCTTAGTATGGTGACCGAAGAACCCCTCCCATTGCTGTAGGAAGTATGTACGCTACAGCAATGCAGCAACAGCTGTGTCTCTGCTGTTTTTCTAGTTTAGACATACCCTCGGTGTTCCCATGTAGACATGCACTTAATGTCTGCAGCAGCCCTGAAGGACAGTTTAGAAATACAATGAACAACCTCTAGAGATTCCCATGCTGATACGGGAGGTTGTGGATGAATGATGTTGAGAGAAACTGATGGGCTTTAAAACCAATTGAACGATGACAAACCTCAAATCTCAGGTCTCCATTTGGAGTAGCACAGGACGGACCAGGAAAGAAAGCTATGGCATGGAGAGGAAGGGGAATGCTCACATTACCCAGGCTGTCAGACATGGAAGGGATATAACAGGGGTCAGCAACCTTTCAGAAGCAGTGTGCTGAGTCTTCATTTATTCACTTTAATTTAAGGTTTTGTGCGCCAGTAATACATATTAATGTTTTCCGAAGGTCTCTTTTTATAAGTCTAGAATGTATAACTAAACTATTGTTGTATGTAAAGTCAATAAGGTTTTTAAAATATTTAAAAAGCTTCATTTAAAATTAAATTAAAATGCAGACCCCCTCAAATTGGTGGCTAGGACCAGTGTGAGTGCCACTGAAAATCAGCTCTTGTGCCGCCTTCAGCACCCGTGCCATAGGTTACCTACCCCTGGGATATAAGAAAGACCAACCTATTTGTCTGGTGCATCCTGAGCGGCCTTATTACATCATTAAATCTTTAGCATATGAACAACACAGTGAAGTTAATTAATTATAAATAGGCAAATGTGAAGATAAACCACTAACTTCTCTTGGACTCTCTGCTCCCAAAACACCAGCTCTATTTCTCCTCCAGCCCCTCACAACTCCACTTCTATGCACCTCTTTATTCCAAATGGGGCCAGAAGCAGATACATTGAGAAGATACTTGGATGACTAGGTTCCCACTATTTCTGGTCCAAATGAAAGCAACAAAAATTTACTGAGGACTGTTCTCTTCTGAGTTCCAAACCATTCTGGAGAAAAACAGGGTCAAATAACCAGACAGGATGAGCATGCACAATGGTGTGTGCTAATCTGAAATGAGCAACTGAACCTTTTGAATGTTCCCTCATCACTCAAATGAATAAGCTTTGCAAGAAATATCCAGCCACCAGGCAAATATTTTGTCCAGCATTTTCTGGGGGCAATTATTTTGCGGAGCTGCAAAGGAACAGAAGCATATAAACAGCGGAACACACAAACAATGCATAGCATCTGAATCTGTGATGCTCAAATGTTGTCTTTTGAATAAATCTGTTTTGGAAAGGCAGAGACCTAAAGCTCTTGCCATTTGAAATCAGATTTACATCTCTCAACGCGTTAATAAAACTTCCTTCCCTCCTTATGACTTGTAATTTAAACAATCCAATACCAATCATCTCCTTAGTGAAATTATATGGTAAGAGCAATGGGTCAGAGTGACATGGGGCAGGGGAAGAAAGGGAAGAGAGAAAGCTGTGGCAGGAGACTGCATTTCTGCATATCAGAAAATTAACTCAGATCCCACTGTGAGCCTGCACCGCAGAGGAAATGCTTCAAAGCCACTAAGACTGACTGCTAAGCAATGGGAAAGAAAACCCTACCCATCTAAAGGTATCAAGGCAGTGAATGAATAGATATCTACTTATAGATTACTACACACACATTTTTATTACATATATTTAAACAGAATAATGCATTGACCCTGTCTTTTCTCTTGGACGGGTAAGATACTGCAAGAGTAATTACTTAGCACTTTTCATAACGTGCTTTACAAAGGTGAAGCAAGCACCATTACCAGCTATTTGACAAACAGATACTTCGAAAGTGACTTGCCCAAGGTGACCCACAGAGACAGTGGCAGCGCTGGAAATGGTACCCAGGTTTCTTGATTCTCACTTTCATGTCTCATCTACTGAACTAAGCTGTCCCACATCTTTTCTTTTTTTTTTTTAACGGAAGAATGAAGCACATTATTTACTAAAACTAACTTCCAGGGAGAAATCTACAACAAATAGTTTAGCATTCAAAAAAACGTTTGTTTCAAAAATCAATTACGGTTGCTAGGTTTCTGCGCTGCTGTCACTTATCACATCCTTTACAAAACCCATGCACCTAAATTCATGGAAATGATTAGACATAGTATGTTTGACACTGCTTACATCACAAACACACAACTTATTCCTGTCAAATACAAATAAGCGCACATTTCGTTATAAGAGAACGAGAAACAAATATTTTCAAAATGTTTGTCAGACACTACCACCTTGATCCCTCTAGCTTGATTTCCCAAAGATATTTCTCACGCTAAGGATATAGATAACAAATAAATTAGGCTGACATAAACATGATGTGCTGTCATCACAGCCTGAAGTCAGTGAGCCCCTGCCTCTATCTGTATTTAGGAAGCATGAACAACAAGAACAAGCAGTATCCCTTTATGCAACCACTGTCCTCCCTTCCTCAAAATCCACTCCTTTTCTTTGCTGTTGTCTCTCTGTTTTGGCCACTCATATACCCCTAATCCCACATGTTCTGCAAGGATGACCCTACCTGGGTCAGTGGGGTATGAAGGAGGCTCAGGGGTTCACCTGTGCAGCACACCTTGCAGAAACAGAGCTCTAGGAAGGGATGGTAAACTCACCACAGCAGGCTGCATGTTCTCTGAAGAAGGGCCTTGTGTCACTTGAAAGCTGCCTCTCTCTCATCAACAAACGTTGGTCCAATAAAAGATACTTCTCCCATCTTGTTATTGCTATTTTTTGAGCATTGTGCTGAAGCATCCATATTAATTTATGAGAGATACCGCAGAAAATGGACACTTTCTAGGGCATTTTTAAAACCCCAAAACATCACCAACTAACAGCTCTTTCAAAGCTGCCGATGGTAATAAGGAAGGAAAAAAGGCCGTGGGGTAGAACATTAAACACAGCGCACACATCAGAAGAAATCCAGGAATGTTTACAGAAGTTTTGTAACCAGGGCAATAGCCAAGTTGGAAAAATAGCTGCTTTTTTGGCAACCGCATATATCAGTTTTTAAGAAGAAACAGACTGAATAGTGGCACCAAGACCTAAAAGATGGAACATTTAAGGTACGTAATTTTTAACGACTAACGCCACAAATGGGGACTTTTTAAAGGTGAGCCATAACGCTTAAGTTAATTAATTAAATAAATAATAAAATGTCTTAAGATCACAAATCAACACAAAAATGTCTGTTTAAAAAACAAACATAAGAAAATCAATTTATTCTCCCCTTATCTATTTAAACCTGAGCTGCCAGAAGGGTATTCCCACAGCTTCATTATCCATGTGCCATTTATTTTTTCAGGCTTATCTATGGCTGGCTTTGGGCTCCCTCACTTGTACTTTTCAGATCTGCAATCCTGTTTTTACCCCTCTATTTTATATTAATTGGATCTTTCAGGGAGCGGGGGAGTCAAAGGAAGAGGAGAGAATATATTTCAAAGCCCAAGTGGTTTGTCCTTGCGTAAGTTCTTTAGGTTTAGGGTGTTGTTATATTTGTGCTAGCTGATTCCCTATTTAGATTTTTATGTTTTCATTAAATGTTTCTTAGGACCCTATCGACAGGCACCAGTAATGAGTCAGGAGACCAGGGTTCTATCCATGGCTTTGCTACTGACAAGCTATAGAGTTGGTGCTCCAGCTATCTCACCTTATAATGGAAGTAGAACTCTACACTTCCTCCCCATGGTGAGGTGAGGCTTAATGCATTTCCCTTCAGAGGGCTTATTCTGAAACCAGCTAGCTTCTTTACCACGCCAACATCCCAGCAGACCTGCAGCGGTCCATCTGAGGGACATTCTTCCTCTGATGCTGCTCAGTGGCCAGATTCATGCTACTTTTCTCCTTCTCTCTTTCTCAGCTGACGCCAAGTTACAACTAAACGCCCTGTGACTGCCCCACAACTTCCTCGTGCTTTTCTAAACAGGTAAGTTCCTATACAATAAGCTATGGGGAATGGATGGAAGGCAATAATCACACCAGTATCCTTCCCTTTCCTCAATCAAGGACAGACATATTCTTCTCGAACAAGGATTGACTGCATTAATAAAGTCACTTAATAATTTCCTTTGTGGGTTTGATTCAGATAAGCCAAATTGTAATGTCTGAGGGGAGTTTCTTGGTTATATAGTATAAAGAGACATTTTAGAGAAACCTCCATGCAAGGTTGCTGTAAGACTATCTGGAAAGCTCTTTCCTAAAGTACAAATATTGACATCTCCCTGAAAGAAAACAGGCTACACTGTTTAAGACTCTGGTTGACCTGCCAGCCAGAGTAGAAGAAAGTGCAATCTGCCAAGAGTAACGTCCTCTGTACAATGGTAAAACATGCCTATGTAAGCACAGTTGCTCAGATATACAACTCTTCCCGATTTCCATGGGACAGTCCCAGCTGTGATGGTTCTATCCTGCAACCTTGTCCTGGAAGCTGTTGGCCACCAATCCACTTTGGGGCCAACGCATCTCCAGAACATCACCTGCACCTTGGTGCGCATCATGATGCAAGAACTCCTTTGTGAAGTCAAAAGGAGGAAAGTAGCGACCTCACCACGCGCAGTCCAAGAATACAGTGTTACCTGCTATTCACAGTAACATTTCAGTCTGCGTGAGAGTTCTTCAATACTAATTGCACTACAATAGTGGCCACTTGTTATGACAGCCAAAAAAAAAGTCCAACTCCATTTATTCAAGTCTCGGGCTATCTAGTGTTATTCTTAAAGCCCCAGCTCCTGGTATCAGGTAGTTACATGAAAATCTTATCTTTCATTAAAAAAATGGCTAGCCCTCATGGTTACGAATTAAAAACATGACCCCCTAACAGCTCAAAGAACAGAAGACATATAAAAAGAATGAAGTTTTAATTATATACATATTTTCCCTGCAATCTCATGCATATCACACTTTACATATCTTAAGGACCACGTACGGCTTTGTTTACATGGGAAAAATTGATCAGTATCTGTCATTCTGGTATATTTTACCTATTCTGGAATAACTATCCTGTGTTGATACTTTATTCCAGAATAAAAATTATTATATTCCAGATTAAGTACTCAGCTACATAAATGCAGTAAATATTCTTGAATAAAGTCACTTCCTTCAGAATAGAATGTCCATATGGAAAGCTAGTCATTCTGGACTCATTATTGAAGAACAGGTATTCTAGAATAGCTATGCGGGTCAATTTCATCCTTCAGGCATGCCCAATAATACTGTTCTTACAGATACATTCTTGTTAAAGCTATCCATAGATGATAAACAGCAAGATAACTAAGAAAAGCAGGAACACCCACCAGAAACCTCTTCCCAGTTTGGATTTCCACCAAGACCAGGTCTCGGAACAGCTGTACTACAAGAAAAATTGTAGAGAAACTGTTGTGCTGCGATGCATTTACACTTGTTTAATTATGGGGCAGAAATCAACGTCTCTTTAGAACACTGAAAGCCAACTGTTCTTTTCAATTTGTGGCTGAGCCCAGCCTTGCCCTACAAGTACCACATTACAATCAGAAGCCCTGCCAAAAGGCACCACTCACAGAAAGGAATCATAATCACTAGCCCGTCCTTTCGCTTTTGCTCCAGATCTAAATGGAATACATTTGGACACAAGAAGATTGAGCTCTCTAATTCAAAGTTTTCTCTGCGGGCACAATGCCAAGAAACATGACATTGACAAGCTACCATATAATTGTCAAAGCCTTTACTGCTTCCAAAAAAACACTTTATTCTTGTTCATCTTCCTTTCCTGACCAGCACTGTGTCTCGGTATTTCTTCAGCCCTTCTGTCAGGTTTCCATCCATAGAACGATGCACACAGTGCACATTAATCAGGAGGGGTCATGTGTCCCTCAGGGATCTCCATCCTCGGACACATGGACAGCAGCTTAGACCAATGCAAATCTTACGAACTGGTCAGCCGCTATCCTGGGTGTCACCCCTTCCGAGACAGAAATGCCACCATCCTCACACTAATTCATTGGATAACTTCTGCACTAGAACTGGAAGCTAAAAACGTATGAGCTCACAGCATCGCTGGCCTATGCCTTTGTTTGGTAAGCCAAAATGACAGCTTTAAAAGTGAACCTAATTTTGCATCTACTGAAAATATTTGCTGTAGTACAGACAGTTCCATGAAACTGTATTTATCGCAGCAGTTTGAATCAATAAATACTTAACCACTCATTTATACGCCATTCAAACCAAAACCAAGTGCAACGACGATCCTGTCATTATATCTGAGCTGTGCAAAAGCCAAGAATAGCAGGAGGCAACACTGTCCCCCCTTTGCTTCCCCAACATATATTTAAGTGAGAAATGATCAAAGCAAGCCATGAAGGGAAAAGTTAACTGTAAGAGATTGGGAACCAAAAAAATGAAAGAGGGGAAAGTTCTGCAAGTGGACAAGTTTACAAACAGGAGGACAATGGCTGCTCAGTGGCTGGGATGGAAGCAGGGGACAAAGGACACTAGCAATTGGGCAGAGAGCCCTAAGAAGCTCAAATACCACACACATACCAGTATAAGACAACAGTATATTCTTCTGATGATTGATGTGGAGGACAGCGGGCACAGGAACCCATTAGTACATCTTCAATAACAGTCAGTTCAACATTGCCAGTGTATTCAATGCATCCTATCACAGGAGATATGTGAGGAGCAATAACTTCAGGGCTCCTGCTCCATAGGATGTCAGTTTCTAAAAGTGTATTTGCGTTGAACCGGTGAAAGAGGGTCATTGGTGTCACTAAGTGATCTCTTCATACCAGCCAACTTCATATGTAGTGTGTAGGTACTGTGCAAAACCATCAGCTGAAACGTAATGGTAGGCTTCAGAATAAATGTCAGCTCAGAACCATGGGAGAAAATCCGCTATACTCCCTTGAATTGTTACTTCTACTACTATAGATTCATAAATTGCAAGGCCAGAAAGGACCGCTGTGATCATCCAGTCTGACTTCCTGCATAGCAAAGGACAGAGAACTTCCCCCCAAATAATGCCTAGACCAGATTTTTTTAGAAAAACATCCAATCTTGATTTAAAATTGGTCAGTGATGGAGAATCCCCTACAATCCTTGGTAAACTGATCCAATAGTTAATTATTTTCTCAGTAAAAAATGTAGGCCTTATTTTCAGCCTGAATTTGTCTAGCTTCAACTTCCAGCCATTGGATCGGATACCTTTCTCTGTTACTATTAAATATTTGTTCCTCACCTAGATACTTATAAACTGCAAACAAGTCACCCCTTAACTTCTCTTCAGTAAGCTAAACAAATTGAGCTCTTTGAATCTGTCATTTTACATCTGTTTTCCCAATCCTTTAATCATTCTCATGGCTCTTCTCTGAACCCTCTACAATTTATCAATATCCTTCTTGAACTATGGGCACCAGAACTAGACACAGTATTCCAACAGCAGTCACACAAATGGCAAGTATAGCATTAAAACAATCTCTCTACTCCTACTTAAGATTCCCCTGTTTATGCATCCCAGAATCTTATTAGCTCTTTTGGCCACAGTGTTGTACTGGGAGCTCGTGTTCAGCTGATTATCCACCACCAAGCCCGAATCTTTTTCAGAATCACTACTTCCCAGGATAGAGTCCCCCATCCTGTAAGTATGATCTATATTTTTAGTTCTAGATGTATTCATTTACCTGCATTGAAGTGCATTGTTTGTTTGTGTCTAATTTACAAAGCAATCCAGATCACTCTGAATCAGTGACCTCTCCTCTGCTTTATTTACCACTCTCTCAATTTTTGTGCCATCTGTAAATTTTATCAGTGACAATTTTATGTCTTCTTCCAGGTCATTGCTAAAAATGTTAAACAGCACAGGGCCAAGAATCAATCAATGTGGGACTCCACTGGAAACACACCCACTTAATGCCAATCCCCATTTCACAACTACACATTGAGACCTATCAGTTAGCCAGTTTATAATCTACAGGGGAGTCCCGGTATAATGCGCCCCCGTATAACGCGAATCCGGATATAGCGCAATTATACCGTGGCTCCCAAGTCCTTGTTCTCTGTCCCCGGCAGGCAAAGGGGCCAGGGCTTCTCTTCCCTGCTGTGCAGCGCAGAGAGAAGCTGCGAGGGACAGAGGACTCCGGACTGCAGGCGCGGGGCCACGGCTTCTCTCCGCACTGGGAAAGAAGCTGCGGCCCCGTACCTGCCGGGACATGGGACTCCGAAGCTGCAGGCACCAGAGTCCCCTGACTCCAGCAGGTGCGGGGGCCGCAGCTTCCACAGAATTCTCTGTCCCAGGCAGGTGCGCGGCCACAGCTTCTCTTCCCTGCTGGGCAGCGGGGACTGAGACCTCGCTATAACGCAACCCCGCATTTAGCGCGATGGGATTTTGTGGATCCCATTTGTCGCATTATAGAGGGGCTCCACTGTATTTACTGTGCGTCATGTTAACTTTACATTGTTCTAGTTCTTTTTTAATCAAAATGTTATGCAGTACAAATCAAACACCTTAGAGACATCTTAAATCTATTACATCAACACTATTATCTTTAAATTTATCTCCTCCAACAGCAGCCATATTTCCATTCACAATGCCCTCAACCTCAGCTCACGTCGTGTTCACATGCTTCCAATTTCTCTTTCACTAAGCACACTTCCAGTCAACAAACTACCCATCTAATCCACTCCACATGCCACAGTGAAGGCACAGAAGCATTTGCACTGTGCAATAGCTGAACTGTGATTCCTAGAAAACTCTCCACATCTATACCACAGTAGCACAGCTACAGCACTGCAGCCCTGTTGCCGTAGTGTAGACACTTTGTACATCAATGTGGGGGTGGGTTTTAATCCAGGTATGTAATCCTTACATCAACCTAGCTGCATCTACGTCGGGGGTTAGGCCAGCCTAGCTACATTGCGGGGCTGCAAATTTTTTCAGAGTTCTGAGAGTTGTAGATAGGTTGATCTCATTTTTAGGTGTACACTAGACTTAAGACTAAAACAGAAAAATGAGATATGAGAACAGTTCAAGGAATCCTTTGCTATGAGAACAAAATGTGGTTGTCTTTCAGATGACTGTTTAAGGCACTGATACTCAATCACAAGTGGCTCTTTAATGCATCTCCATGCAGCACATGATATTAAAACACTGTGTGATTTAATGATTAACCAATCTAAGTTTTTAACCAATCAAAATGCTTTTACTAAGTTATTAACCAACTGTAGTTGACAAAATAATAATACTTGGTCAGTCACTTTGCTGTGAGAATATATGTAATACATACAGTAAATGAAACAATGAATTCACACTACTATGGCTCTTCTGGATAATGTTGATCACTAATTTAGCTCCTGGACCACTAAGGATGATTTAAGGTTTCAACACAATACTTATTACTAGCTAAGCAAAGGAAAATTATTATGCGAGAGGGGTGTCTGTTCTCCTGCATTAGTCTAATCCACATTCAGGGGGCTGGAGGGTGGGGGTCATTATTGGATATATTGGTCAAGATGTATGATGTAAGGATTCTGCACTGCCATTCTGCACTGTAAAACCACTTCCTTATACAAAAGAACAGAATAGAGCACATCTCTCAGTGTCTCTAACAATTGTGGATTCTTATGAACAATCCCTTAGTGAACCTGTAAGAACAAAGCGAGGTTCATTCAGTATAAACCTGCAATACTTGTGAAAATTAATAATGGCTGGTATTTCAGGGTCAAAATTTATCCCTCCTCTAAAATTGCTGTGATCTCATAAAGGATATTGTGTAAATTCTATCTTTAAAAGCATGCACCCCAACAAAAAGAACCCCCTACAAAACCCAACTGAGATAGATTTTATGGGCCAGGTCTAAAAGCAGTGAGTAATTATATCAAACACATTCTTGGAGCTGGGCTTATCCCTAGTGACACCACTGATGAGGTCAATTCACCAAAGAGGTAACAAAACCAAAGTACAGTAGACTCTCGATTATCCGGGATGACAGGGAAAAAATTAATCATGGTTAATAAAATCCCAGATAATCAAGAGTCTACTGGGGTGGGGGAGAGAGTGCCCCAGCAGCCCTGCGCTCTGGGAGGAGGGGGGTGAAGTGCACTGGCTGCTCTGCGCCCTGACGGGGAGGGGTCCCACCGCCTGCCCCAGTCAGCTCCTGCTGCTAGCCTGGGCCAGCTGGGGAAACCCCAAAGCAGCGGCAGGCTGAGCGCTCAGCCCACTGCCGCTTTGAGGCTTCCCTAGGGTGACCAGATAGCAAGTGTGAAAAATTGGGACAGGGGTGGGAGGTAATAGGAGCCTATATAAGAAAAAGACCCAAAAATCAGGACTGTCCCTATAAAATCGGGACATCTGGACACCCTAGGCTTCCCCTGCAGACTCCTACCAACCGGGGTCCTACCGCCTGCCCCAGTCAGCTGCTGCTGCTAGCCTAGGAGTAGGGAACCCAGACTGGCAGCAGACTGAGACCCTGGCTTGCAAGGGGCCAATGGGGGAAATCCCAAAGCGGCAGCAGGCTAAGTGCTCAGCCCGCTGCCGCTTTGGGGCTTCCCCTGCCGACCCCTGTTTTAGACTTCCCGGTTAATTCGCAGCCTGGTTAACCCGAGCCCGGATAATCGGGAGTCTACTGTAATGATAAGATTCTTCTGCACTGGCCACAGGCTGAGGAAGGGAGAGGAGGAGTTTGGTGGGTAGAGGACAATGTTTGAAAGAAATTCAAGGGTGGGCCAAAGCAAAAGATCAAAAGCTATAATAATAAAAAAAATGCATTTTCTAGTTTGTAAGTGGAGTTTACTATGACACAAGATAAAATAAGTAATGATAGATTCTGACAGCACTTAACCAAGCAGGGTTATCACAATCAAATATATGCTGATCTTGATGAGAGAGACTTGGTATTCTTTTTTCACATGTGCTATGAGTATCACCTGGTCACAATGTTATCTTTAGAGAGACTTTCCTTCTCTAGTAAAATGCATGTTAAATATTGTCATTTAGAGACAAAAGGGGGAAACCTAAATTAGCTTTGGTGGAAGGAAATCTAGATATTACTTGCTTTTGATCCAGCATCCACTCTTCCTCAAGAAGGCTTCCTCAGATCTCAAGGATTTGTGTGTTGTTCTAAGGGTTTCTATTTACCCCCTTCCTTTCTCAAAGAGAGAAAGAGAGAGAAAATGTGTATGTGTGTTTAACAACAGAGATCCTGTTACCACAGTAACTGGACGCCCTGAAAATACCAATCATTTATCTAGCAACTTTTTTGAAAATGGTGCAATACTACCCCAAATCACCTTTCCTGTACTGAACTTTTAAATACAATTAGAATAAGTATCTCTACATTCAACTCTTTTACTTCAGAGCTATGAATCTGCCTTACTTTGATAGAAACAAAAATAAAGAGATGTTTCAAAATGTGAACATCAGCGAAAGAGAGTATTTTATACACTGACAAATAGAAAGCTTTCCTCAAATGATCATTGTAAAAAACCCTAATCTTACCTGGGGAATAATTCTCTTTACAGTAATACAATGCTATTTACAGGTGGGCAAGGGGGGGATAGAATTTCCTAAGTGCAATAGCTGGGTGGGAGTCTGCCAAGCACAGCTGACTTTGAGCTAGCCACTTTAAAGGTCTAGTGTTCAAACGCTTTTGTTTGGTAAGCAGTTGCGAGTGAAATGACCAAATAAATGTCTTTTCAACAAGCCACACAAAAAACACAAACTGTATCCGCACCCTGCGCCCATCTTGTGCTTCAATACAAACCAGGGCGAGCTTTTTCTGCCCATTTATCCAAGAGCCTCACACTGTACTTGCTGAGATAGCTGGTTTCTCTCACGTTCTACCACACTGCTCACATTTGTATTAAAATACTTATAAACATTTCAGAGCTCTTATATTTTGGGTCTTGGATTTAGACCCAAATTAAACAATTATGTTTCTGGACCTGACTTTTAAACAATTCGACTGGTTCTCCTTTAGTGGGTATTTGAAAAGATTTTTGTAAGCTGCTGTAACTAGCTCAACATCAATGCTAGAAAAAAAATCGGAACGTTTTCCCCTCTTTCAAATTTTTGGCCTGTCCATTTCTTGGTATGAGTCTCGGCTGTTGGGTATCATCTTTAAAATTCTGAAGTTTAGGGACCCAGTTACACTAAGAGGGACTTAGTTCATCCTTACAGAGCTCCCCAAGGTAGCTCTGCCTCGCAGGGCCCAAAGCTGTACTCTTTAGGAACACAGGCAGCACATTCACAGATGAAAACCTCTGCATCTTGAAGTGGAACATTCTGATGGCCCACTTGAGAGGGTGAGCTTTAGGGAAGGATGCAAGGCTTAACTGCTGAATCAGGCTCCTTAACTGAGTTAGCTACTGAGCTAATAATGCTTGATGTCTTCAAACACTTTTGAAGTGCATATGTGCTGAGGCCCGAGGTAGCAGAAATGCCATATATTTTAGTTAAGGCTAGGTTTTTCAAGGAGACCTAAGGGAGTTAGGCACCCAAAACTTACTGAACTCCAACTCCTTTAGGCCCTTTGGAAAACCTCGGCCTAAATCCTTAGAC
Organism: Dermatemys mawii; assembly: GCA_007922305.1. Classification (NCBI taxonomy): domain Eukaryota; kingdom Metazoa; phylum Chordata; order Testudines; family Dermatemydidae; genus Dermatemys; species Dermatemys mawii. The sequence goes on along the minus strand of ML677397.1, from coordinate 6,455,309 downwards.
TGTTAAACACATTTCAGTTGGCTGAGACCTGGGCGCAAAACCTCAATCAGATTTGTAGTCTTGCCTTGTTAGCAATTGCATGGCTCTTTTTATCTGTCATTTAGTCTCCAGCTGGCAACAACAAAGTGATATGGTATCTGTGAGACGCCCACAAAGTACAGCAGTTTTAGAAGCTGCTCATCTGTGAAATTTCAGCCCCTTCCCTCACTCCCAAAGGCATTCATACTATTTTGTGCAAAGATAATTTGAAAAATGGGCTTCCAACTTTGTGGGAAAACAGTCCCCTCCCATATACATAATTAACAGAAGCTGTGACCTACTGTCAATAGGCCTATAACTTACACTTATCCCTAGTCTTCAGGAACTTAACAGTAGAACCAAAAGATAAGAGATTCAAAATGAGAGGGAGAAATTGCAGCTATTCCCACTGATGCCAACTACTGAGTCAACAGCGCTTAAAACGGGCCAACTTGGGTGATGTTAGAGGGAAAAGGCTAGATACAAAGTAGAAAAATAACCAATACCTTCCATCACTACATCCACTGTAATTTACTTTCACCCAATAGGTCTCCCCACAAGCATCAATTCCAGCCAATATAATAAAATAGTTTGCACTATTTGCACCTGAGAATCTACAAGGATGTGGAAGAGTTCCTAACCCTATGGTAACAGAGGGGGTACCTGGGGTACAAAGAAATGAATTTACCTGTCCCAGGCACTGAATTACCTGTCCCAGGCACCACCGTAATAGTAGGTGCCATGTAAGAACTAGAACCTCTATCTCCTGATTAGCAGTTGCAAGTTTTTGTCAAAAGAATATACTGTCCTCTGTGTTCACGCTCATACACTTCTTCTATTTATTCATATTTTGTGTGTACACATAATATATGCACAGCTGCCTAATATGTAGGCAGATATATACACACACTTTATACATGCATGCAGATAAAATATCTCCAGGCTAAATATTTTATAGCTTTCCACATACTGAGGTTAGGCTTGTTTGCTGAACAAGCTCATCTCTCTCTGTTTCAAGCTCAATATTTCTTTTCTTAAAAATTATCCACATGCTGCACAACACAAAGCATTCTTCTGGGGCCTGCTCCAATCAAGAGGTAAAAAATGCACACCAATGTAGCAACACATCAAACTATTATGAAGCCATGTTATTTAACATAATGCAAAAGTTATGCAATGCAAGGGGAGGAGAACATGACATTTACCTGACAAGAGATCTGCACAAGGTAGACCAGTTCCTTGGATTCACAGCCGTTCCTTGTTACTTCATTCTGTTCCTCCGGGAGTGAAAGCTACATCAAGGAGCAGGGAGGGGGAGGGCAGAAGAGAAAGAGAGACAGAGATCAGGTCAGTGAGCAGGGATAAGCCAGGCATGTAATAATGCTTGAAGCACCACATTCAGATCAACTTGCTCCGAGACATGCTTGGTTTCAGGAACCAGGATTGTGCTTGTCTGACTGGAGTTGCGAGACTGAAAATATTCAGTATTCTGCAGATATACAGACCTTGCAAAACACAATTTGATTTTATATCTCAGCTGACAGGTTTTTAAATACACGGTGCACCAGTCAAACAATTGTCAGCAAGCACAGAGTGAGAGCCCAGGATTAATTCCCTAGAAGTCTGTAAAACTAAATGCCCACTGGAAACATCCCTATAAATATTCATGCATCAGATACCAGTGATCTCTTTTCTAACTCCCCACTTTATTCTATTTTTATTTTATATGTTGGGGCAGGCATTAGATAATAAAACATGTCTCCAGATTTCAACATTATCAAGTAATTTAGCACAACAGAGTGCTTCACAGCATCATTCATCAAATACAAAGATCCATTAAGCACAATATTACCATGAGCTTTTTCAAAGCAGTACACAGAGATTTAACCCTATCATTCCTGTTTGTGTAACGGGAGGCAGAGTACCTAAACCTCAGGCCTTGTCTGCACTCAAAGCTTTGCTGGTATAGCTCTACAAGCAAACGCTCCAAGTATAGATGAAGTTTATATGGGCAAAAAAGTCCTTCATCTACCAGTTCTCCAAGAGAAATAAGCTATACTGGCACAAGGATGTTATTTTGCTGGTATAATGGGGTCTACACCAGAGCTTTTGTCAATATAATATATATTGACACCCCCCCATCACAACTTAGCTATCCCAGCAAAATTCTTTTTCACTCTGAAAATTCCCCAAAGGTTCTGCCTTGACACCATGAAAGAAACTGGATTCACATGGCATCACACTACATTCCATCTCATTTAACTCACGCAATCCCAAGTATGACAAGGACTATGGTTCCCCCATCTGGTATCCTCAGGAACACTAGCCAAGGCCAATGTCTCCTGCGCAGTGAGGTGGGTGAGACGCAACACGTAGGCTCCATAGAGGAACAAGCTATGGAGCAGCCACCTTATATGCCTAAATTCTCCAACCAGTAGTTTTAAGTCAAAATTTAGCGTTCTGGAGTTTTGTGGTTTGGGGAGCGGGGATTTGGCCCTTATGAATCTCATAAGAGATATAGAATGAACAAAGCTGGGAAGTGAGATGCTGCAGTTCTCTCCACTACTGGCTTCTCTGGAGGTTCCCAGCCCACTGCTCTCTAAAACATAAGCGGGAGGCTCCAATTGAAAGAGCGTGTCATAGTGCCGTGCAGTATGAAAATGCTGTCAGCCGATCTGAGACGCTCTCTCAGCTTCCCATGGCAAGCAGACGGTCTCTCAGCTTACTCATTATGAGCAGAATTCTGCTGTGACGTGCTACCATGCAATTCCAAATACAATGTGGCTGTACAGCATGGAAGATGGCCCTATAAATCTGATTTTCACTTAACATTCTCGCACTTCCAACCAGCACTGCTATGAGCCCCTCTCTACACAACTCTCTACTCAACCCTCTCCTCTTGACTCCTTTATCAGTTCCCTTTGTGCCCATCTCCAAAGCAGGCTAGCCTGGGAGTTGGGGGGGAAGGAAACCCTTCAGTATTTAAACTCCTGATGAAATCAACAAGCGCTTGTGATTGAAAAAATCAAAGAACTTCCCACTGGAGACTCTTAATGGGAATAATGAAAAAGAGATAAAATCATAAGATGCTTGTTTGCTAATTAATATTTACGTATAAACATTCTGCCTGAAAACACTTTGCACTTATACCAAGATACCATGGACATTTTCCTACAAAGATGTTATAAGGTGGGCAAGCATTTTACCCTATTTGCCTATTTTACAGATGGGAACACTGAGGCAAGGAATGTATCCAGTGTCACACAGTGAATCAGCTGCAGACCCAGGAACAGAAATTTAGGAGGTTTACACTGACCGATAGACCAGCTTGCTCCAAATATCTTCTGAGCATTTTTCTAAATTAGTCACTGCCAATAAAAGGTCATTTTTAAATCTTAATGAAAGTTGGGGGAAGAGGAGAAATAACAGTATATTTTACTAGTTTTGATATCCCATAATAAAGATTGCTTAAATATTTTTTGAGAAAATAAAAGTTTAAAATTGTACCCAAACAATTTAAGACTATCCATAGTTGCAGGCCAATTACCTGAGACATCCAAAATATACCCCTTGAAAAATATGGTTTATAAAGGAACCACAGAGCTTCAGAAAAACCAATATTACCTCCTCTGAAAGGGGCATTGAACCTAATGAAATAGCTCATCCTTTCTCACACACAAATGCACATGCTTCCCAGGAAGAGAGGTCCATCCTCATAATCCTGCTGGCTCATAGGGTGGTAATTAAATTGAACAGTGGAGGCATTAGTTATACTTGCCAGAAGAATTATTTGCTTCCTCTTTCAAGCAAAAATAAATTCAACTTTAAAAAAAAATAATGAACGGCTTGAAGAGAAAAATCTTTAAAATGCACTTGGCTTGCTGGGAAATTTGCACATAATTGATCCATCTATAATACTTCAAGACTAGTCAGGAGCAAACCTAATCCAGGCGAAAACGGAAAGAGACAAGAGCGAAAGAGAAGATCAAGGAAATGAGTAGCCTATCAGCTCACAGCAGCAGACGAAATCTTGGTTCTCTCTATAACCCAGCTCCCTTTGCATCTTTAGATAAGGTAATCGCAGGACATATTAAACAAAATACACAAGATGTGCCAAGAAATTAAACACATTCTGCATCTTCCTCGACTAGGCAAAAAGATGTCTTGGGCCAAGAAACACCTTCAGCTCTGGACCATTTATTTTATACTCAAGGTATTAAATACAGAGTTCATCTCACACAGGGTAAATTTTCTGTTGCTCTTAAGCAGTTTAGCCCAGGGTTCGGCAACCTTTCAGAAGTGATGTGCTGAGTCTTCATTTATTCACTCTAATTTAAAGTTTCATGTGCCAGTAATACATTTTAACATTTTTAGAAGGTCTCTTTCTATAAGCCTATAATATAGACTTGTATGTAAAGTAAACAAAATGTTTAAGATGCTTCAATTAAAATTAAATTAAATTAAAATGCAGAGCCCCCCCAGATCGGTGGCCAGGACCCGGGAAGTGTGAGTGTCACTGAAAATAAGCGTGCGTGACACGTTCGGCACGAGTGCCATAGGTTGCCTACCCCGGTCTAGCCTGTTTAGCAAATGAAACGTCTCCATTAAGGGATTATTTGTATAAGAAACAAAGAGAGGGGTCCCAGTATTTGTGCCTGACTGATGGGGTGAATAGACAATTTAGGAAATCAACCTCCCTAAAATGAGGGATATTTAAAAGATCTTGCATTGCAGCTGCTCTTCCTGTTGCTGGAAGGTCACATCAAGGCTAAGACTCTTCGGAGAGTTCCTGAAGGTGAAGACAATTCTGCTCTTGGTGTCAACCCCATCCTCATTTATTGTCTATCTTCCTTTGCTCTCCAACACGCGCTCCTAAAAAAACTCTGAGTTTCTCCCCCTCTCTCATCCTCACACCCTCTTCCCTGCTACTGCTTAATACTTGGGCTAAGCTCCCTCTTGTCCTCCAGACAACCTCCAGCTATAAATCCTCCTGCAAAGCACACTTTTCCTTCCAGCAGGATAGATGGGACTGTAAAATTTCAAGACTATTCAAACAAATTCTGTCCCTGTCTGAAAGGTTGTTCAGCAGAGGATATGCCTAGCTGCCTGTTAATATGATGGAATATCATGACAAAGTTGTTCAGTTCTGCATTTGTGCCCAGGATTTTCCCCACTAACATTTTATTTTGCAGCCAAAATTTAACATTTGAAGTGCTGCAGCATATGGAGGACACCTGAATGGTAGCAACAAAAACAAAGGGTACGGCTACAGTGGATCAGCGGGTAGCGCTCAACGCATCAGGGACTGATTTATCGCATCTCATATATAGAGGCAATAAATCGATCCCCGAATCGACGCCTGTACTCCACCTCGGCAGGAGGAGTAAGTGGAGTTGGCGGGAGACCATGAGGACGGCCAGATAAGTCAAACTAAGATACTTCGACTTCAGCTATGCGAATAGCGTATCTAACTCACAATCCCCTTCACATCTCCTCTGAATTTCGTCCTTTATCTACTGAACTTCACTTCTGATCTATTAATGAAGGGCTTGCTAAATTGCTGATGCCCGTATAGTAAACAGGCAAGGGATTATCTAAGAACAGTTTGTTTAGCAATAGTATGCAGCCTCCAAGGAGAGCAAGCATGTCATCTAGATACCATTCCTAGCACCATTAGAACAATGAGCCACTGTTGAGGTCTCTGAAAACAAGCTACCCAGCTGTTTTTATATGTTCTGTGGTAATAGAGCAAAGTGTGCACAGAATATTGCATTAGGCTGCATACTGTCAGCAACTAGCCGATTATTTCTGCTCTTTAATACCTGATATGACATGATGTGACATGACGGGCCATTCCCTAATAATTTTCTTTCTAATTATGTCTCTAATGAGAAGTGAAATTTTAAATGTACCATATTCCATTGCATATATGCGAACTCCCTAATTTTGGTTTGTAAAAACTCACAAAATTAATTCCTGGCATAGGAACTAGCCATGCTCCTCTCTGTGCAGCCAATCCCACATCCCTTGGTAAGAGAAAAGGAGTGGAGTTGCAGAAGAACCTGTTGAACAGGATAGGAGGTAAGGAAAAACAAGCTGCTTCTGAAACAGCTACCCCACGCCTATTGCCAAAAAAAACCAAAACCCAACCCTGGAAATTATGGCAGAAATGTCTCTGTCCATATGAATCCTAATTCTCACACAGTCCTCAAGGAGAGACCTCGAGAAGAAGACTTGCTGCAGCAAAGCTACGGGGGTCTCTGAGGCTGCCCCTGCCCTGCAAGTCTGTCCTGTCTGGCTGATGTCAGGGTCTCTCTGTGAGGTCACCACCTTCCAAACACTTTTGCCCAATAGGCTGAGATCCTGCAAAAGGCCTTTGTGATGTCACTGCCACATCCACCCTTCTCCTGTAAAGCTGATGTTGTGCCCCTTGTCAGCCTCTTTGGATATTTGAGTTGCTTCCCCTGGATCTAACTACTCAATAAATGTTGAGCCTGGGGATCAAGCCAGCTACACAGTAAAGCATCAGAAGTAGGAAAGGAGACAACTCTGAAGAGGTTCATCTTCCTGTTCATGTAAGTGGTTCTGAAACTTGTTGGTTCGGTGACCCCTTTTTGCTCTGCTGTGTCCTCTCACGCCCCAGTGAAATGAACTCTTCTGGTTTCGGTGGCATTTCGGCGGACAGACAGCGTTCGTCTCTATGTCCGCCGAAATGCCGCCGATAGCAGAAGCTTGCACTTCGGCGGTTTTTCGGCAAACTCACTTGCATGTTTGGAGCTTCCGCTGAAATCCCACCAAAGGCGTCGGCAGCTCGTGACCCCACTGGAGTCGGCCCGCGACCCTCAGGGGGGTTGCGACTCCCAGTTTCAGAACCACTGATATAGGTGACTGAACAAGAGGTTGTTACAGTATGTTTCATTAGGTTTACCTTTTACTGTGCCTTTCTCTGCAACAAAACATTCCAGTAGGAAGAACAATATTTTGCATACTTCCTTTTCCTAGGCTGAACAATTTTTTTTTTTGGCTCTCTAAATAGTGTTACTACACGTTAGTATTGTCTTTGACTCTGTCCTATTCACTCCAAGTGTCTCTTGGAGACACAACAGTCTAAAGAGAACATGTGCATAAAGAACATAACATAAGAATGGCCATTCTGAGTCAGACCAATGGTCCATTTAGCCCAGTATGCTGTCTTCCAACAGTGACCAGTGCCAGATGCTTCAGAGGGAATGAACAGAACAGGGCAATTTATCGAACAAACATCCCTGTCACCAAATCCCTCCCTCTGGCAGTCGGATGTTTAGGATCACCCAGAGCCTGGGGTTGTGTCCCTGACTATCTTGACGAATAGTCATTGATGGACCTATCCTCCTAGAACCTTATCTAATTCTTTCTTTTGAACCCAGTTATATTTTTGGCCTTCACAACATCCCCTGGCAATGAGTTCCACAGATTGACTATCTGTTGTGTAAAGAAATACTGCCTAATGTTGTATTAAACCTGCTGCCTATCAATTCCATTGGGTGACCCCTGGTTCATGTGCTCCGTCAAGGGGGCAAATAACACTTCCCTATTCACTTTCTCTATACCATTTATCATTTTACAGACCTCTGTCACATCCCCCCTTAGTTGTCTCTTTTCCATGCTGAACAATCCCAGTTTTTTCCATCTTTCCGCTTATGGTAACTGTTCCATATCCTTTATCATATTTGTTGCTCTTCTCTGTATTTTTTTTCCAAATCCAATATATCTTTTTCGAGACGGGGCAATCAGAATTGCACTCAATATTCTTACGGGCCTGATCCAAAGCCCCCTGAACTCAACGGAAAGTCTCTCATTGACCTTGGTGGTTTATGGACCAGGTCCTATGGGCTGAACTGACAGACCCCAACCTGGGCAAAATGTTTTATTCTTCTTAGAAAAGAAGCCAGAGACAGACACTGCTACAAGAAAAGTGTACTCTTCTTCCCTCCCAGCCCCCAGATTTCATCTGGATCATCTAAGCAAGCACTGAATGGAAAAAAGAGTCTCCAACAATTTACTTTTTGTATCACTTGAAATGCTCACTTTTCATCTTCAAAATCACAGTCTAGAGCTTCCTGAAAAAACCAAACAATTATATAGAGGTATATTTATGTTTGGGAGCTGTGTGCTCAGCTAACATAAGTAGATATGATTGACTTCATTCATCTTTTTGATTAGACAGCATAATCTTTTCAATGGCAGCATTTTATAATGAGACATGCTAAGATTATGATGTCATGAGAGAAAAAAGTTAGAGCTGCAGATAAAGGCAGCAAAATGTTTAAATAGATGCTGGAACTGTAAAAAAAAAAAAAACACCTGAGAAGACTGAACTGCAGAATATGGTAATCCCTTAATTACAGACAGTGAAATGGATAACAAAAGCAATGGACTTCTAAGAGAATGCTACAAGAACACACTTTTTCATTTTAAAGATGGTTTTAGGAATAAATTATGCACTGAGAAGTTGCATGCAAACTCCCAATGCTATCAATTTATGCCACAGTATCAACAAGCTACTCAGGCAAAGACAAGTTCTGAGCATCCATTCTGCATTACTGGACATGCCAATGAAGGATGGAAGAGTGCAAACATCCTATAGACTGTGTTAGGTTTCTGTTTGCCTCAGCTGTAGTTTGTCAGAGAGCTGGCATTCATTTTTCTTCTGCCTTCAAATTCACACGTCACCCTGTACAGCTGATTGTAGTAAGTATAGTTCCTAATATAACGATCCACTGAACAATAGCTAACTATAATAAACTGAATAGCAGCAAAGAGTTCCAAAACTAGAACACCAGCCAAAGCAACAAGCATGAGCTCACTGCATCAGGCCACTTAATGGGAATAGTTCCACCCTTGGTACCTTGAAAGGCAACACTAAATTATATATCCCACTTACATATATTTTGCAGAAAAAAACAATGGTTGCCAGCCAAGACTTTATTGATCATTTACACAGACAAGGCTAGCAGGGAGAGGTGGGGAGGAGAGAGAGAGAACAACTTTCTACTTCATTGGCCCCTTCATTGTCTGGGATAAAGCAGCTCATCTCTAGTAAGCTAGCAGCTAAACAGAGTAATTAAATGAGTCTCCTGCAGAGAAGAATTTATTAGCTTTCTGGATTTCTCTTCTAGAAATAGATCATAAAAAAACCAGGAGATCACAGCTTATGGTACAACACGGTCTAGAAGTGTGATCTGAAATCATGTATTTTACTATTATGAACATTTTTACAACACACACACAGTTTCTAAATTATGTTGCTTTTCTAGCAATGGGACCAAAAAAGAAGTCATTTGCCCTCTCCAAAGAGACTTGGCAAGTTTCACCCTAGTAGCTCTTCATGAGTAAGCTGTGGTACTGATCTGTGGCACGTCAGCATTTGGACCAAATAGCAGGCGTTTTCAAGTCTCATTCATTTATCTGGAACTCCGCAATCACAAACCCTGGCTGAGAAGCTGACTGCATGCAAGGCACAGAGGACCTGCCGCATTCCACACTGCTGACCACATCATCTAACTGTCCCGATTAAATAAGATTTCATGCCAAACTTAGGAAACAAGGGCTGGTTCATCTGTGCGTGAAACTTGTTCATTCCAACTTCTTTATAAAGCCAATACATAATTCTTTATATATTCTTTGCTCATCTTGGTCGGATGCAAATGCACACACCCCTACACCGGTAAGCATATAATACATTACTACTGGCATAGAGTCATCATGGAAAACAGAGCTTATTAAGGAAAAGGTTTCAAGAGCTTTGCCAAAAGAATCATATGTAATTTGTAAACGACTGCCTTCATTTCCATGGCATAAAACCTTCTGCATACAGCAGTAAACAAAGCTTTGCCTAGTTACCAAGGTTTACCTGCATTTTACTCAAAAAGATGTTCAAGTTACTTTAAGTAGTAATCATTAGGGTAGAAACATTCAAGGTACAAAAAGCTGTTGAAAGCACGTTTGACCCCAAAAGCTTATCCCAGATCCAAATCTGCTTCCACTGAAATTAACCAAAGCAAGATCAAACCTCCCAAACCCCACATTCACCTGTCCCATCACAGAAAGGTGTTTTGAATACATTGAACCACTTGCCAAGCCCAATCATGTAGTGGGGGCAACGCAACCTACACTGACTCAGGACTAACCCTGGGAAGATCTGACCCTCGGCATAGACACTGGGTGAGCTCTCCAGGCCTTAGAATATTTTTATGACCAAGTGCAATGGAGTGTATGGAACATTTCTTGTAAATCTCTCATGTGGGTCAGTATAAGCAGAGATGCCTGTACCTTGCAGGTACTATTGTATTTGGGCCTAGTGAATGGCTCCTTTGAAAAGTTCTATTCACAGAACCTTTGCAGGGAAAAGTTCTGATGACCTGGGCCACAGAGGGTTGACTTCTGTATCACTCAGCAGAATATGTACTCAAGATCACAGATCTGCTACCAAGCTATGCTGCCAAATCCATTTTCTGCATTTCAGGACAAGATATTGACAGAGCGTGCCCTTGTCCCTGACCCTCCACATTAAGTGCATCAATTGGCACATTGCTGAATATGCTGTTCTGTTTCTGATCATTCTGGGTTTGATCTACATACTTTACAATATTCTGGGCATCCACCCTCGCAAAATGTGCCAGGAACATTTAGCAGGCAAGGCACAAATTACACTCACCCACCCAGATCGTAACTGTCCAAAGAAGTTACTCTCTGCAAAAGAGCGGACCAGCCGAATTTTGCAAAGCGGTGTAGCACTGGCTTTCATCTAACTTTAACTATTACTAGACCAATGGATGTACACAAGGGAATAGGCATTGATCTTCCCTGACAAGGTGAGACACTGGTTTCTTTTGGGATAGCTCTTCCAAAAGGCAAAGTCAAGTGCCCCACAAGAGAGAGTGCCGAATTGGTGACCTCTCTCCTGTGCTAGGACAATGGGAAGGGCATTGGGAAATTGGGGAAGGCATCATTAGGGGATGGCTGAGCCACACAGAAGGGAAAGTGGAGGATGCAGAAATTTACATTACAAAGGGGCAGCCTACTTCAAACCTATGCAGACACATGCCCAGGGTGTCTTCACTGCAGAGTTCGGCGGGGCTCTATCCAGGGTTTTGTTCCTAACGCCCCTCTCTTGTCCCTGCACAAAACCCTTTGACCTGAATGAAGTGATGCTTTCAATCAGGGCTAGCTGGCCCAGCGGTGGGGTGGGGGAAGGAAGTATTACAGCCCGGATGCCGCTTTCACTTGGGCAAGTAACTCACCCAGTTTCCAGTGAGGACTCCAGGCTAAATCGCTTGAGAACTGAGAGTCCTCCAATGCCTTCCCACAATTTTTCCTTCCACACACCCCCTGTGCCCAGAAGACAGAGAAATTCTCCCACAAGTCACTGAGAAAGAACAGAGCAGCTCAGCTTGCTGCAGCACAAGGAGCTATGGGACATCCCAGAGACACACATGGGGACTGCAGCACCAGTGAGCACCCGGTGATTAGGATATGACTGTGCCATGTGGCTGCTCAAACTAGGGCTATTCCAACCCCAGAAGTCATCACCCAAGTTAACTGCAAGACAGACATACCCTTAGGGAGGTCTAATACATGTCTGGTGAAGTACTGCAATGCATTTATCACGAATAATACATCAATTCTCCTTCTCAGCAATGGCAACCAATCCAAATACAATCACGCTGCATCTCAGAAACTCGGCCGTTAGTCACTGCTGTGCAAAACGTAAATTTATCAAGTCAGAAGAGATGGGGAGAATGCTAAAGAACCATGAGTTGTCTCCTGCCAGGACTTATAAGTCAGTGGAAAGGTTGATACTTTTCCTGGCTAAGAGCATGTCATTGTTCCAAGGGAATCTGGTAACCTTTTTATAATTTTTCCAAAATGGAATTTAAGGTTACTCCCTGGCAAAGGCAGCCAGACACATGCAGCTGAAATTGCAGCTGTTCATGCTCAGCTACAGAAAAAAAGCTCATTAAATGTCTAAACCACTATTACATTTGATAATTTTTCTGATAATATTTGGAACTCATTTTTTTCTTTTTAAACCACCACACTTTTAACGCCTCCTTGAAGTCAGTCCTCTCATTAATTTACAATGTTTGTGCAACTTAGCAAATCCCATGAGGGAAACCGCAGTACAAATTTCATCTTTATCCACTGCTGTGGAATGCACGGATTGGGTGAAAATTATATCTGATGGCCAAAAGCAAGAAGTAAGAGGGTAATTTTTCTTGCAAACTATTTCTATCACTAGTTTAAAAATATGCAGGGCCAAATCCTGTCATACATAGCGTACTTACTCAGACAAAACTCAAGGGGAGTCTGGCTAGAATTGGCCTGAGAAAGTGCTACAAGATTTGGCCTCTTCTTGTTTATTTCCAGAATTGAAGATTAGGAATCACTCTCACTTATGACTATGTTGCTCAATCATACACTAAGCCTCATTACAGTTAAAAGGGAAACTAAGTATGTATGTAATATCATGGCACCCTGTAGGGTGCCGAGTGCCCTCAACTTCCATTCACGTCTGTTGGAGTGAGGGTGTTCGTCACTAGAGCTGGCCAAATCCAGTAATTTCTTACAGCAAAAACTGAAAATGAGTTTTCTTTCTGAGAGAGAGAAAGAAAGAAAGAGAGAGACAGACACTCATCCATTCACCTGATTAAGACATTAACCTGGGGCATTGATATTCCAGGTTGAAATCCCTACTCTGTGTGATTCATTCAAGGCAAGTTCCCTATCCACTGAACTATATTGTCAGGCTCTCTCAGTTCCATCTCAGACCTGAGAATTATTCCCAAAAAAACTTTTGTGGAAATCAATATGTTTCTGTAAAAATATTTGGTTTTAATGAATCAGCATTTTCCAGTGAAATGACATTTAGCGGAAGGACTCCCAACCAGCACTACCTGGCACTTTTCAATATCAGGCCTTTAAAAATGAATTGAAACAAAGCTTTCATGCTACACAGTGATGAATCCAAATGTACTCTTTTAGTTTATTGCAAAGGTTACATTTAACAGGCGACACTAGAAACAGGAGCTATTCCCTCCTTTTTCAAATGAAAGTTATTCAGGGACAACAGACAGTAATTTCACTATCTCCTAAATTACTCCAGTGACTTAGACACCACTTAATCTCAAATGAGTGCACTGAGTAGATTACCTGCATCTATTTTTCTTATAAACGATGCTCATCCTAAAAGAGAGTTTTGGAAAATTTGCCATTACTATTTCATTATAAGCCTTTTTTGTATTGGAGAAAGCTTTCCAAGAAATTATGCATAAACTTAGTTACCTGGATTTATTTTTCAGAATTTCATCTTTCCAATTCTGTTAATTTCACTCCCACACAGCCCTTTGTGTCCTGGCATGGGCACACCCGGTGGTATAGTTATTCAAAAAAATCCAATCTCACGTGCATGAGGCCATGTGCATCTATGGCAGGATATACACTGGCACATACTGGAAGAAGAAAATGGGATTATATAGAGGAGGATAGAATTTTGTATCCTGAAGAACCCTTCCTTACTGGTGATGGAAATAGCTCATTTTGACTCTCAGCTCCCAGACTGAGTTATCAGTGCTGGCAGCTTTATAACACTACTTGTAAACTGAGCATGTTTGATCTCAAAGTTATTGAGAGACAAACATGGAGCTCCAAAAAAGTGATTTTAGAGCTTCCTTTCTCAGAATAGACCTGTACTAAGTTGCAGACTTTTTTTGCCTGGTTTGGTGCATCTTCATTCACTGTAAATGTCTGATCTTCAGACAACAGGCACTTATACATACACGTTTCTAATTCTATAGCTGCAGTCAATCAGGATCTGGTCTATATTAAGCATCAAAACCTTTTTAAAGGTTGAAAGTAGACTGTTTCCATGAAGTTAATACAGCTGACATTTAAAAACAAGCCTTCCACGGGTCTGTGCCCAAACCACTGCCTTGGACATTGCATTTGCTGATTGGCTGAGAGTCCATAACACCATGCAGTGCTCCATGAGCTTCATTTGCCACTTGTGGGCTTTCCGGGTGGAATATATTTGTACTACTTTTCTTTAAAACCCTAAACGGTTTGGCTATTGGAGAAACCAACTCCCCATGCCAGACGACAGCACTTGTGATCAGCAAAGATGCTGGAGCTAAAGCCTACTCAGTATCAGGGATGTCAGTAGGGCATTCTCTCTAAGAGCCATTGGCTGTATTTTGCTTCTTACCTTGGGATGCTAAAACTTGGATTTGTTAGCATTCCAGGCTTGCAGAATTCCTTTTCTCTAGGGCGTTCGGGAAGAGGTGGAGAAGAAGGGGTTGTCATTACTTGCTTTTGGTGGGGATGCTTTTTATAAATGTATTTTTGGTGTTTTTCTGGAAGCCCAGCTCCTGGGTCCTATGATTACATGAAAATCTGAGTTCGCTGGGTTTTTTAAAGTAAGTTTTCCACTCCCCATGTTTCAGAGAAAAGTGTGGAAATATGACATGTTCAAATACCAAATCATGAAAAAAATCATTTTTATTGTTTTAAATTTCATGATTTGGGGGTGCATGATTCATCATTGTTTAATGTGTGGGGTTGGCAATATCATGTACTGTATGTTTAGAGGACTTATTAGTGACCACTTTTACAGGGGAGAGCTGTTCACTATGTGATTTCGGTAATTGCCAGGCAAATCAAGCAAGAGCACCCAGATCTTAAGATGGGTCCACCTTTGAGGATATTCATGAACCATAAACAAATAAAAAGAGAGATATAGACAGAATAAGTATTTTTTGGAGGGGTGAGGTAAATTTTTAAAATAAATGCACACAAATTCCTGGGCATCTTTATATATGCCCATTTAATCATATAAATGCCATATAAGACGTGGTGATACAGGAAACGCCCCTCAATTTGCTGAACATACGTCAGCCTGTTATTTCTCAACACTAAGGCTGGATCTACATCTGGAAGGCTTTGCTAGTACAACTGTACTGGTATAGTTTACCAGCCAAACGCTGTAGCATTGACATAGCTTATACCAGCAAAACTGCTTTTGCCAGCATACTTTATTCCACCATCCCCAAATGAAACAAGCGATACTGTCAAAAGCACTGTTTTGCAATATAACTTTTGTCACTATAGCTCTGTCGGTGACAAATCAGACCTCATCACGCCCCTAACTGACACAACCATGCTGGCAAGTTTGTAACTTGACCTTTAGATGTCAGGTAGGTATCTGACATCCAAACACGCTGTCACTACTACAGCATGCTGTTGATTACAGAAGCATTTTATTCTGCCAAGAAAATGGAACATTCCAGTTTCACTAACAAGGGAGGGATGCGTGGTGTCTTAATTTGTAGTCACAGAATTTTCATAGGAGAGAGTCTGAGCGCGGACACTCCTTGGAAGACCACAGGTCATTTCTGTTGGATGAAAGCAGTGCTCATGGCACTGCCTGTAGTCCCCATGTGGTCTGCTGTGCAAAACGTCACGGCTTACCCATGAAGCAAAGAAACCAACAGAGTAAGGAATCAGAGAGGTAGCCGTGTTAGTATGGAATTGCAGAAGTGACAACAAGTCCTGTTGCACCTTAAAGACTAACTGTCTAAGTCTTTAAGGTGCAACAGGACTCTTTGTCACTTCTGCAATAAGAGGAAAGCAGCCAAAAGGAAATTCAAATGATCTTGAGGAACAAGGGTAATCTATTTCAAATCATTTCCCATAAAACAATTATCACATAAATGAAATAGTTCCTTAAAAGCATTTGCAAGAACACATTAAACTTTCAGGGATATATGATCTCATTACTTTTAAATGAGTGACAGAGATTTAGATACACTTCCTGAAAAAGACACCTCAGGGTAAGTTAGGCCCCAAATATAGGGAGGGAGGTATTGTTTTGTTTTTAAATAAGAGTTTCAAAAACATACATTGGAGCACTTTTAATAGGAAGTGCCCTTTAACTGAAACGAGTAAATGATTGGTACATTTCCTAAAGGCCAAGGCTCACCAAGTCAAGTGATGAGGTAAGAATTTCAGCTTTCAAAATGTGAAAACACAACACACGTGCACCCTCAGGGACCAGAAGCAGAATAAAAAAGAACCCCAAACTATTATTCATTAAAAATAAACCCTCATGATTTTTAAGCCATGCTCATGATTTTTTTCAGACTTACCTCACGATTTTGGAACTTGTGGGGTTAGCAATACTGCAAACAATGCAACCTTCCATGAGAACCAAGTGAGAGTAAAAGCAGCTAAATCAGGCAAGTCTAATGGCACCTTTCCCACTGCTGAGCAAAGTGCAAAAAGGTAAATACACCCCAGAAAGGATTACAGGTAGCTTAGGTGTTTAAAGTTCTATTGGTTTCCTTGACTTGAAGGCAGGTGTTTTTCCTTATTGTGTGATTTGCATCACAGCTTCCTTTTAAGACAGGGATAACAGGAAACATGAGGGGATTTTTTTCATTTGTGGCGCTACTAGTAGAGGGCTCAGTTGTCACTCAGCCCTATGTGGCTTGGCAAAGCAGTAAAGGGCCTTTCCCTATCCTTGCGTGGTCCGGCTGGATCACAAATCCAGGTGGAATGGAGAAGCGGGAGAGCAGGCTCCAGGGAGAGCAAATGAAAGCCAGCAGAGCTGAACATCGTGGTGCAAAGTGTGTGCGCAGGTGGGGGTGGGAGGTGAAGGGACAGGAAGCTGCATTCTGGAAAAGCTGCAGTAACTTACTATCCTTCCCTGTACCAGGGCAAGCAGTAACTCTCCGAGAGCCACAATTCCTTCCAGGGCACCTTCTGGACCAGTGCACCTAACTGTGCCCTCTTACTCAGAGTTCAACTGAGCACCAAATTGGCTGGATATAGCATGATTTTTAAAAGCCTCATTCTTGAGAAGTCCAGGAAGCAAAAACTGATCCTGCTGAGCTACTTATTTATTGGCTATGAAATATCACTCTTAGCCCTCTGGAAAGCTTTATCATAGGTTTCGCTCTATGTCCTGTAGCATGGCATCTAAGCCCTGATTTATTCAGTATCACCTGTATCTTGAGAATCTTAATGAGTATTAAAGTTTGGACTGTATATGCACTCCCTCTCGCTCTCTATTGTTTCGGGGGGGCAGGGGAAGGGGAAAGAAGGAAAGGATTAATGTAGGGAGGAAAAAAAGACTGCTAACATTTAAATCAATTAAAATGCCTACACTAATAAATCCAGTTTCATCAATAAAAACACATTCTGAGTGTTATTAGCAACAACTAAGGGCAGCAGTACATCAATATAAAATGCAGCAAATGCAGTTCCCATAATTAATATTAGTGAATGTACTACAACTTAAAAACCAAAATAATAAAAATTAAAAAATCATTCAGATATACTGGACAGGGTGGGAAATTAAAAAAACACAAGGCTGTTTTTAAATATAAAGCCTTTATACTGCAGTAACTTTGCTATTCACATTGACTTCCTCAGTGTATAAACTCTGCCAACAGGCCAAAGGTTAATATGGGGGAGGAAGAAAAAGGGAGAGGGAAATCTGATCATTTTTCTTCATCCTTGGATTTAATGCTATAAAGTAAGAGATTTTACTCAAAAGCCCCTTTCAGCTAGATCTGAAAATTCTACATGGAAAATGCTGCCCGTTAAGCTGTAGTCTCTTGATTTGCTTTATTTTCCTGTTAACATTTGATGCCAAGCTAAATGCATTTCCTCACTAGCTGTAGAGCTAAATTTTAAGATTTTGCAACAGTGAAAGAAAAACAAACAATAAAGATCCTTTGTACAATGTATAAGATCGCTGCAAGTCCGCATTCTACTTACCCCTGCTACAATGATCTATTCTTTCCATGGGATCCCTAGCCAAGGCCTAGCAGTTCCAGGTCTCTCCTTAGTTTCCCAGCAGCTAATTGAAAAAACCTTCCAGGCATCAGCTCTGAAATGCAAGAACTCCAGCCTAGCAAAAATCAAACTAAACTCCCCACATTCAGCTCACTTGCTCTCGCCTTTTCCTGCTGCTGCTGCTGCTCCTTCAGATGATCGTGCTTGTGAATAGCATTTAAGATCTCCCTCTGTAGCCCTGTTAGCTGTTTCCACACTGCCCATTTCATGCTCAATTTGCACTGTAGAAAAATCAGTGGTGTTCCTTTCCCTCTCTCTCGCTCTCTCATTGGAAAGGTCCCACAAGACAAGCTGTGGAGTTTAACAAGAGCCAAGAGAAACAGAGAGGGAGGGAATGCGTGCGGGGATTGTGTTCAGAGTAGGCATAAAGTCTGCTGCTACAGCTCAAAGGGCAAAAAAAAGTGACAGCAAACTGCCATCACGTGAGCACTGTTTAACTCCAGCTGACTTCTGATTCTTCATTCATTTCTACTGGTATCAAACAGCCCAGACTTATAATCCCATGAAATCTCATCGAAGTCATTGGTGCTGCACAGAGTGCAAGTCAGAGCAGAATCTACCCTCTAATATTTACATTATTACAGCTCTGGTCACTACACAGATTATTAAAGAAAATGAACAGCATTCAAATGATGGAGCATCTGCTTTCAAAAATCAAGGAGCAGCCAGAACTGCCCCATTCAAATAATTACCGAAATGTGTTTAAATTAAGATGTCCGTTTGTTCAAAGGGTCTGTGTTATGACCGTGGGGGAAAGGGAGGAAGAGAGAGAAGATACCTAAGTGCTTGGAAATCAAATTATACAGATTTTATATTACTGGGATTTTATCATTCAGAATCTGGTGGCAGATAAAATTATTATAAGAGAATCATTTCCTTCTGCTGGCCCATAGTTTTTAAAATGTATATGATAAGTTAATTATTTAAAGAGCCACTGGCTCTACTGAAGACCATACTACACAGCTACTGCTGGAGTCACATGGCATTGCTGGTGGTCCAGAATATAAGAAGAGAGTAAATGAGCTCTTTGATGCTCCCTTACCAGCATTCAGCAAGCAACAGCATTAGCAAACCAGTCTTTGCATGGCATTACCTATTTATTTCCCCATGAAAGGAACCAAAATGTGTCTGGCTCTTCCAACACTGGCTACAGTGGCAATTATAAATTCTCAGGTTAAAATACAATCACCTGATCACCACCAGCATCCTGGACAAATTAGATTTTGACTCTTGCACTTCCATCTTAAATAATCTGTGGTGTTCTGAAACATCCATAAAAGGTAAACGCAGCACTCAGAAGATCTACATTACAGTCTTCCTTCATGATCATCCATGAGTAGGGCCCTACCAAATTCAGAGTCCATTTTCATCAAGTTCATGGTCATAGGATTTTTAAAATCGTAAATTTCATTATTCCAGCTATTTAAACCATTTGCCTGCTACTGAAGTTAGGCTTAGTGGCCTATAATTGCCAGAGTCAACTCTGGAACCTTTTTTAAACATCAGTATCTCATTAGCTATCTGCCAGTCATCTGATACGAAGGCTGAATTGAGTGATAGATTACATACAAAACTTAGTTCTGCAATTTCATATTTTAGTTCCTTTATAATTCTTTGCATACCATCTAGTCCTGTGGTGACTTATTACTGTTTAATTTATCAATTTGTTCCAAAACCTCCTCTACTAACACCTCAATTTGGGACATGACTCAGATTTTGTCACCTAAACAGAATGTTTCAGGTGTGGGAATCTCCTCCACATCCTCTGCAGTGAAGACCAATACAAAGAATTCATTTAGTTCTCCATAATGGCCTTGTCTTCCTTAGCACCTTGACCATCCAGTGGCCTGACTGTTTGGCGGGCTGCCTGCTTCTGATATACTTTTAAAAAATGCTGTTAGTTTTTAATGTCTTTTGCTAGTTAGACTTCAAATTATTTTTTTATCTGCCTAATTATATTTTTACACTTGACTTGCCAGAGTTTATGCTCCTTTCTATTTTTGACTTCAAATTTTTGAAAGACACCTTTTTGCCTCTAACTGCCTCTGTTAGTTGTTTAGCCATTGTGGCACTTTTTTTGTTGGTCCTATTGCTGTTTATTATTTATTATTAAATTATTGTTATTTAGGGCATATGCTTAGTTTGAGCCTCTATTATGGCATTTTTAAATAGTCACCACACAGCTTGCAAACATTTGATTCTCGTGATTGTTTCTTTTAATTAATTTAGTTTAATTTAACTAGATTTTTCATTCTTATGTAGTTCCTCTTTTTGAAGTTAAATGCCAGTGTGGTGGGTTTCTTAGGTATCATAAACACACAGAAGTAAAATTTAATTATTTTATACTATATTCACCTCTTGGACCAAACCCCGTGCTTCACTTAGGACTACATCAAGAAATATGTATCTTTGTAGTATCACAAAAATGTCATGACTTTGAAGTCCCTGTATGTTCCAGCAGGGAACATGGGAAATGTCCCTTTTCAGGAGATAAATCCCTCATTTTTAGTTCAGCAAGGCTGAGAGACACTGAACATTGAAGTTGTTCATCTTCTTCCAGAGAACCCTGTTACTATTCCAGGACTGCCTCTTTGGGCCCATGCAGAAGGAAGTTTGGGTGGGATTTTTCAGGTTGCTTTGGCACATGGACTGTTCGGATAAGTCCTGGGGAAGCGGCTTCGTGGGCAGGGTACATGGTGGCAATTCATCACATACCTCTCCAATTTATCACGTAAGCACCCTCCATATATTAATACAGTGGTTTGTTTCACTAACCACTCACGCAAGAAACTTCACACAAAGTCAGGTCTTAGGGCTCTTAACTCAGTGAACTATGAATTTCAAATAAACTCTCTCCTTTCACACAATTTGTATCCATTTCCCAGCTACATGGAGTGTGCGCCAGTAATCCAAACTGAACCGATTAGCAGTGCCTTCACCCAATCCTTGGCCACCTGCTTTTCCTGCCCCTGTGGTACATGTCCTTTCGCACCCACTACAGCCACATGGGCAGCCTGATTCAGTCCATTTCGATTCCAGTGTTTCAAATCCTGTGGCAAAATGCTGCACAACATTGTGGTCTGAAACCTTTTTGCTGTTTTTCTGAGTTGACATTCCTTCACTTCCTCCTTAACTCCTTGGTCTTACACTGTGTGACTCAAAGCTCCCATTTCAGCACAACCCTGCCCCCCCCCATCCCCTCCCCAGTCAAAACACTGCAAAATCGCTCTCTAAAACAGTCTCATTTTCAGACCTGAAACTACAAGTCAGAATAGCTCCTATTGCCTAAACCATTTTTAAACCTATAATGTGAATTAATTTTTCTTTTGTTCCCGCTGTTCATACTAATTAACTCAATTTATATTTGAATGGTAACTTGCTTTGTACCACAAATTTTGCAGCTCTTTAATCATATACATTGTCTCTACCCTCTTGTTCTAAGAGGGTTCAACTCTCATGGGAATCCTGCCTCCCACACACAAAGATGCGGTTGTGTCATACATGGAACATTAAAACTGATCTTGCGGTCAAAGTCATCTTTTTATTTTCCAACCCCATCTTAACAGCAGTGTCAGTGAGCATTTCCTGCACTCTTTGAAGTTACTGGGTTAGAAAAAAACCTTCCATAATAACCTGATCGATTTTCTATAATCTAGAAATGCAAACTAACTGTTGTGACTAAGGGCTTGGCTACACTGGCATTTTATACTGCAATAAAGCCTCCCAGAGCACTCTACCTTAACTCCCCGTCCACACTGGCAAGGCACATAGAGTGCTCCGATGCCCTGGCTGGAGCACTTCTGGTACTCCACCTCCCTGAGAGGATTAACAGCTGTTGCGTATTGGGTGAGATGCTTCAGTGTCAGTGTGGATGAGGAGTGACGTTATAGCGCTCTGATTGACCTCCAGAAACGCCCCATAATCCCCTTAAATCAAATGGTCACTCTTCCCTTTGTTGCGAAATCGCTGCAGGAATGCAGAAGTGCCTTTTCAAAGCTCCATTTCAGACAGTGGCTGCTTATCTGCTAAGAGGCAAAGCAAACATTTACTGAGTGAGTGAGTGAGAGGCAGAGGGGCAGGGAGGTCTGAACTTACAAGACAGTGTGCTGACACACTCTGACCACTCCAAAACACCACTCTCTCTCCCCCCACATCCACATCCACACAACACACTCTACCCCATCCCCTTCACTTGAAAAGCACGTTACAGTCACTTGAATGCTGGGAGAGCTGCCCATAACGCACCTCTCCCAATGCCGCTGCAAGCACCGCAGATGTCACCACATCAGTGCGCTTGCAGCTGTCAGTCACTGGACAGACTGGAGCGCTTTCCCTAGTGCGCTCTCCGAAGGCTGGTTTAACCCAAAGCGCTCTATGGCTGCAAGTGTAGCCAAGCCCGAAGGCTGTTTCTGGGGTGGAAAACAAAGCTGAAATGCTTCATTGCAAAGACAAGCCATCAGAGACCTTACTGCTCTCAAGCATGTACAGTATGTTACTCTATTATCGTACCTCTCCTCCAAAGAGGAACTGTTTTTTCACAACAATATTATAAAAAAACAAAGCACTTTCTTCACTAGCTGGGCATTTCCCCCCCCCCCCCTTTAGAAGTTCCCCTTTATTTTACCAGACCCCAAAATACTCCAGTGGATTCCTGTCTATGCAACACTCAATGTAAGCTAGGAACTAGTGAAGTTTATCGCCTTTGTTTGCAGACTAAAAAGCAAAAAGGCAAACAGTACATGAAGCTGAATAACAAATAACTCAGTGTTGTTGTTTTAAGAAACAATGTAGTATTTCACTACAAGGAGAGATTGAGAAGGGAAAAATCTTTCCAACCAAAAATGTGTCTTTTAGGCCATTATTTTATACTGGAGAACTTCTCAGAAGTTACTAACAGTGACAGCATGACATATGGGACACACACTACAGGACAGTCCCCACCACATACTCAATGAAACAGCCTGACTAGTGGGTGCTGTCACCATGTCAAGCAAATACACATGAGAGAATAAAGACGTTGCCTTGAAAATTTAAGTTATTACAGCAAGAGCCATCTTGCTAGCAGTCTTATTTTTGTGCAAGAAATGGTATTATTCAACAAGCACTGGACTTCCAATTCCTGGTCTCTCTCCATCTTCTTCCTCCATCGTGAAGCTGATTCTCAGTTCCCCTAGGTGGCTCACTCCAGTGAATTTGGTCCTCCCTGAGAAAATTTAAAAGTAATCCCTCATGTAGAACTGCTGCTTCTTATGATTTGTAGACCCACCTCCCAACTGCAAGGGGAGATTGTAGCAGAAAGTAGTGAAGAGAAATCTCTCTGGTCAGAGTGGAAATATGAATGCTATGACAACCAGTGCTCTGAGTTAACCAGTAAAACTGAAAAGAGAAAAGAATAAATACCTGAACATACCACCCATTCACCTCTGTTCCTATAACTAATGCCACACATTTTTCCCTCTCGCTAGGGGAAAAAAAAAAATCAACAAAAATGGAACCTTTTCCCAATTAGGCAAATAACATGACTCTCATATATTACTCTGATTATACCCTGCAGGTACGGGCAGCCATCTGTAAATAGTGAGTGTACACACCCGTGCACACAGTAAGATCTGATTCTCATTTGCACTAAGGCTGCTTTACACTGCCAGAGAGGTATAAAGGGGCCTTACGGCAAACAAGAACCAGGCCCTGAGGGATCTCAGACTCTAAAGAAGTTTCTTATGTAAAGAACAGAAAATAACAACAAGATTTCAAGTACCGTAGTGTGGTAGATGCTGTGTATTTAATGGTGAGCATTGTAACAAACTGTATCTCAGGGTTTTTACACATCCCTTTAGGAGTCTGAGTTTCTCCTCCGTTCAACACCTCCCACTCTCTTTCTCTCTTACACACGCACACAGAAAGACCCATGTCACAGCCATGACTAGAAAGCTCTCGTTTTTCCATCAATCACAACCCACTCCTTAACAGATTAGCATACAA
This sequence comes from Dermatemys mawii, assembly GCA_007922305.1. Lineage (NCBI taxonomy): Eukaryota > Metazoa > Chordata > Testudines > Dermatemydidae > Dermatemys > Dermatemys mawii. The sequence continues at coordinate 6,431,414 of ML677397.1, read as the reverse complement.
ATTCCTCCTGCTCTCAACCTTGCCCCTAGCACATGGTCTCTGCTGCCAGAATTACCACATACTGGAGCTCGGCAAGAATGTGATGCAGTGATGACAGTGCGGCAAAATGTGATCACCGAGTGATGTGATGACATGTTGCAGCTCTAAACCTGACTCAGGAGACTATTGACAACACAGCCACACTAGAGCAATCTCAGCATAATGTTGACAAGGGCACTACCCCCAGCATTCATACCCCCGACTAAGGCCAATCCACTCTGTAAGAACGCACTGCCTCTAAACAGAAAGTAGTGTTGACAGCAATGGAATTCTCAGGCGGTTGTTTAATATTCTGTAGCACTGTGGATTTACATTACTGTACACATATTAACATAAATATATATTAATGTCTGTGCACGTTTCAGGAATCTCTAGGCACCTCTTCTTTTCTAAGTACCTATATGACACCCATCACAGTTTCTGAGTTGCTCACATTCACAGAATCATAGAATCTCAGGGTTGGAAGGGACCTCAGGAGGCATCTAGTTCAACTCCCTGCTCAAAGCAGGACCAACCCCAACTAAATCATTCCAGCCAGGGCTTTGTCAAGCCTGACCTTAAAAACCTCTAAGGAAGGAGATTCCACCACCTCCCTAGGTAACCCATTACAGTGCTTCATCACTCTCCTAGTGAAAGAGTGTTTCCTAATATCCAACCTAGACCTCCCCCACTGCAACTCGAGACCATTACTCCTTGTTCTGTCATTTGCCACCACTGAGAACAGCCGAGCTCCAAACTCTTTGAAACCCCACTTCAGGTAGTTGAAGGCTGCTATCAAATCCTCACTTACTCCTCTCTTCTGCAGACTATACAAGACCAGTTCCCTCAGCCTCTCCTCGTAAGTCATGTGCCTCAGCTCCCTGATCATTTTCATTGCCCTCTGCTGGACTCTCTCTAATTTATCCACATCCCTCCTGTAGTGGGGGGACCAAAACTACAGTACTCCAGATGTGGCCTCACCAGTGCTGCATAGAGAGGAATAATCACTTCCCTCGATCTGCTGGCAATGCTCCTACTAATACAGCCCAGTATGCTGTTAGCCTTCTTGGCAACAAGGGCACACTGCTGACTCATATCCAGCTTCTCATCCCTTGTAATCCCCAGATTCTTTTCTGCAGAACTGCTGCTTAGACAGTCAGTCTCCCTCCTGTAGCAGTGCATGGGATTCTTCCATCCTAAGTGCAGGACTCTGCACCTGTCCTTGTTGAACCTCATCAAATTTCTTTTGGCCCAATCCTCCAATTTGTCTAGGTCACTCTGGACCCTATCCCTACCCTCCACCATATGTACCCCTCCCCCCAGCTTAGTGTCATCTGCAAATTTGCTGAGGGTGCAATCTGTCCCAACATCCAGATCACTAATAAATATGTAGAACAAAACCACCCCAAGACCGATCCCTGGGGCACTCCGCTTGATACCGGCTGCTGACTAGACATCGAGCCGTTGATCACACCTATTGAGCCCAACAATCTAGCCAGCTTTCTATCCACCTTATAGTCCATTCATCCAGCCTATACCACTTTAACTTGCTGGCAAGAATACTGTGGGAGACCGTATCAAAAGCTTTGCTGAAGTCAAGATATATCACGTCCACTGCTTTCCCCATATCCACTTATCTCATCAGAGAAGGTAATCAGGTTAGTCAGGCATAACTTGTCCATGGTGAATCCATGCTGATTGTTCCCGATCACCTTCCTCTCCTCCTAGTGCATCACAATGGTTTCCTTGATGACCAGCTCCATGATTTTTCCAGGGACTGAGGTCGCTAATTCTCTGGGTTCTCCATCTCCCCTTTTTTAAAGATGGACACTATATTTCATTATTGGACTTTGTCTTTACAATGCCACAGAATGGCAGGGAGGCACTATCTCCATTTTGCAGATTAGAAACTGAGATATGGGGCAGATTAAGTGTCCCAGGCCACACAGGAAGTCTACGGCTGAGTGAGGAATTGAACCCACCTCCTGAGTCCAAATACAGCATGTAATACTACATATGCTGTGACAAAACTGTAGCCATGTAGGACAGTGGTTTTCAACCTGTGATTGGTGAGAATCTCCATCAGCTTTTAGCAGCACAGAGCTCTCAACACATATTTGGGCATTCCTCATTATGCCCAGGGAAGGGCAGTGGTACACAAACACATTAGATGGTTCAACCCCGTACATATAGCCAAGTAGGTCTATTATCTTACTAATGCTGTCTCCCATTTGTCAGACTTTAGCTGACAATTTAATTTAATCAACTAAAACGAAGCCAAGATTCTTAATATGCTTTTCATCTTGGCATCTACTGACAAGACAGTTTAATTAAAAATAATAGCAAGCTGATTGATTTCCCTCCCCTACACACATGCAAAAAGAAAGAAGTCGAACTACATCAGATGCTCGTTAATGCAAGTCTGGAACACAAACTTGTATTCTGGATTGCTGTGATGGAACGCCTTACAATATAGAGCTTGGTGGAGGATTCTGGCATTCTGATAACACGTGCCAACCAAACTCATAGGTGGCCCCAGGACACTTTTTGCAAAGACGGATGGCTCGTACTCACGTTCTGAAGAGAAAACCACCAGCTGTGTGCTATACAAACTCCACTGACAGCAGCTCTGGAAGAGGATAAATGCCTTGACTGCAGAGGAAAGAAGTTAAAAAAAAGCCAGATGCACGCACACACACACACTTTTTTGGCACACCAATAGTCTTAAGGGAACTGTATGTTTTTATAGTCCTGGTAACACTCAGAACTGGTGATAGATCTGATATAGATGGTTGGATATAGATTAGAAACTGGATTGTATAGGTGGAAGTCCTTTGGGTCTTCCATAAAGAACTTTGACAGATTAAATAAACCAATACTCCTCAAACCATGGTTCTTGGACCACTGGTGATTATGGCGAAAGCAGGCTGGTCACATGATGCTAGCTCCTTCTCTTTGTTGTCAGCTGCTACACTGCATTAAAGACCACTGAAAATGCATTCACTACTTTCTGTGACGGAGTCAGACCAGAAGGGTATAGGAGAGTGCTGGAAGGCAGGTATATCAGCCTTAGGATGTGCAGGTCCTTGTTCCCTGGATAGCCAAACAAAGGCTACTCCAGACCAATCAAGACACCTGGGGCCAATTAAGAACCTTCTAGAAAGGAGTAGAAACAGCTAGCCTAATTGGGACACCTGAAGTCAATCAGGGACTGGCTGAATCCAGATAAAAACCTCCCAGTTAGGTGTGCTGTGGGTGTCAGGAGCTGTGGAAGGAAGTTATGCTGTTGGTGAGACTGAGTGTTGGACAACATATCATACTGAAGGAAGGAGGCCCTGAGGTAAGGGTGAAGTGGAGTTTGAAGAAGCAGGGACTGCTGTGGGGAAGTAGCGCAGGGAATTGTATTGTGTTTGGTGCCTAAAAGGTCAGCCATCTTAGCTGATACTATTAGGGTCCCTGGGCTGGAGTCCGGAGTAGAGGGCGGGCCCGGGCTCCCCCCTTTTCCATCTTCCATATTGGCCTGTGATGAAGGTAACTCACTAGGTGGTGACTCTTGCCAATTATACTGAGAAAGGGAGGTCACTCTGGGGCCTAGATGAGTTTCTGAGGCCCCTAAATCTGCCAGGAAGCGCAGGACCCACAAGGACAGACTTGGAGCTTTGTCACATTTCCTAATGATACTCTTCCACATAAGGCATGGTAGGTGACCACAAAGGAGGAGGCTGGTGGGGTTGTGGTGCTCTTTGAAGTCAAGTGTCTGCAAAACTCCCTCTAGGAAGGTAGGCCCATATGGTGAAAACGTTATGAAACTCCTGAAACAGAGAAATCCAGTGGGGAGAGGAAGGGGAAAGTATTCCGTCTCGGAGAGATTAGACAAGGGATTGAATTGAAGGATCTACAGTTCTACTACAAAGAGAGAACAGGTGCTGGACTGTGGAAAGAAGAGGTTGTTGAACTTTAGGATTGCCAATCAGTAGGTAGGAGAGTGCAGCTGGTGATAGTTTAGGAATACCAAACAACATGTGGAACCAACAACGAGCGTGTCCACCATCAAGCTGATACCTATGCTTGTATATCACAATTCTCTCTCTCTCAGCCCTAAACTACACCTCCAAATCAAAAAAACAAAACAAAAAAACACATCTCTATTACAATGGAGTTAAGTTTCAGAGTATGTGTCAGTAATTGACGGTTAAAAAAAAAAAATTGCAATTATCCCAACACTAAACACTACAAATGCAAGGAATTCAAAGTTAGGGTTACACTTAAAAGAAATCCAAGTATGTTAAGGTAAGAAATGCATTGGTCACCCATTCAACCTTAACTCTGCCCTGTACTGATCAATAACCACAGGATTAAGATTAAGGGACTGTTAGCGTTTGAGGTCTGAAAAAAGAATTTAAACTGATTTTTAAAGACACGTTGGATTTTTTTCACCGTATTTTTGTTCCCCGCATAGCATCACTACAGGGTAGAGATACGGTTGTTTGGTTGCCTTAACTGTGCATTTCTTTCCTTAAACTGTTTGGACTTATTGTAAGTGTACCTGCGATAGTCCCCAGGAGTACCCAGGGATGTTGGGGCACCTCTCTTACCACCCGCCTTTAGTGTGAGAAAGTCCTGTCTGTGCCTGCTGTCGAGCAGCTCCCTGACTCTACCAGCCTCTGGCACGACAACTCCGCAGACTTCGCTGTCTCTTTACAGGTTAGAGATAGGCACACGCCAACCCGCAAGAGTGCCTCTGCAGTGCCCAGCCCTGTTCCACTGAACACGCACGGAATTCACAGATTCAGTATGCTCAAAGGAACAGCACATACCAGCTGACTAATTTTAACTCCAGAGCCCCACTCTACTTAATACACACAGCACTTAGATGGAGTGATAGCGAAAACAAGAACAAGTTCATTATCAAAGCAGAGAGCTTGAAATGATCGAAAGTAAGAACACTAGAAACAAATGGTTACATGTAAAAAACAAACTCATACTATACTTATTAAAGCCTAAACTTAACTCACAAGACATTCCCTGTCTCCTACAGGATCGTTTACCCCAAGTCCTTTTCCCAGCATTTTCAAACAGCCTGGCTGAGATCCCCTTTTCATAAGATCAAGCCCACTGGTAGCTTGTCCTTACAGGTTGAAGGATATTGGAGGGAAGGTGTACTCCAGTTGTACCAGGCTAGATCTTTTGATCATCACCTGAAAAGCAGAGTTCTCTTCCCTGCTGTTTGTCTCTTCCAGTTACTTTTCTTCTGAAGGCTCCACAAACTCTCCATTAACATTAGACCCAGCATGCTAACAGATGCCTATTGTGAGACAAACACTACATAATGGTCCACCATGATGGGAAGTGTCTCCCACCTCCCTCTGAAGAAGTGTGTCTTGAGACACGTTACCTTTGAGTGTTCTACCTTTAACTACACAGCCTAGGGAACACAATTTTCAGCAAAGAGCCATAACTCTGTACATATTTTCCATACATACATCTCACAATGATGATGATGACCAGTGTGACAAGTTTGCAGTAGAGACCTTATGTGACATGACTCTTTTTGGTGAACTCAGGGCATCCCTGTTATCCTGTGTATCCCTGGATCCTCTGACAGTTGGCATCAAGAAGTCCTTGGGTCACACTAACCTTAACTCTTGGGGCAGGGACTGTGTTTTCTGTGTCTTACATTATGTGGGCATCACTGCGACAAAATGAATAAATGAACAACATGTCATGTGGCTGGACCTGTTTTGGGGCCAGGGAAGGCTGTCCACAGGCTGAATGGATTGATCGACTGAATAGTCTGTTTCCACTCCAAAAAGCAAACAATTTCCCGTGATTTTAAGGAAGAGTGCTATTTTCAGAAGGCAGCGTTCCAGAGGATTGCCTTACTCTGATGTAGGGAGCTGCCTGTAAGTCTAAAGAGACACTTTGGAGAAACATTTTTATTACTTACATTACACATCTATAATCACAAGTATAATGATTCTCCCATTGTCATATGACAGATAGAAATCTACCTCTAATAAACTGTAAGATTATTTTTTTTTATGAACCTGGCATAGAAGATGCTTTTGACACTCCAAGCCTGCATCTTTCCATTGTGAGGGTCTTATAGTACTGATGCAACCTCCTCCCCTAACCTTCCCCCCCAACCAAGAGTCTTAGGTCAATCACCTTCCTCATCACTATGGAGACCAATTTTCAAGCAGCACCATCAGAATCCATAAATCTCCCACTTGAGTCCACAGGCTACTAACATTTGCACTGGAGTCTTCGAGAACACAAACTGAAATAGCCTTGGGAGCTACCAGGAAAACTCGCCAGAAATTGATATAAATGCACTTCTGCAAGGAATCTTCCAATACTTATACAATATCTGCAACATAACAACAAGGGTACTTCTTTTTTAAATGACTTAATGAGCTGAGGCAGTTAATTGGAAACCTTCTTCAGCTATGTAACAAACGGTGTTTCTGACACACAGTTTCTTAAAATTTTGATGGCTACCATTGAAGAAAAACTAGCAGCAAAAAACCCCAGTCTGTCTCCAAAGGAAACCACCTTTAGTCACTAGTTAATTGACCTTGGTGAATAGAATACCAGACATGTGGAAATAGGCACTTTGATATATGAAGTATACATGCTTGCTGTTGCGTGTTATTCGTTTCACCACAGACTATGCTCAGAAAGGGAAAAGAAAATATTTTCCATGTTACTGTTCAAAGGGAAACTAATCCAATGTAATGATGGGTTTCCATAGCATCCTTTGGTGTCTTCAGTATTCTGATAGGATTCTGGGATCTTCGCTTCAGGGTTTCATCCTGATCTTGGCTACAATTCAGAAGACGACCTATTGCCCTTGAAAGTTTCAGCACAAACAGCAGATTTTCTGAGATTCGCAACAATGCATGAATCACCTTAAAGACCAGAACTATCCCCTCAGTTTGTATCCTGTATTTTTGGTAAGCGCTGCAATTGATTAATGCAGATGTAAATAAAGGCCTCTGGTGTTATAACTGGCAAGCTCCATTTCACATCCTATTAAGTCTGATTTACCAATTAAGAGAAAATAAAATGAGATTATTTAGAAATTAATCTTCTCTTGCAGTGATTCTCAGACTTAGGTCCAAGTTCTACTTAGGGAGCTGTGGCACCCCTTCTGATGATGTGCAGATTTTTAAACAGCTTGGGAACCAAGCAGTGGAAGTCAGGGGTGTTTGAAGGGGAGTTCGGTCTGAGAAGGTCTTTCACGTCAAGTACTGTGCAGAATGAAAACGGTAGAGAACTCTTGTTTTATCCCACTGGCACAAAAACATCATCATTTCTTATATGGAATATAAAGGATCTAACAAAGAGACGCATACAAAAGTGAAAGATGATAGCACCAAACTTGAAAAGTGTTCCTTATGCACCACATAAATTAAGAGCTGGACCTGAATCAAAAAAATCAGACTGCAATACCTCCAAATGCTGGGAGGCTTGGGATCTGAATCCAGATATGGAGTAGAGGTGGGTCTTATCTGTATGATGAACCCAACTAGATACAGACATCCTCAAAGGTAGAAGATGGAGAGTCTGGAAACCCAGATACTAATTTTGTAGATTATGCAAATATAAATATATTCCCAATCTCACCATTGTCTTGCTTGCTGAAATATGCAACAATAGTTGCAAGCATATCTATTTATGCAGGTCTAGGAAAGGAATCCATTGGCATTGCTTCTTAAAATCATTTTGATTGGATAAAAATAGTTTACTTATCAAATTTTATCTAATGTTGGCAATGAATAACCATATGATGACGCAAAATCCTCCAATGAGCCGGAAAAAAATTTACCCAAGTTGAATAAATTGCCACTTCCCCCACAAAAGAGCACAACATATTCTTAAATCTAGTTTAGAGAGGGAGTTCTGGAAACTAAAAATCAAGACCTAAATTAGAGACTCCTCAACACAGCCTACCAGAGATCTATGTAAGACACTAAATTGAAAACAGCTACCAACCAGACACCCAGGAGAAATGCATGATGGCCGTTCCGTTTCTAGTCTCTTCATAGATTTGAACACTAGATGGTGCTGTGCTACAGAGCACAGCCCTGGAATATTAGCTGACTTGTTTTCTGTGCAAACTCATCTAACATTTTGCACAAGAAGTTTCTTTCCTTGCTCATATATTCTTATTTCATAGCAAATGGGGTGCTGAGTACAACTGAGCAAATACTTACAGTGTCATGACAATGGAGACAGAGCCATGAAAGGAACCAGCCACTTGGTGGTTTTGGACAAAAATAAAAACAAATTAAGAGCTAGATTTTTTTTTCCTAAGCGGTTTCACCACAAAGAAAGCATCCTTTTTTTCAGCCTCTGTCTCTCCCTGGAGAAGACAGGCTACTTATTTTAGTTGTTGCCAATTTATTTGTATGAATGCAACAGTCTAGTCGTCATAAAAAAAGCAATCATTTTTAAAGTTACTCCAGCATTCTGAACTATTTGTATATAGCAGTCATTTGAGTGGGCCAAGAATGAGATGGCTTTATTTTTTCTGGCAATCACTTTAAAAAAGGGCCATATTTTATATGCCAGCAAAATATATTCAGTAATTGTTTACCCTCCATACTCAAAACAAGAAAGCCAGTAAATAATGACTATTTACAGCACCATATGATATATACATTCTCCTTCGGCATTCAGCATTCTATAAAACTGCTGACTTTCAAGGAAAGTGGATTAAAATCACTGTATGACTGCCTTGTCCTTTAAACTCCAGGAGCCATTAAATTCTGCGGCATTCCAAGGACATTTTTAGTCACAGCCTAGTTTTTCATTTGCTGAAAACAAGCATATATCCACTACGAGAAAACTAAAAAGAACCGACTTGTCAGTCTAGGTTACAAGTCTCTCTTCTTCCCTATTTTCTTAAATCAGTATTTACTTTTTTCACACTGACAAGACTTGAAGCAATCGGAAAATACCTATTTCCATCTGGCATTATAGGGCTGAAATCTCAGGCAAAACGCATGGGAGGGAAGGGGGGACAACATACTGTATATACAACTGTTTGGGTGAAAGAAGAGAACACGGAGTTCTGGTCTACACTATAGATCTATATCTGTATAATTACATCACTCACGGGTGTGAGAAATCCACACCCAAATGGCATAATTACACCGACCTAACCTCTCCCCCTTCCCGTGTAGACAACACCATGCCAACAGGAGAGCTTCTCAAAGTCAACATAGCTACCGCCTCTCGGGGAGTGGATTAACTATGCCGACAGGAGAGTTCTCTCCCATCCGCACAGGAACATGTTCACTTAAGCACTGCACTGGTACAACATTTTAAGTGTAGACCGGCCATGAGAGTTCTTAATCTATCAAACATATCTACTCATCCTAGGCTCATTACCAGGATTTCTATACACCATCTTCCTCCTTCCCCATAGGTTACGCAAGACTTTCTAATCTACACTAGGAAGAAATTCATTGTTATTAAGGCCTTGTCTACATTGGCATGTTTCTGTGCAGTAAAGCAGCTTTCTGCACTGTAACTCGAGGTGTACACACTGCCAAGCCACTTAGTTCACAGAAACTGCACAGTTGCAGCGCTGTAAAAAAAACATCCTGACAAGAGACACGCAGCGCCAGTGTAGACACTCTGGTCGAGCACAGCACTGCGATTGGCCTCCGGGAAGTGGCCCACAATGCCTACTCTTGCCTCTCTGGTCATCACTTGGACCTCCACTGCCCTGCCCTCAGGTCACCCCACCCAGTAAACTCCTTGGGAATTTTGAAAGTCCCCTTCCTGTTTGCTCAGTGATCCGTGCAGAGGTCTCAGTGCATCTTTCCAGGTGAGCATGCCTGCCCCACGCACCAGGCAATCCCCCACTTGGAGCAATGCCAAGCTGCTGGACCTCATCAGCATTTGGGGAGAGGAAGCTGTCCAGTCCCAGCTGTGCTCCAGGTGTAGGAATTATCCCTTGAGGGCCTCATCAAAGCAATGAAATCAATGGAAAGCGTCCCAATTTGTTTAATGGGCTTTGTATGAGACCCCTAATGGGCAATGCTGCCAAAAACTTGTCCCTGAATTTTGCCTCCCACTGATCCTTAATCCAGTGCCACCTCTTGTTGATATCACTACCAGCCCAGACAGACTGCGAGAACCTTTCTTCCTGTCTTTCCTGTGTTTTTAAACACATCCCTGTAATAGAGGTTTGTGTGTCAGGCACCAAGAGACCCTGAAAACTACCATTATGGCTCTAGTCTTCTAGAAATTAGGTCAAGTAAAAGACTGAAAGCAATCTCAGGGCTCTCTCTGCCAGCAGTCCCTGTAGAGAACAACTAGCTCAGTCTCACTGTTTCTATGCTGAGAGAACACACGTGAAAATGGTCAGAGAAGGGCAGAGCACAAAGTCCCCCACTCGAACTCCAGGCTTAGAGACAATACAACACACACCTGGAGAAATTCTGTCTCCCCTCCACCTTTCTTTTTAAACCATTAAACAAGATTTCCAACCACTTACCCAAATGTTTCCTGCACTGGTTTTCTCAGCCATTAACATCAGAGTTATAATGTTTACATAGGAAACACAAAGATGATTCATTATCCTTAATCGGTAAATTTGGGACACTGACGACCAATGTTCCCTCAATGTTTCTTCTGTGCAAATTTTTGTGTTTCTGTGCAAATTTTTCTGCATGTGGTGTTTCGCCATCTGTGCAGGGTTTAGGGGGTGTGTGTGCACGTGCACACACACACAGCTTAGAGGGAACAGTGCCTATGACCCATCCATCAGCACAGTGGATCGCTAGACAAAATAAAGCCATAAAGAAACTCAGTCTTATGTGCCAAGCAAGACTCTCCCTTCTCGTTTGTAAAGTGTGCTGGGGACACACAACAGGAAACAGAAAATAACAGGGTTTGCGCTGAACAAACTTCTTGCTTTAGCTGTGGTGCTTCATAAAAGCCTCTTACTGATCATACTTACACACATGAGTAACTCAACTTAAGTCAACAGGCAAAGTCGCATGTGTAAATGGCAGATCAGACCCTAATAGTGTGGCATTTATGGCTTTTTAGGCAGTTCATTATTCAGAGGCTACAAAGGGTTTGGTTTTTAAAAAAATCCTGTATTAATGCTGACAGATAAAAATGAATGAAATGAAATTCATTCACAGATAAAAATGTCACTTATTTTCACTTACTTTTCCTTTTTTGTGTGTGTCAGCTTATGTTTTTCAACTAAACATACTAAGGTATTAATGGACTGTTTATGAATTTTGATTGCTACAGCAGTTAAATTATAAATAGAAGATGAAGTATAATATACCACCAAGAAGTAACCATGTTATGTCTGGCTACAACCCATTTCCCTCATCACCCAATTTGCTACTTACCTAATATTGCATTCATTGTACCATGCCTAATATTAGGCCCTGAACATGCATTTGGATTGGCTAGCTCAGACCCACTGCATCAACACGAAGCCACACTGAAGCTTCTAAAATTGAACCGATTTTCAAATGTGCTTATACAGGGCTGGTTAAAAGTTTTCCAGCAAAACCCTTTTTTCCCCCCATAAAACGTGTCTGCTTTCTATGGAAATTGTTTGTTTGTTTATTGAAAAACAGAATGCCCAAAGCCAAAATATTTTGGAATTTGAATTTACACTGAAGAATTACATTTCCTGGAGAAAACCCCTCTCCTTTTTATGAGCTCCAGTCCCAACCACGGAAAGTTCCTGTTGACTGTACCCAGAATTGGGGTACTTAGTATCTCTGAAGTTCAAGCCCTTACTCTTTAAAAATTAAGTGTTCGTTTCCGATGCAAGTTATACATTTATGCCAGTTTTAAAATGAAGACAAATCAGCTGACATGTAACTTAAAAAGTCTCCCTCATTGCAGTACACTTTTTTTCCCCCCTGCTATATTTCTGTAAGAGATTTTTCATTATGTCATAATTACACAGTTACACAATGCAATTAGATGTTCCAGTGAGGCCTTTGTGTATTTACGATAAATACATCCAATGACATTTACAGCAATTCTATCATTTGAAGAAATTAGTCTCAACACATGAAAAGAAGTTATTACAGAATACATTGTGTGGTTATAGTTATGCCTATTAGCGCATTTACAGTAATTATGGTAATGCTGCATAGTAATTGATTTTTAAAAAGGAATAAGAGGGTGAAAAAGAGACAAAGGCAGAGAGCTAAAGCTAAGTTCTGTTCTCAGATGCACTCGTATCAATTTGGAGGAATAATCAATTTTGACAAGGTCACTCTGGACTTAAACTGCTGCAGCTGGCACTAGAATTTGTCTCAATTTACAAAAGACAAAGACGCTGAAAGTCCTGGTATCATGGCGCATCCTGAATTCTATTCCAGCCAAGTCATTACTGGACATTGAGTTGAGTGATTTGCTTGTCTTTGGAGCTGGCTAAGCCAACCCATGGAAGAAACTCAGTTAAAAACAAATAAAAAGGACTTTACTGAAAACTAGATGTTCCATTTGAGCTGAACTTTTTTGTTTTCTTAAATTGTGAATGTTTGATACTTTGGTCCAGACTGGAAACAGACAGATTGGAACCCAGCAGATGGAGTCCTGGTGGCATAATATGGAATGGCCCTTACATACAGTGTGGCCAATCCTGATGACTTTATCACAAGGCTCACAGCACGTGATAGTTTTCTAGAGCCCCAGAACTACGCATCATGTGATTACACAAGAATCTCAGCTTTCATTAAAAAATTATAATCTAGCTCTCATGGTTGTAAAGAAAAGCTTGAAAACATAACACAAGATACCCTAAGGCAGCGGTTTTCAAAGATTTTTTCTGGGAACTCAATTGAAGAAAACTTTTCATGCCAGTGACTCAAAGGAGCTGGGGATGAGGGGTTTGGGGTATGGGAGGGGCTATTAACTGGGGCAGAGGGGTGGAGATGAGGGCTGTGGGGTGGGTCCAGGAATGAAGGGTTCATGATGTGGGAGGAGGGCTCTGGGATGGGGCAGGGGGTTGGGATGCAGGAAGGGATCGGGGCTCTGGGCTGGAGGTCCAAGCCCCAGGATTGGGCCAGGGATGAGAAGTTTGGGGTGCAGGGAGGGGTTCCAGGTTTCGGAGGGTTCAGGGATAGAGCAGGGGGTTGGGGCATGAACTTACCTCTGGTGACTCTCGGTCAGCGGCACAGCCAGGGTGCAGAAGCAGGCTTACTGCCTGTCCTGGCACCGTGAACCGCACTGCACCCCAGAAGCAGCCAGCAGAAGGTTCGGCTCCTAGGCAGAGGTGTGCAAGCAGCTCCGTGCGTCTCTTGCTCGTAGGCACCACCCACCCACCCTCTAGTTCCTATTGGCTGGGAACTGATGTGCGGAGCCAGTGGTCAGGACAGAGGCAGCACGCGGAGCTCCATGATCCTCCTGCCTAGAAGCCGGATTTGCTGCTGGCCGCTTCCGGGTTGCAGTGCAGTGTCAGAACAGGTAGGCACTAGACTGCCTTAGCTGTGCAGCCCCGCCAACCAGACTTTTAATGTCCCAGTCGGCGGTACTGACCACAGCGACTCAGTGCCTGACATGCTGTGACCCAGTACTGGATGGCGATCCACAGTTTGAAAAGCACTGCCCTAAGGCAGGACTTCCCAAACTTCATTGCACCGCAACTCACTTCTGACAACAAAAATTACTACAGGACCCAGCATTGGGGACCAAAGACTGAGTCTACCCAAGCTGCACCACCCTGGATGGCCTCATTGCCCCAGACCTGGGGGGCCAAAGCCCAAGCGCTTCAGCACCAGGCAGGGGGCTTGAAACCTGAGCCCCCTAACCCAGGGCTGACACCCTCGGGCTTGGGCTTTGGCCTCAGCAAGTCTAAACCAGCCCTGGCAACTCCACTGAAACAGGGTTGTGACCCACTCTGGGATCCCAACCCACAGTTTGAGAATTGCTGCCCTAAAGGAAACCAGCAGGCAATTAAAAAAAAAAGATACTAATTTATCTTTTTTTAAAAAATCCCATGATTTTTAAGCTAATCTCATTATTTATTTATTTGTTTGTTTTGAGGCCTAACTCCTGATTCTTGAACATAAGGGATTGTCAATGCTGGAATTAAGCTCTCTGTATCTGGGCACTCCAAAGTATTCTCTTAGATACTAACTAACTGCATTGCCTTGTGTCTTAGGCATGGACACTGAAGTTTGAGAAAAAGCTCCTCTGTAAAGCACAAAAAGGTTAAAAGAAGGGCTCTTCTTGCCTTTGGACCAGAATGTGAAGCCTTTATTCACCCTGGGGAGCTCCGATCATGCAAACAGTCCCATTGACTTCAGTTGGATTATCTACATGGGTAAATGCTTGCTAGAACATAAGAATGGCCATCCTGGGTCAGACTAAAGGTCCATTTAGCCCAGTCTTCCAATAGTGGCCAATGCCAGGTGCCCCAGAGGGAATGGACAGAACAGGGAATCATCAAGTGATCCATCCCCTGTCTCCCCTTCCCAGCTTCTGGCAGAGATGCTAAGGACACCATCCCTGCCCATCCTGGCTAATAGCCATTGATGGACCTATCCTCCATGAACTTGTCTAGTTTCTTTATGAACTGTTAAAGTCCTGGCCTTGGGCGAATAAGGACTCCACAATATGGCACTTTGTTAGGTGAACACGGGGCTGAGAGAGAAGCTCTGCTAAGTCCCCGTAGACAGCTGCAGACCTGTTAACGCAGGGATCCAGAGGGCAGTAGAGAAAACTGTCCGATACTGCATTATTTAAGAAATAGCATGCGATCATATCTGATGCATATAAATATGGACTGTATCATGATGCATGAGGGGGCCATGCGACCTAAACTCTGACATTTCCTGTCACGGGAGAACATAAACACTTGGTTAACTTCGGTCTTTTTCCATGTAAAGGCATATTACACATTCAGAACAAAAGCCAGCAAGAAATCATGACATTGTAATCACCAGCAAACAAGGGCATGCATACATCACCTTGCCACAGACTATTTATTTCACATGACAAAAGCACCATACCATATATACCTCTGAAATTCAAGAAGGGGAAAAATTAAACAATTTTGCAGATATAAACAGCAGAAAGGAGAATAATAAATTCTGTATGAGACACAGAATCACCACAGAAATTCAGATCTTCAGGTGACTGAAGAAATAGCATCTTTATGACAAACTCTACAGAAGTGAAATCTGATTGAGAGAGGAAAGTGATATTTATTCAGACTGTTTAAAACATGTTTGCGGGGAGAGGATTAACTAACATGGCTGAGAATAACTTGGGAGGAAGAATGTCACTGTTCAAGAATCAGGATTACTGCCCCTTCAAGGAAGGGACGAGAAGGCTCAGAATCCACAATGAGACCTCCAATCAGACCTTCAGCAAAACCAGGCAAAAACCAGACTTGACATTTCACATAAGAATGAAAACACTCCTAAACACCTCTTTTCATATACATCAGAGAGAAGCAAGAAAGGGAAAAAACACCACTTTCACCTATCTCTCAGATAACTAATTTCACTTTACACAGGAATCACTTTACCTCCCTTCAAATGGAAGCCACCTCTGTGGCATTTCACAAAATCTGCCTAATCACATCAACACTAACCAGCTTAGAATGGGTAACTAAGCAAAATACAGTATCAACTGACAGTTCAGAGGGAATTTAAGAAAGGAGAATTTAATTTCCCAAAATTGGAACTGGAGCAGCATACCTTAACACCTGCAGGAAGAGATACTAGAGAATATCTAAGACAATACACTAAGGCTCCAAGCATACCACTCGGGCAGTGAAAAGGAGTCTTAAAGTGGGTGAAAAGGTAATTTACTGTAAAAGAGCCTTAGGCCTGGTCTATATGGTGAGGGGGGAATGGATCTAAGTTACGCAATGTCTAAGTCGACGTACTTAGACCTACTCACCACGGTGTCTTCACTGACAAACCCTTAATGTAAATGAGAGTTAGGTCCAGGATCTTCAACGAACACACTGACTGGGGTCTCGGATTTATGTCATCTTTCCAAAAGAAACTGACCAAGATTTCCAGAAGTGACCAGTGATTTTTGAGGGCCCAACTTCAGATACCTTACAGTGGCCCGATCTTCAGAAGGTGGGTGCTCCACACATTCTGAAAATTGGACCTCTTTAAGTTGTCTCAAGTTGCCAATCCAATATCACTACACACTTCTGAAAATCTTGATCATTACGTCCAGCTGCAACAAGCCCAGGCATTGGCTGAGCATTAACTCAGAGGGAAGATCATCACGTAGGGAAATTAACAGCATCAGACCCTGTGGTACCCAATTCAAGTGCTGCCCAAGTCCAACCCTGCTTCATCTGTGACATTTGACAAGATCACACCCACAGGTGGTAAGGCTTTGGATGCAGTTAGGTAGACTACTAATTAGCAGGCTTCAAAACCAGCCTTAATTAGAGGCCGCTAACATTTTTTGGCCTCTCTGGGCTAGAACTGGAATTATAGATAATTAATCTTAAAAATATTGCAGGTCTCATAGTGAGTTTCCAGCAGCACAGCAGGCAGTGAAGGACACGGCATCATTTTGGAGAAAAAAAGGACATTTTTTTTCCCCTCTCATAAAAAGGACGAAGCACTAAGGGACCTGATTTTAATTTAACAATATCCCTGTTACCACGAGTTTCTATGTGACTTACTCATGCGCAAGGCTATGATTTTGTCATGGATATTTTTAGTAAAAGTCAGGGACAGGTCATGGGCAATAAACAAAAAGCCACGGAAGCTGTGACTGGTCCCTGACTTTTACTAAGAACATCCCTGACAAAATGGGGAGGGAGGATTTAGCACCCTATCGCTGCCTTCCCTCTCCCCCATCCCCCGCAACGCCTGGGAAGGATCCCCCACCACCCTGCTGGGCTGGAAGCTGCAGGGGGAGGGTGTCCCTGCCAGCGTCAGTGTCTGGGGACCTGCAGGGGCCCCATCCAGCCCCCAGCCACTGAGCAGCTCCAGGGTCCCTCTGCCGCTGCTAGTGGCTAGGAGCTGCAGGGGGCCTCTCCACCCGCAGCCACTGAGCAGCTTTGGGGTCCCTCTGAAGCCACCGGCAGCAGCGGTTGGGAACTGTGGGTGCCCCCGCTGCTCACAGCACCTGAGCCACTGTGGAGGGGACTCCTGCCAGCAGCGGTGGCTGGGCAGTTCAGGGGTCGCCCGCAGCAGCAGGTCAGTTGCGGGGGTCCCACTGCCCACAAAGGCTGGGCTGCTGCGGGGTCCCCAATGTCACAGAGGTCTCTGCATTCCATGACTTCCGCGACCTCCGTGACATAATTTTGCCTTACTCATGAGTCTGCAAACCCAACTTCACCTCCAATCATGTAGCTCTAAAAAAACCCCCTAGAAATCAGGTGAAAAAAAATTTGCTTGGGACACATGCTTTAAAGTTACCAGACTGGGGGTCTCCCACAGATGCTAAGTTGAGACTCAAGTCTTCTATTCTGTTCTAGTCAACACAGGTTCTTATACCGTGCTCATCACCATGATATCTGAGCACAATAAGCAATCTGATTAACCTCTGTCCGGGACTCACATTATAGAACAATAAGGGGGAAAAAAGAAAGATATTTTACTCTTTAAAGATGACCTGAAAAATATTTTTCTGTCCTTTTTTGCTTCTTTTTGATTCACTAAAAAGAACCTGCTCTTTTTGTTGCTGTTTTTAAAGGTTTGGTTTTATTTTTCTGCTTTTTTGTTTTATTTTTCTGGTTTTTTTCCCCCTGAAGCTTCAAAATATCAGGAACACCAAGCCTGACCCTTCCATGGTTTTACTGGAGGCGTTGGGGGCCTCAGATCTGGTTGAAGAGTTCTTTCACCGCTTAACTGGAGAAATTGGGGTGCTGAGTGTTTAATAAAGATGTCCTTTTTGCCAAACGTTTCTTAGATGTTTCAGTTAAAAGGGCGCGAACAAAAAGAAAAGAGTTCTAAATAGCCTGATCAAAAATCCCCTCATGTCTCCAGTGCTCAGTATTCAGCCCCTTGCCTCCTGCGATATGGAGTTCCACATGGAACGAGACCTGAATTTCTTACATAAAAACAAGCAGAAAAAGCAAAGCAGGACACAAACCCATTTTTTTTCCACTTTCCAGGTCACCTTTAAACATGGAAGGCACTCAAATCACAGTGACAGATGCAGTGTAAATACCTAGAGAAACAAACACTTTCCTGACAGTGCAGCTACACTGTACGTGCCTCCGTGGGAAAGAGGTTGGCAGCATATCACTCACTCAGTTGGAAAAAAGGAAAAAAAAGAACCAGCCTACTGGCTTAAGAACTTTTATTTTGATTTCCAGTCCTGGTTTCTAAACTCATAAGAACATAAGAAAGGCTGTACTGGGTCAGACCAAAGGTCCATCTAGCCCACTATCCTGTCTACCGACAGTGGTCAATACCAGGTGCCCCGGAGTGAGTGAACTTAACAGGTGAGGATCAAGTGCTCTCTCTCCTGCCATCCATCATTCCTCTCTGACAAACAGAGGCTAGGGATACCATTCCTTACCCATCCTGGCTAATAGCCATTCATGGACTTAACCTCCATGAATTTATCCAGTTCTCTTTTAAACTCTGTCATAGTCCTAGCCTTCACAGCCTCCTCTGGCAAGGATTTCCACAGGTTGACTGTGCGCTGTGTGAAGAAGAACTTCCTTTTATTTGTTTTAAACCTGCTGCCCACTAATTTCATTGGGTGGCCCCTAGTTGACCATACTGACCAACTCCCATAGTTCGGAGATGCAGAAGCAGCGTGCTCAGGGAAGAGGGAATGCTTTGCCCTGACCAGCAGAAACCAACTCTGTCTGATTAAGGAACTGCACCCAAGGGGGGCTAAAGGAAGCTCCCATTCAGTTCCCCTTGGCCAGAATTAACAGGAAAGCAGTCACATGGCTGCTGACTCCGAGTATACAGAGAAAGGGGTTTTGCAAGAGCTCAAAACCAGATGCAAAGACTCCACACCTGAAGAAATAAAAACCAAGGGACAGACAAAAATTAGTATGGGGAGTAGTCAAAGCATTCGTTACAGCTCAAACAATATGGTGAAAATGCACATGCATTAATAATTTAATGTGAGTGCAACAGCAGCAGGGATCACTATAAAGTGGTCAAAAACCTGCGACATGAAATCCAACCTCAAATCACAAAACAAGATAGAGAGCAGGCAGCTCATGAAGTAGATTCTGTGGCTACCTGCACTCCTTTTCCCTCTCCCTCCCAATCCAAGTAATTCTATGGTCCCCATGGCTACATTGTCAGAGCGCCCCATCCTGATGAAAATCACAGCTCTCTTTTACTTAAACTTTCCTGTCCCCCAGGCTTCAGCTCCCTCATGCTCACTCTTCAAGCTGTTCTGGTAATTAGTTATTAATGGGCTCACGACATACAAAAGTAATATATATTGTCAGCCAACGTGTCCAATATAAAGTCCGATTTTCAGGGTAACTAGACCTCAAACTGTAAAACTAAGGGTTTTTTTTAAAAAAAGAAAAATCATTCCATGCTGAAATTTCATACATAAAAATTTAGCCCACAGTCCTTTTTAAATCAGCCTGTAAAAGTCTGACCCTTTTGAAGTTTCATATTTGCAATAAAAAGGCAATATTAAAGGCTCACATAACAGCTATGAAGATGTGGTGAATATAATAGCAAGTTAAAAGGATTTTTATTAATATCTAAACACAAACTGGCATGACAAGAGCATGAAGACTGCCTGAAAATGAGGTTTTTTGATAGATCATCTGCTTTATAACCACATCAATAAGTTTTATCATTCACCCAGTAACGTTAATTTGAAGGCAGGGACATGGATTATGAACATATATATTTTGAAGCATATGCCATTTTGTATTTTTATTTCAATAGCTCATTACTCATGGGGTTGGCTGGTGATTCATTAGGTAACAGTCTTCCTTCTGAATTACTACTGGCATCAATCCTCGGCATGGTGATGCAGAGGTTTACTCTGTTGCTGGAGTCTTTGAATGAGACTTAAAAACCCCCCATATCCTGACCACTGAGAAGCAACAGAAACCTTTTGATGCTTTTCAGAGGGTAAGCATTTTAACCTCAGTGCCTGACCACATCAAATTCAGGCTCTTACTCAGCCTATCCAAATCAGCTTTCTGTAAAAGTCTTCTGGGGAACTTAAGAACATTCAAGGGAACTGTTAGCATGTCAATGTGGCAAAATGGCAGACACTGTGTGCTGAAAACATGTATGCCACACTGATAGGTTATTAGTTGTTTATTAAAGTTCTGTTAATTAGGTGGAGGAGCATAGGAAAAAAACCCAAGCAGCTTATCAGGTGCAAGGGATGTGTAATGTGGGCTTCAGCAGAGGAAAGCTTGAAGATGGAGCGTCCTGCAGAGATAGCATCACACATTTCAGTTTAAATATTACATCAATATGAGCCCCAGAGCCAAGTCCTGAGTGGGTTGCTAAATTGTATTTCCAGCCAGTGTGTAATGGGAGCATTCAGCTTCAAATGTCTTTAGTGTCACAACTGCAACCTGAATTTTAAGTACTTCATGGTATCATGGCCAGGAGTGAAAGGAAAAGTAAGAGTGAGCAAGGGAGAGCGATAATTGATACTTGTGGAATCTATAACAGAGATCAAAGCTGCCTTTTAATACTTAAGTCCCTTAGGCTTTTAAAGTCACAACCTTCCTGCAGGAACAACCTGGAAACAGGAGCCTTCGCATCCTATGCGCATTGCGCATCAGGGAACAAAGTGGATCATATTTAAAACAAAGAAAACATCAAAGTCTGCAGACTTGCAAGAATGCCTCCGGCATATAGCGCCATGGTCATTGCATGTCATTTTAAATCTAGAAAAGGGCCCAAATCAAAAACCCATATATCAACATCCAGGAACCCTAGTAATTCTGTACAGTTCCTTATCTCTATGAGCTAAAACAAAACCCAGGAGCTCAACTCTGAAGATCTTATAACAACCTCTCTGACACGTGAAGCTGTCAAGACAGCCATTCATAGCTGCGCCATGGAGAAAGATTCCACCATGGCTACAGACCTACCAAATTCACAATCCATTTTGGTCAATTTCACGGTCATAGGATTTTTAAAAATAATAAATTTTATGATTTAGCTATTTAAATCTGAAATGTCATGGTATTACAATTGTAGGGGTCCTGACAAAAAGGACTTGGGGCGGGGGGGGGGGGTCGCAAGGTTATTGTAGGGGGGTTTGCAGTACTGCTACCCTGACTTGTGCACTGCTGCTGGTGGGTCGTTACCTTCAGAGCTGGGTGGCTGGAGAGCGTAGCTGCTGGCCGGAAGCCCAGCTCTAAAGGCGGAGCCACTGCCTGCACCAGCGCAGAAGTAAGTTTGGCATAGTATGGTATTGCCATCCTTACTCCTGCGCTGCCAACAGCAGAGCTGAGCCCTCAATCAACAGCCACTGCTCTCCGGCCACCCAGCTCTGAAGGCTGCAGTGCACAAGTAAAGGGAGCCATAGTATATGTATAGTATAGTATTGTATAATATATCTGTATAGTGTTGGGTTAAAGTACACAGAAGATGAGATTTCACGGGGGGGAACCAGATTTCACGGTCCGTGACGTGTTTTTCATGGCCGTGTATTTGGTAGGGCCCTACCCATGGCACACATGCAAACATTTTATTGTACAATATATAAATACAGCCTCATAGTCTCATATACCTCTTTCTCTGCATTCCCTTGCTGTATGGTGCAGATTATCAAGATGTGTGCACAAAGAGCAACTCTCTTCTTGGTATTTAAAAAGCCCTCTCTCCCTCCAGTTTTTACAGTTACACCACAATCCAATGTTTGATTGACACATAAGAGAAAATAGATTATGACATTGTTGAGTGAGAGAAAAACTGCTAACTTTTAAAAGTGAAAATAACCTAGAAAATAGATCACGCTGCTATAGCTAGTCAATAATTTCCCCAAAATTCCAACCTATGGATCCAATCTGGCAATCCTTATTTACATAAATAACCCTTAACCAGCAAGTAGTGTCAATGAAGTTACTCATATGAACAAAATTTGCAGGATTAGGCCATTTGTTATCCAGATTTCTTGAGCAAGAAGTGCACTATAAGGTACCTACTTGCCACTGAAAATCTAAAGCTAATTAAGAGCAGCATTAACTGGCTGGCCCCTAAGCTGCCAACTTTGTCATTAAAACCAGAATTTCTGGCACAAAAGCACAACTAAATGAACTGTCTATTAGGCAAGCAGGTAAAGTAAACACACAATGCAAATGTTCTAAATGATGTCTGAGTTAACAGCTAATACATCCACCAACATATCAAAGCTCCACTGGAGAATAAAAATATTACCTGCTTCTATAAAAGCCAGGGATCACATCTATAGAAAGTTTGTTAGATATTAAAAACATATCACCATGCCACATTTTTAAAACAGCATAAAGTGTCATTCAGTGTATTTTTAATGTTCTTCTTAACAGAGTGACTTATTGTTTATAAAAATGTAAAAGTGTAATTGCCTCTCAAACTATGTAACATTATGAAATAAGAATTACTTTTCTGGAGTATGTGGATTCTTTATAAATATTTTTAAATATATTTTAATTACACATTTTTCTGTTTTTCCAGATCATTAACCTTTAGCGAAAAACAATTTTCTAACACTTCTATGCTCCAGTTGCTAATTAAAACTTTTTATACATATATTTCTGTGACATTCCGCTAACGATGATTTATGATGATGGGAAATATTGTAGGTCATTGCCAAAGTTAATCACTGGGCTAGTTCCAGCAATTAGTTGTTCTTAAGATTTACTCAGGTCATTGAATAGCCACTGCATGCTGAAAAAAAACAGAACTGCTCAAGTGAATTTCACATACCTTTGGTGGTCAAAGAAAAGAAGTTGTACACACATTTGCAGGCCAACATTTTCAACCTTGGCTGCCAAAAGTTAGGCACCTAAATAAAAATGACCTAATTTGCAAAGATATGCTAAGCACTCAGATTTCACTGACAACAATCTAAGTTGTGCATGTTCCGCACATCTGTGATTAATCGCGATTCATTCCTTTAATCACGATGCAATTTTTGAGTTAATCACGTGAGTTAACTGTGGTTAATCGACAGCCCTAATACAAATGCTTGGAAGAAAGATTAGATGTCTTAAATATGCCTATTAAACATCTTATTAAAAAAAGTCTGGCATGCTTAATAAGTCTGGCAGTATTTTTCCAAGAAATGTCTGTTTCTAAATATTTGTTATACTCAGCCACCACCAACTACAAGTACCCAAACCAAGTGGAACAGGAACATGAGCATCAGGAAATATAGATATTTATTAGAGGTAGGCCCAAACTCTGTTTGAAATCACCTCCTCATCCTCTGGGAACATTCAGATGCACATCAAAAACCTCGCAACTTGGGCTCATGATGTCAACTGATGATCTTACCCTAGTCATGGCAAGAGATGAAAGAATAATGGTCATATGAATCAACAGCTAAAGCTTCCTTGTTCCCTTGTGATCAATTTTAGCGGGTTACGCTGCATCGTGATTCAATTTAAACTTAATGACAACTTGGGCTAAAGCGAAGGGGATATTTGGGATCAGATGCAGGGACTGAATCCCAAGTGAAGGTAACAGAGAGAACCTCTCTTATGAGAGATAATTCAATAGCCACATACAACATTCAATTTAGTATTGGTAGAAAACTGAATTCTTCTTTTAATAAGAGGAAGATAAACAGGTTTCGCAGCACTTTGGATCTGTCAGTCTGGGAGGAGGTGCTGTACACAGCACATTTAGAGAGAAGGCTAGGCAGCTGGAAACACATTCAGGTTTCACAAGAAAACCCACAAGAGAGTGAAATTGGTCATTCACATACACTTCAGTATTAGATCTTCAGCTTCAGAGCAGAAACACCCTTTACTTCTTTTAAAGATGGCCATATTCTGCCTTGAATTACTCCAGTGCAACACTGTGAGGTCAGCTCCACCCCCTTGGAGAATCTGACCACCTATTCCATTTAACCCTATTTCTAACAATAGGATTTACATATGCACAACAACAGAAGGGGCTGGATTGTCTCCTACAGATGGAAAGATATAATTGTAAAGGGCTATATAAAAATATTAACCTATCTTGCTCCACTTGGGCCTCCAGCAGGATCTTCAGTGTTAAAAGTATGAGCCGCTGTGGCCTGACCTAGAGGACTAACTCTCCCAGCAGCTAGAGTTCCAGTGAACCTCTTCTGGGGACAAACCACTAAAGAGGTACAAAGATCCTAACATGCCAATTTGCTTTGCTCCCCAGAAGAGTAAGTACAGGAGCTAGGAACAATTTTATACAATTATGGAGAGACGCCAATTATTGCACAGTTAAGATTTAAATTACCCTTCCTTCATAAAGAAGTTTGAGTTTGATTTTTCCCCAATTTGCTGGAAGAAAACCAATCTGGCTGAAATTTCACAGGTGTGATCTTACTCCAGCATAGACTTTTTCTGAGGTGTTTGTGACAAATTGCATAAGTCATATGGGAAATACAAGGATCCTGAGGTGAACTTACTACTTGAATATTTTCCTAACTTTTTTGGCATAAAAAGCTTGGCCTAGAAATCCACTTTAAAAAAAAAATCTGTTGATGTTGGCAAGAGCTGGAGCCAATTTTGGGAGAGTCACTGGCAGAATGATTTAGTTACTAGAAGCACTTCCATATTCACTATGAGCTCTGCTGTTCTCCATTCCCTAGGCTGTCAAAGATGACCTTGAAAAAGTCTCCAGTAGCCTCAGCTGAGAAGGGAAGAACAACAGGGAAGAAAGCATATGGAAGGGACAGGAGACTCTGGTCTGGAAGAAACAGAGAAGACCACCACAGAGGGGATGAGAGGCAAGGTGAGAGGGGCAGGTGGTATCTAGTTTGCGGAGAGGAAATCCCGTTTGCAGTTGGAAAGCAGGCTGGCAAATAGCAGAGTCCATACATGCACGGCTGGCAAACTTGACAAGGATTCTTGCTGCTCAGCCTCTCAAAACATGTTTTTTAAAACCTAAAGCAAATTCCTGGGCTTACTGTCTCCTGTGGGCAATGATATAGGGCAGAATTATGGTTGTTTGAGTGATTTCTACTCTGCATATCTCTTTTACTTTTTATGGAAGGGAAGGAAGAGAGAGACTCTTTTGTGCTTGTACAGTGAACAGTGAATTTCAAGCCTAGCATTTGTGCTTCCTTTTGAATCTTTCACACGCTCTTAGGAGATTTTTTTCCCCTTAGATCACAAATAAATAGTTAGAAGCTTTTTTTTCCCTTGAACAGTATTTAAAAACAAAAAACAAAGAAAACCCCTTAACAACAGGCTTTGCTCACGAAAGGCACAAAGATAACCAAGCTGATCTCTACAAGAGTCTGCTTCCTAAGACACATCAGGAAAAGGGGCTTACAGGCCCCAACTACAGCCACAGCAGAAACGTGTCTGCAAAGTCTCAGCTTGCTGAAGACGTTCTGCAGCAAAGCTGCTCAACTTATAATAGGGATTCCTAGCAGCTGCTGCCTTGACTGGTGGAAATGGTTCCAAGTTCAAGGACTTCCTCTACCGCTGATCATACACTTATAATACACTTATACCACTTGCAATGCCAGGGGTTGATGGATGAGAGACAGTGGACCTTCTATGAACAGCAAACTGGTCCTCCCCAGACAGCTATCCCTTTGGGGGTTTTAGTTAGTAAGTCACTGCGCTGGCACATAAATATTCACACACAGAACATACGGCCTGAAGGGATAATCTGTCAAACGATAGAGTGCCCGAGGAAAGAGAATGATCCTAACCCTTTATTCCAGCCCACTGAGCTCTGGAAAAAACAAAAAATGTGACCAGCTAACCATTATGCGGCTCAGCTGTTCACACTGCAGTTTTAATGCACACTCAACCAAAGAGCATGACAAATCAAGAATACAATTGAATTTTATTTCTAACAAGAATTAAAGCTACCTTCAGTGCCCATTATCTCTACGTCTCTGTGTCTTATGAGAGTATACTATATTAACAGACTTACCTTTCTTCTAGTATTACTGCACCCACCTTAGGAAGACTGTGCCGCACTATGCTATTCATTGTTAAAAACTGTACTGCTTTTTGTGGAGTCAAGCCTCAGATTTCACTCGGGGTCAACGAGTCCTAAGTCGCTTTTGGAAATGGACTTCAGGTGCTTTTCTGGAGAAGTGGAGTTGGTACAGTTTTCGATTAAGTGGTGCGGGCATATGGAGTGGTTGTGAACAGGATAAGTGACAGGATCACTTTGGTTAAGTCTGCTCTTGAAAATGGCCACCCCCTACATGTTCTACTACTCGTGTATTTTTAAAATTGAGTGTGTACTACAGCGTTTTGCTGGACAGGGTTATAAATGATTTGCCCAAGGTAACACAGTCAGTCAGTGGAAGACCTAGAAATAACACCCAGGTCTTCTGACTCCTAGCTCAGTGCTTTCCCCTACTGCCTGGCTAATATTACAACCGATGTTGGCTAGGAGACCTGCTTGTCTTTTCACCGTGTGCCAATCAGTTGAACTATGAGGGGCTGTGGACATGTGCAAGGCACCGCATCACAATTAACGGACAGGGAGCAAGAAGGGTGGAAAGGGAAGAGAGACGAAGCAGAGGAGGGGGAAGATTACAGGCCAGTCTAATGACACTGAGCCAGGACATTCCAGCTGCTGATATCTTTGGTGTAGAAGGTAAGTGCTGCAGACAGGGCTGCATTATATATATCTTCCCTCCTCCCCTTACCAAAACCAGTCAGATTTGTGAAAGCTCCCCCACTGTTAGATTTAAAATAAATCATCACACAGCGCCTGAACTGTCTGCATATAATTAAAAATTCAATGATGCAAACCTGAAGGATAAATGCAATACTAAATAGAATTTATTTCCTCATATACCAGTAAATTCTTTACAATGTTGAGATCAACAAAGCGCATCCCATTACTAAAATTTTGATCCCCACTGGGTGCACCAATAAATTCCATTAGTTGCCTGGTGAGCTAATATTCTGCCTTACAGCAATCTTGCAGAAAGATTTGTGGGGGGGCTCTTATGATAGCATTAGTCTTTGTGAAAGGATTTTTCTACCATTCATTTTAGTGCCTCAAATCAAGACTGACTGACTGTTTTATTTGTTGCATGACTTCAACGAGGGAAAAAATATAATTGTTAGTAAGGAAAGCAATGCTTCAGAGGCTGTTTATTCATTTATGGCTGACTAAATGATCCTCCTATTCTTCAGTGGACTTGTAGGATGACAATAGTTAACATTCATATACTACTTAATGTTTTCAAAGCTCTGTACAAACCTTAAATTAAGCTTCAGTACATCTTTGTGAGGTAGGGAAGTGTTATCTCTATTTAAACATGGGGAAACTGAGGCACGGAGAGGTTAAAATAACTTTCTCAAGGCCAGAGTAAGTCAAATTAGGATTAGAACTCAGAAGTTTCTGGGACCCAGGGCTGTGCTCAGTCCATTAATCCATGCAGCCTTTGG
This sequence comes from Dermatemys mawii, assembly GCA_007922305.1. Taxonomy (NCBI): domain Eukaryota; kingdom Metazoa; phylum Chordata; order Testudines; family Dermatemydidae; genus Dermatemys; species Dermatemys mawii. Next base: position 6,403,888 of record ML677397.1, on the reverse strand, counting down.
GACACAACATGCTCACCCAGCCACAGAGGAACATGCATAAATAAACCACGTGTAAAAGCTATCAGGCCACCTCTCACAATGGCAGAACAGAGCTGGTGTGCTTGTACAGTGCCAGCACAATGGGACCTGGGCTATGAGCACTAGGGTAAGGCAACTCATCCAGCAACAAGATTCGCCTTTGGGCCTTGATGTCATAGAGCTCTCTGAGCCAGGGCACTGGCTGGACATACACAATCCATAAACTCATTGATTATGTGTAACACTTTATAATAAACTAATGCAGCTTGTTCTTCAGTAACAGTAAGTAGGGGCACCTTGTTTGGATTTACTGAATATATGAATGGTCAGCTCTACTGCCCTCTGGTGACTCAGTCCTTGGAAGAATTTGTCATCATTTGTGTTCTATGGAAAGTAGCAAGAAAAGTTTTTTAAAAATGCTTTTCAGGCTACGATTTAGAGAATGTCCGTGGATACTGTGGCATCCAACATCCATTCATTTCACTGCGGGCTGAACATCTAAATCTCTAAAACCCAGTGGATATATTCACTGCCACTTGCAGTTCTTTAGTGCTGACCAGCACTCCACAGGCAATCAATGTTTAGCACTATTGCCAGATACAGCTCTGCCAAAGCACCTCATCATTGACATGCAACAGCCCAGATATAACACTGCTGGGTCCCTCTTAACAGGAAAATCATGCTGAAATGAGCATGGTTTTGTTAATCCAGCCCTATGGTAAGAAGAGAGCAAAGCCATTTTCATCTCATGAGACTGATCGAGGAATGAGTCTCTAGACGTGAATCGCCAAGCTGTCAAGTCCCATTGCTCCACCAAACCCCTATCCCAGATGTCATAAACGTTAAAAATCAATTTGAAAGCTGCCCAGACTGTTATTAGACACCTTTATATCATTACTGATGTCACCATAAAATACTGCCTACTATGCAAATTTTAAAGAGTGAATAGTTCTTCAAAGGACATTACACCCACTACCCCTTCAGATTAAAGTTAGTAATTTGCTATTAGGTATCAAACTGTCATTTAAAAGTATGTCATTCCAGCCTACTCCTATTGTCTAGTCTATTTCAATTTATTAGCACAAATGCACCACTTAAGATGTGTGAGCCCCATCCAAAGCTACTCTCTACTGCAGGGGACTATATTCATGCTGTCCTAACTGTTTTGATTTGTTTTTCTTCTTTTGGCCTTTTAACACGCAGTCTTCTGCTACCAGGGAAGTATCATTACTTAGTTGGGAATTGGTCCTGCTTTGAGCAGGGGGTTGGACTAGATGACCTTCTGAGGTCCCTTTCGATCCTGATATTCTATGATTCTATGATCAGAATGCCCCTAATCTTTCATAGCTAGAGACCTGGGCTCAAATGTGGTTTAGTTCTCAAAAGCAAAGAATCTCAACCTGTGCCTGAATACATTTTTGCTCACGTTACAAAATCACTGCACAACTTGACTCGACTACTAGTCACTGTTCAGCAGAAACTAGGAATTAGAGGAACAGGGCACGTAGTTAGGGCCCCGATTCAGCGAAGCACTGAACCACATGCTTAACATTAAGCATATAAGTAGCCTCACTGTTAAATTAAGCATGTGCTTACCTGTTTTCTAAACAAGATCCTAGGGGGGAAATTTTCACAATTGCCTACATTATGGAATCCTAAGTCTCATTTTCAAAAATAATGTAGGCACTTGAGAGCCTAAGGACATGTCTACACAGGGTGCTCGGAAAACCTCACCCTAATCAACTAAAGGTATGAATTTAAAGTAGATTAGTTAAACTGCATTTAGTCCTTTTGTGGACATTCTGATTCATAATTAAAGTGACCTCAAATTAGTTTAGCTCAATTCATTTCCAATGTGAATTAAAGTAAACAAAATTAAGGCCATGTTAATTCAAAATCAAAGCATCCACACAGGGATTTAATTCCTTTTTTCCAATCCACTTTACATTCACACCTTTAGTGAATACAGATTAACTTTTCTAAATTTCACAAATAGATAAGCCCTAAGTCTCAGTTTTGAAAATTTTACTCCAGATCAGGATTCGGATTCATTGGAAGAACAATGTGAAGAAAATTTGTACTGAACACATCTATTTGACTTCACACTGTGATAGCATCTCCCTGTCACCAGTCTTGTAACTGTGCCTGCAGCATTAGGAAAAGTCAATATATACTTAAACCACAAATGCAATTCAATCATTTGTCTTCAAAATATTTTAAGCAAAAATAATACGCAACAGGATGCAATTTCACTCAAGTACATGCATTATGCATTGTGAAGACTGAGTGCTCATTATCTTTGAACGCCAAAAGCGAAAGAAAATTCTCGGAGGAATCCACAATGCAGTAATATATAAATCTATAGATGGAGAGAGATGTACTTAGCACCTACTCCATTATAAAACCCTTTTTTATAATAACTAAAAGATTAATAGCATCACTGCTGAAAAAAATAAAAGGACACATAAGTAGGAATGTAGCGTTAGACACATTTTTCCAGAACTACAATGCAGCACACAGACTGGATCCTGCTCCTCTTGGTACATTTCCCACTGACCAATGAGAATGGAGATGGAGTACCCTTATAGCATGGAGAGTGGGTATGGTCGAGGGGAGAGCGCACTGATATGGAATTCAGAAGTTACGGGTTCTATCCTTGATTCGCCACTGTCCCCATGTAACCATGTGCAAGTCACTTTACCTCTCTGCCTATTTCCTCTCAAACTCTTTGCCTGTTTAGACTGTTAGCTCTAATGTGTGCATACACCAGGGTCAGCAACCTTTCAGAAGTGTGGTGTGCCGAGTCTTCATTTATCCACTGTAATTTAGGGTTTTGCATGCCAGGAATAGTTTTTAATGTTTTTAGAAGGTCTCTTTCTATAAGTCTGTATATACAACAATAGTTTATATTGTCTATATTAAAGTAAATAAGGTTTTTAAAATGTTTAAGAAGCTTCATTTAAAATTATATTAAATTGCAGAACCTTCCAGGCCAGTTGCCAGAACCCGGGCAGTGTGAGTGTCACTGAAAATCAGATCGCGTGCTGCCTTCGGCACTAGTGCCATAGGTTGCCTATCCCTGGCATATACAGTGTCTTTCACAATGGGTCTCTGAACTCAACGGGGGCCTAAAGGTGCTTATAACAATAATAAATTCTGAACGTTGTTGACTTATTTTTATACGAGTCATCTCCTGCACGACTGTTTCACCTTGTTCCTTCAACCAATGATACTGGGACAACCATGTGACCTGACAGCAGCTGTTTTTGAGAAATCAAATCCCACACGGGACTTCACTGCTGTCACGCTCCATAGCAGTCAGAACATTCCACAGTGATGGCTCAGAAGATGCACATAAGCAGAACCACAACTCTCAAGGTAAGCCGTTAAACAAATTACTCTAAATGACAGAAAACGGTTTCGATGTCAAAGGGTTGTGGCCTGGGGATTCTACCCTCCCTCCAGCTATGAGGCTGCTTCTCTGGCTGACACATGCTGAAGGCGTTAATGATGATTTCTGTCTCTGAAGACAGAGGACAAGGCTTGTACCATTTATGAGCCTCTGGTTGCTTCTTGGTCCAGAACAAGTCTTGGGCAGAATTCAATAAAGGGAGGTTCTGCCTGCATGGAACTACAGATTCACACAGGAAGGTAAACCGGCATTGCAGACAGACTGCAACTTAACCTGACCGGCAGCCCCTTGGTGCATTCTGCCTTAAGGAGGGCAGAGCTGCTGGAATATAAGTCCCGGGTCTAGGGTGATGTGAACAGAATAGGGAAACCTGAATTCAAATCTATTCTTACAACATATACTACATCTACACTAATAAGCACACGCGTGCTTATTCTCATACATATATATGTATGCACACACACACACACACACACACAAAGAAAAAGAAACACCCTCTTATTAAATGACTTATCTGTAAAAATTTAAGTTCTGTACCAACTGAAGTCTTTACAGCCACTGTCATCAACTCACCCAGGTGTAATTTATACTATCGTTTACTTCAAGGGAGTGCACAAATGTAACTGAAGGCATAAACTGGCCCAGTTTATCAAACCAGCTCCCAAAAAGGGACCCTTTCTGCTCCAACTTCCTATTATCAGACACTCTAATAAACTAAGCCAACCTCTCTGGAGCTCTATGAAGTGCTTTGCTCAGATTAGTTAGCTAGTCAGACAAGCACAACCCCATTTTGTATGTAAAAGAAAACTGAAACTTACCTGTATGTTGCCGAAGTCCACATTCTCATAATGGAAATGTGCACACTCCGCCATCTTCGGGAAGTGGCCTTTGGTAAAGGATAATCTGCAGTAAATCAAGCGCAACCCATAAGATGCACATCACTGAAACAGTTGTCAGAAGTGCGTGTCATGATGAAACGTGGCTCTAGAACATCTACATTTAAGCACCTGACCAAGACAATCCATCATCCTGAAGCTAAGGGAACATACAGTGCTGCTTATTCTGAAGCGCTAAAGCAGTGAGGAAAGGGATTTGGTGAGGGAGGTAAACTAAACTGCGAAGTGACATCGATCATTTTCTTTTCAGGAAAACACATGCATTCCATCACCGTCGAGGCCAGTGACTATAGGAAGGATGCAGGGACAAGCTGTTCCACCTGAACTTGCATTAGGGACATTAATCTGTAAACAGCCTGACACAAGAGACATATGAAAGTCAAACTTTACCCGTGAAAAGCATCACAGCCCATCAGTTCTGGGTTGATGGATCTGAGGGTGCAGAACAAATGCTATTTATCCTTTGGCTTTTAAAAACTCAGCGGTGAGGCATAATCATCTCCAAGCATCCCCAACTGCAGCCATGGCTGACAGGGAGATAGATGCTCTAGTTCTGCAACAGGATCCTCCTTCTGCTGAAGCTGCTGCAGACTCTTATAGATACTTCTGGTCGTGAGCCAATAAGATTGTCTTTATCTGGCTCACTCTTCCCACGGGACTGTAAGTGGGAAGTGAGATACAGCCTCTAGCTGTTCCGTAATAGAACAAAGAGCCATTTTCCCTAACAGCATCAGAGCATGATAGGGCAGGATAGCTCTGAATAAAGGGACTAATGCTGGTAGCCCTGGACCTTCTGTCACCACTTTAAATAAGGATGGGCTAAGTCATTTTTGCCTAATTTGGATCCCGTTCACAGCTCACTGTTTTGAATTCTGCTGAGGGAAGGCAAATGAGCATAAAAAGGGAACAGAACAAGGGCAGAGAGAAAAAACAGCGGGAAAAGTGAAAAACGGAGCAGACACACTGAGAGAAAAATTTTAATGAAAAAATAAAGGTCATCCACTTGTCCCAGTTTAGCTTTCCTTCTATGTCAGGAGCATAAGGGAAGCACTACACTTATACCTTGCACAGGCTTCCCTTTAGCTTTTTTTTTTTTTTTTTTTTTTTTTAAATGAATCATCTTTGGGGGAAAACCCCACAGTTTAAATTACAGCAAGAGTGAGACTCAAAATTCAAACTAGCTTTGCAACCCTTCTCCCCAAAAGCAAGTGTGTAAGGTTTACAAAACCTCCACCTCTAAGCTTCATCCATCCCAAGCTTTAATATTTAGAGCATGCTAACCGGCAGCTTTGCTTTTCACAGGCAGCAAGTCCACGCTGCTCTGATAAGGAGACTGCCAGAAATCCTTTAGTGCTTACACTCTGGTTTCTGGACACATAGGGGCTCCCATTGAAGTATGACAGTCTTGAGCACAGCTAGAATCACAGACACTAGGATTGGGAGCACAGAGGACAAAAAAGCTACAGAATTAACTTCCAAACAAAATAAGCCAGTCGCTCTTACTTTTTCACATTCTTCACTTTCATGCTCGCTGTGCTGCCGCATGTCCGAAGTGGCAACTCCCCTGGTATCTCAGGGATATCTGCACCTCTCGCCTACAAACAAACAAACAAACGAAAAAAAGGAGGAAAGAGAAATGTTACATTTGATCACACACTACATTTGGGTGCCTCCAACACTACATAAATACATGCACTGTGTGAAAATCTCACGTACATATGCAAGATACACCTTAGTAACTTGCAGCACAGAAATACTGAATCCAAGGATGCTGACCTAAAATATGCTTAGCTGTTAACATACAATAAAACCTTGATAATTCTCACTAATTATTGGGAGAGCCAATGCATTATAGACCCAAAGAATAAGAGAAAAAAGGAAGAGATTTTCAAAACTAGCAGCCTAACTCTAGGCTTCCAAAAGCACATTTCAGCTCCTAATTAAGTATCTTGACTTTCAAACACTGCTGAAGCTGCTGGGTACCCAGCACTGTTGAAAATCAGGTTAGCTGCTTACGTGCCTAAATATGGAGGAATTTTTTGAAATGTTTAAAAAATCTGGGCCTAAGCAAACAAATGTAATAAAAAAACCCATGAATCATTACTAAAAGACACAATAAAAAGGCATCACAAAATTTACATCTGTGTTATTTTGTGAGTGGCAGAAGCTGTCAATTTATGTGGTAGCTTAACATTCTACATTTTTATATAGATTTTGTTCATGTTTTAGTGCTAGACAGACATTAAGGAGCTCCAATGTGTTTAGGAGAAACTAGGATTATTTTTAGTGTTACCAGAGAATCAAATTATCTTTCAATCTTACACTCTGGTTTTCTTCTCTTGTTCTCTTTACATTTAACGGAGAAAAATAAAATTAAAGCATTTACCTGTCTATAACATTCTGTTTATTATTGTTTCATATTAACCTTTTTATTTTCACTTTAGGGAAGACTGTTTATGTACCAAGCCATGGGCAAATGGGATACTGCAGCTTTAATTATATCTCTGAGTATATTTTTTCCCCTGGTGCTAGTTCCTGTATGCACTGCAGTCTATCAAGAAGAGAAATTCAGACCTTGGCTATTTAAACACGATGGGTCCCTTCTGCAAAATCCAGATTGACTGGTAGCCCTAGGCCCGATCACTAGCTTTTAAAACTTTAAAAATTATTTTCACTGCAGAAAAATCAGTGAAGTGGCATAGACATACACTTCACCTTACAGCCCATTTAACATGTCCCTGCCCTGAGCAGCTTCCCATATAAATAAGGATGTAACATAGTGATGGATGGCATTATACAATGCTAGGATTAGGGCTACAACAGCAAAGGTCATGAGAAGCCCAATTTTCCTCCTCACTTACAGCAGGTTAAATTGGGAGTATCTCCACCAAACGCCATGGAAAAAATATATGTTTAAGTGTGAGGAGAATAAGGCCTGAGTGGTATTCATTGTTACATACAGAATTTGTTATTTTTCTGTGTATCTACAGAAGAGACGCACAATGATCCACAGGTTAGGGCACCAGCGAAGGACTTGAGAAACTTGGATTCAATTCCCTGCTCTGCCAAAGACTTCCTGTGTGATCTTGGGCACGTCACTTAGCCTCTCTATGCTTCAGGTTTCCATCGTAAAATGGGGATAATAGCAATGCCCTATTTCAGAAGTGTTGTGAGGATAAACGCATTAAAAAATGTGAAGCACTCCAATACTATAGTGATGAGGTCTACAGATATACAACCCAACGGGAGTGTTTCAATTTACTTGCATGGGTTTTAGGTTGCGCCCATAATGGGAGGGGGAGGGAACCAATTATGTCCACGTCAGCAGAGAGGCCATGGAGGGCAAGGAGAAAGCAATGATCCTTGGTCCTGGCCGGGAGCAGCTCATTAGTGACCATGGCAAGAGAAGTGGAGCGAGCACAGTGCAGAATGCAGAGGTCAGATACAGTATTTCCTGCTTCACACACAAAACTATATAACGCGAGTGGTGTCCAAAACAATGGACGGCATAGAGACAGGAATGCAGGCACTTCAATTCACCTTCTTTCATAAGGCAAGAACAATGGGGACGCTGAGTGAAACCCATTCACCAATGTTGGGAGTAGATGGACCAGTGCTCTGCTCCGGAATGCCATTCTGATGTTCCTAAATATGCTTGTAGAGAGGTCTCTGACCAGAGCTGAAGAGTTGTCAGAAGTTATTAGGTTTAATAGAGAGTAATTGTGCACTGTGATTTACAAACATGGGAAAAGACATGACCTTTGCCACAAAGAGACCATTATAATTCAAGGTTACAGCACGCTATATGGTATACGACACTTGCAGTGATCATACATGCATTTCAGAGGTACTCCCCACTGAAACATATAGATACCAATACTCAGTGTCAGACAAATCTACACAATAACATTGGTGTTGCCCTTACAGATCAAGTTAGTGGCCTCCCCTTGCACAGTACCCTGCAGCTACCATTTGTCAACACCTGAAGCTTCAGAGAAAAGCAGACAATCTCCATGAAGCACCTTGTCAAATTGTGCAGTACCATAAATGGGATGTGGGAAAGGGGATCCTTCTTGTCCCCTTCAAGCAATCAATCATCTCTGACCAGGGGGGATAAAATCTGATTGCCCACTTCACTTCTGCAAACAGCTGAAAAATGATTACGCAAAAGCGTCTACCATCCATTACTTGGTTTCTTTTTTAAATAAGATATGTATGCAAAAAAGATAAAGACTTTAAGCAACAGCGGTGAAATCCCCGAGGGCTTTTGTAGGACTTAAGTAGGGTACAGGTTCTCTGCCTCAGAGGCAAATTCCACTCTAATTGCATTAAGCACTGCCCTGGAAAGAGAAGGGTTACTGCCATTAAGAATGATGCGTCCTCCACCTTTGAGCACTATTGATTTAAACTGGAGCTGAGGACATTCAGCCCTTCTCATAATTGGGCTTTTGAGAGCCTAAGCAATATTTTAACACCATTGTCTCACAAAGAGTATGTGTGTAAAACATCCAGTACACGTCGAAGAAAGACACGTACGAGATTTAATTCCTTAAATAAAGTGATCCCTGGCCTATCTGCATTGACAGACAATTAATTTGGTCAATAGCACTAATGAAACACTTGAGGGTCTCATTTGGAATGCCAGTGTTAAGACGATGTAATATAGAATATAGGTGGTAGCCAATGTAATATAGAATATAGGTTGTAGCTCTTTTACATAATACAACAACTACCCACAGCAATAAATGTGCCACTCCTGTGAGCATTTTTTAGGTAGAGCCTGAAATAGACTGCCTGTCTCGATTTCCAGGGAAAAGAACTTTTGCGGGATGAAAAATAATTTTCCACCTCCCCTTTGCAGTAGAAGCTGGTGCCACGTGAAACCAGGTAAGTGAAACTGGCAGGAAAAAATGTGCCCGGAGCCAAATGACAGCAGTAGATAAAGCTCACCCCATGTTGGACTCAAAGCAGAGTAGGCAAAGCGCATAGCACAGAACACTTCAGTGCCAGAGTTCATCTCTGGAAAGCTCATCTTGCTCTCTCTCTTCCCAATTGAATTATGTCCAAATCATACTGGAAAAAGATCCATGCCTCCCTCTATCCCATCAGTGTTTATTTATCCACAATGAGATACGATACATTTTTTTTTCAATGTTAAAATCGAGGGGAGAAAAGCAATCCAGTGGGCTCACAGAGAAATCTTAAAGCAGGAAGCATTAGTGGGATGATGGTTCTCATCCTAGTCAGATGTCACTACTGGAAGTACTAACTGGAAAAAGAAAGTTTGGCCGACGGAAGAAGAAAAATGGAGGTAAATAATAACACACATATACTTATCGCAATTATATAATGGTGTGTATCCCAAATAAATGTAATTACTTTCCGTCCCAAAAACACACACACTGAAGTTCCCATTATCAGTTTACATTTGTTTTCCTCTGAAACCTTCCATGGCAATCGCCACCCTAAATTATTTTTCTCTCGAAATATAAACAAAATCCATTATAATGGAATTTGTCATCTTTTGTGCTCCTTGCCACAGTAATTTGTTTTTAAATATCATTTTGAAACAGCTGAATTATTTACATTTGAAAATTAGCTAGCGACCCACTGCAGCTGCTACTTTTCATTCCTTATTTTTTATGCATCGGTGTCCTGTGGAAAACTAGTAACTGCATAATAAATCTGCTTATGCTAATTATTTACTCCAATTCTCACAGCTAAATGTCAGCGTTATTTCAATGTGCTTTGGTCCAAAACTTGGTAAACAAGTTAGGGCCTGATCCAAAGCCCAGTCTATTGACTTCAATGGGTTTTGAAGCAAGCCTTTCCATGGCAAGAGAGTGGTTTTAACTAGAGGCACTCGGGAATTTTCCAACAAACATTTTTCCATCAGAAAATGTTGATTTGTCAAAACCAAATCTTTCACTAGGAAGTTTATAAGGTCAAGGATGGAATTTCTGGTCAAAAACAGAGAGACCCCACCAGAACTGCCAATACACCAAGCGGTTGGGGCCCTTGGCCTCTATGGGGCCAGCCCAAGTCTAAGTCCCTGCTCTGCCTGCCTCTCTCTGGCCCACTAAATAGTTAATTATTTATATACAACAGGAAAGACCAAGAGAGTGACCACAACTTGACTGTTAGGGAACTTCCTGCACCTGGGATACAGTAGGCAAAACAGGAACTTGAACCTGAGGCCCTCATATTTCAAGCAACTGCCCTAACCACTTAACTGTTGGGCTGGGAGGAGGGAGAATGGAATGTGTCTCTTTTCCCTACCTCCTCCCAACCCCAAACAATTTCTGAGGTCTCAGTTTCATCCTGATGCAGAACAAAAGCCAACACTTCGCAATTTTTCACAAAATGGAATTACAGTGTTAACCAATAACATTTTTAAGTTAAGCCCAGAACTAAAATATTCATATGGCATAAGACGTTGTTCGTACACTCAAAACCCATACATTCACCATAAACAACTGGTCAAAACCCATACATTCATCATAAACAACCCATACATTCACCATAAACAACTGGTCCAATATTTTCAAACTTTGGGTGCCTTAAGTTAGCCACCTCAGGCCATATTCAGGCACAGAGATGCATTTCAAAAGGCTAACCTATGTGATTTAGATGCTTAAGTCCCACTGGAAGACAATGAGACAAACAGGTGCACTGGAAAATATTACTGGTAATTTCAGGAGGCACCCTGGGGACCCAGCACCTGTAATATTCACTTTCTGAGTTGCCTTGTTTTCAGCACTGTGACAAAGCTCCAAGTCTGTCCTTGTGGGTCCTGCGCTTCCCGGCAGATTTAGGGGCCTCAGAAACTCATCTAGGCCCCAGAGTGACCTCCCTTTCTCAGTATAATTGGCAAGAGTCACCACCTAGTGAGTTACCTTCATCACAGGCCAGTATGGAAGATGGAAAAGGGGGGAGCCCAGGCCCGCCCTCTACTCCGGACTCCAGCCCAGGGACCCTAATAGTATCAGCTAAGATGGCTGACCTTTTAGGCACAAAACACAATACAATTCCCTGGGCTACTTCCCCACAGCAGTCCCTGCTTCTTCAAACTCCACTTCACCCTTACCTCAGGGCCTCCTTCCTTCTGTATGATATGTTGTCCAACACTCAGTCTCACCAACAGCATAACTTCCTTCCACAGCTCCTGACACCCACAGCCCACCTGATTAACTGGGAGGTTTTTATCTGGATTCAGCCAGTCCCTGATTGGCTTCAGGTGTCCCAATTAGGCTAGCTGTTTCTACTCCTTTCTAAAAGGTTCTTAATTGGCCCCAGGTGTCCTGATTGGTCTGGAGTAGCCTTTGCTTGGCTATCCAGGGAACAATGACCTGCACATCCTAAGGCTGATATACCTGCCTTCCAGCACTCTCCTATACCCCTCTGGTCCGACTCCGTCACAAGCACCCAGGTTTGAAATGTTTGGCCTTGATATCTGCAATCGTTATTTAGTGTAGCTGATGTGAAATTTAAATGACACATAACGTCTCCGATATAAATAATTTAAATCCAACAAGTTCACAGCATACAGAGCATGAAAGGGTTCTTGCTCAAAACAAACCTGACTGGGTTTATTAGAAAACGCTCCTTTCAAGCGCAGAAGACAAGACGCACGATTTGCTAATGCAAGTAAAATTAGAGAACAGTCCGATAAAAGTGTTCCAGTATTTGTAACTGTTAACACGGTGGCACAAAGGGAGTCAAAGCCTCCCCTAGCATATGGGAGTGCCAAGCAGGGAAAGAGGCAGCTCCTACATCTCTCTCCCTGCAGACTCTGGTGCAGGCGCGTGTTCCAGGTGTGGAAAGGCCAGGCAAGCGAAAAGGTAGGAGCACAAAGCACTCCAGGAATCCTCAGCTGCTGCATTGGTGCTTAGGGGAGATGGTCTCCAAGGCCACTCAACGGCTTAGCAGAGAATCAGGGAGCCGTAACCAGTTTCCTGAGATTTGCTCCTCCCCACACTGTGCTCTGCTGTGCACAGGGTAACCTCAAGGTGGAATTGTGAGGCGTGTTCTTCAAAGAAAATTGTAAATATTACCTTTGAATGTTAGTCTATTTTGACAACCAAGTAACCGTGCCAGTTATTGGAATCTCTGTCCCCACTTTCCCTTGTACAGTCTGAACATATGGTGTCAAGTCTGAAACCTGCAAACCACACACGTTCTTAGTCCCACTGAGTTCCACCCCCTGTGCAGAGCTCCCTGCATGTACCACTTCGAGCTGATCCTCTGTGCGGGAATGAAGGTTACCCCTACAGAATGGATATTAGGTAGCCATCTACAAGTGTCCTCCCTCCCCAGTCAATATGTCTCAGACCAGGTTTGGAGGGAGCTGATTGCCTCCATGGGTATGAAGGGTGGTCCAGCTGCCGGGTTCTTTCAATCCTTGGCATCTTTGCTAAAAAATAGAGCTAGTCAAAATATCAGTGGCTTTTGGTGGGGATTTTTGAAAGAATTTTCCCCCTTAATTTCCTGCAAAATATTTAAATTTTTTTAAAAAATTACTTTTTTTCATTTTACCTCTTTGTTAAAAACACGGATCAAGATGACAATTTTCATTTTGGTTAAAAAAGAGGGGCCCGTCACCATGGACCATGATGGGGTTTCTTTCTGAAGCGGACACTTGTCTACATAGAATTCAATAGCAATTCAACATCCTTTAGAAGGCAATAAATACAAACCAAGGCTGGCTTGGTACCAGTGCCATATGGAGTATTTACAGTGATTGCCACTTTTCATCTTCAAAAAATGTTCTACAAATATCCACTGACCACTCAGAGGTAAAAGACTAGAACCATCAATCTCTCCCTGTTCTTATCACCTGCTAGATACACTGACAGCGTGCCTGAGGTGCAACGAAGTTAGGACGATTGTTTGGCTCAGAGTCTAACCTACTCCTTAGCCTTGAAACCACATAGCCTCCTTGAAAACAAAGTTCTTGTTACCTCTCCTTCAGATGATACCAAAAACAGCCTGATCACAATACACGAAAAAAAATAAAACCACCCTGTTAAAAACCCAATGTTTGCAATAGCAAACTTATTATATATTTAGTAAAAAAAAAAAAAAAAAAAAAGAAAGCGGGGGAGGTTAACTCCAACAGAAGCTGTTGACCCACTCCTGCAGTATTTGCTTGCCAGCACAGTACCCTTGAAGGTAAATGAGGGCTGCAGAATTGCACCCTTTGTTTGAACTGGAAAGAGAGTATAGAAACTGGACAAAATTATTGCCTACCTTACTGAAGTGTCTTGCATACAGTAGCAATCTTTGACATGAATACAAGTATTTGAGAGTTCTTTGTGATCAGCTGACTGTTTAAATTACTGGATGTAACTACTGTACATGGTTTTATAAGCAATTTTTGCATATGCAGTTAAATATCACAGTAGGCACATTTTAATACTTTCAGGGTGACATTTTCAAGATTGCCTATGAGATTTGTACATCCAATAAAAATTAATAGGAAATTCAAATCTTTTAGACAGATTGAAATTCTCAGCTTGAGAACAAAATCTAATTTGTACATTAATCGATTAATAGCTTCCAAAAGGGCGAAAAAAACTGGATTTCCAACTTGAGTCTGTTTGCAAAAATGTATTGGATTTAGATGCTATTCATGGCCTGATCAGAAGAGTGCAGCAGTTGCACACTGAACAACCATCTACAGCTATGCAAAACTGCTAACCGTAGGCTCTCTTCTGGTACAAGAGCCTAATTGTGTAATCTACTGCACCCTCACACAGAAAAGATTGGGACCCCACAATGCAGTTAGAAAGGATTAAATACATTTCACATTCCAGATACAGCAAGTAGGGATTGAAGGTCCTGATCAACTCTTTAATTACAGCAGCTCATGCTACTCTGTGCAGAGAAATAGCTGTGAGAACTTAGTGCAGGTCACAAACGCGTTCTCAGGAATGAATAAAGGATTGTGAATTCTGTCAAACTTACCAGAAAAGGAGTTACTGTACAAAAAAAAAAATCTGTTTTATTAAATCTTCTCCTTGTTCCTCACCCAATGCAAAGTTCTTTGATCCCCACTGCACAAAGGCATGAAAAGGTCTAGTTATGTCACACTGGGAAGCCGCATGTTTCTTGTGTTTTTTTAAAGCGGAGCAAGAAATTCTTGTTAGTTTAATTGGAGGACGTGTAGTCTCGCTGATTAAGATACAAGACTGGCAATGCAGGGAGATGTGGGATCTGTTCTCAACTCTGTCACATAACTACTACATCACCTTGGGCAAGTCATTTCATCTGAGTCTCTTCATTTCTTCCTCTGTAAAACAGGAATAATACTTACAGACCTCACAAGGATGTTGCAGGGTCGCAGTCACTGAAGTCCCCTGAAGTACTTTTGAGATTCTTCGATAGGGTGACCAGACAGGGGGGTGAAAGGGGTGTGGGGGGGGGTGTGAGACACTCTCTTCTTGGATGAAAGACACTGGAGAAGCACAAATATTACTACTTATTTGTGGACACCTATCCCTACAATGGGACCACCCTTTTGCTCAAGAGAAGAGAGCAATTCAGCTGCCTGTGCCTCTTCTAAAGCTCATAATGGATGAGAGAAATATGATGGAAAAGAGCTAGTGAGAGAAGGGGCGGTACCAGCTGTCAGTATGGTGCATCAACTCTGAACATTGTCACTTCCAGCACTCAGAAGCCAAGATTAAAAAAAAAGATCCCAATTTGTATTATTTTTGGAGTTTAGAACGTTCAACTGCATTTTTCATATACTTTGTCACTGTGGTTGAATTTTTTTAAGCCAATAATTACTGCATGGTATAATTTACCATGAATTGTTCTCTTTCAAGGACTACATAGGATGCTTTTTTCTAGTCCTAGAATCTCCTCTCCAAAGATAGACTTTTAAATACTGCCCTGAGCAGGCAAATTTTAAGGGATGCTTCTATCTTCAGCGCAGCAGTGGTGTCTTGGAGGAGGAGCTGAGTCATCCAATGATTGGCCTCATCTACCCCTACAGGTTATGAAACATGTAGCTCTCACTCACTCATGGTTATTCATCTCTCGCTCTTCAGATGGAGTTTGCAGTGTATATTGCAGTGTATTGCATTGTATATTGTAGTGTATATTGCAGTGTATATTGATCAGTCCTGCCTACCTGTCACTAAAAGCAAGGATCCAGCCTTCTGGGCCTAAGGATACTACGTAATACAAGCCCTGGAAATGGCGCCTGTCACACAGAATGACACATGCTGCAGCACGTCTGAATACACCCGGGCAGAACCCTCTGCACAGCATGTGAAATTCATATTTGTGCAGAGGGCCAGCATAAGACTTCAACAACATTTAAGTCCCACTTAGTGGGACTCAGATGGTGTATAGCAGGGGTGGGCAAACTACGGCCCGCGGGACCAGCCCATCTGGCCCTCCGGCCGGGGAGGCTGCCCCCGCCCCTCTGCCTGAGCCGCTCCGCGTAGTGCTGCGGGCTGGGGCTGCATGCTCCCCCCATCTCTGGAGCCGCGCCAAGTGGGCAGCACTCTCGGGCCTGGGCTGTGAGCTCATCCCCTCCCCCGGAGCCACACCACACAGACGGCACTCCGGGGGGGCCTGGGCTGCATGCTCCCCCCATTCCCCGGGAGCCTCACCCAGCAACCATGGTAAGGGGCGGGGGGGGGGCGGTTCGGGGTGGTGTTCTGGAGGGGGCAGTCAGGGAGCAGGGTGGGTTGGATGGGGGTGGGGTTCTGGGGTGGGAGGGTGGATAGGAGTTGGGGCAGTCAGGGGCCAGGGAGCAGGGAAATTGGATAGGGGGTGGGGTTTCTGGGGGGTGGTTAAGAGTCTCTGGAAGGGGCAGTCAGGGGACAAGGTGGGAGGGGTTGGATGGGTCAGGAATTCTGAGGGGGCAATCAGGGTGTGGGAAATGGGAGAGGGGCGGGGCCCTCCCTACCCAGCCCTCCATATGATTTTGTAAACCCAAAAACGTTTGCCCACCCCTGGTGTATAGGCTTTCTGCTGGCCTTCTCCACGGGGGTGAATTTCATCCGTACTGTGGTGGTTCCCCCCAGCAACAAGTCCCACACTTGTATTTCCTATCTGTTATTTCATAGGTGAGGTTTGTTCTTTTAAAGAGACACAACAGATGCACCAAGCCAAATGAGTGGTTCGCTCCTAAGGACAACATGAGCATGATAACTACCTGGGAGCCTTACCGTTGGATTTGACCCCACTCTGGAGAGGCTACAGTGAGAACCCCTTATTACCATTCACAAAGAGCTCAACACAAGGAGCTGCATACAGTACACTGCCCTACTTAACAGTATATTAGCTAAGGAATGTACTTTAGGAACAAAAACCTCACATACAATATGCGTGGGAAAGGCAGCCAGGGTTAGTCTTCTGTACAGCTTACAGAATGTATCTGAGAACAGACCACAGGGAACAAAATATCCAGTGAACATCACGCCTTGATTTCAGTTACTTACTTGCTTAAAAAAAATCAGCGCTGTTAAGAGGCACAATCTCTATAGTCTATTGATTTACTACAGTTTAAATACAAAAGAACAAGGGAGGCTTTGGGTGGTTGTGCTGAATTACATTTCTTTTACATGGAAAAAGAATCAAAATTACTGGGCTGAAGACAGCTCGGAATATGCAGGTGCAACTTTAGCGAAAGTCCCTTGGCCATATTCAGTGATGATGTAAATGACGATGAGTAATATGGTCCTAGTGTGTTTACAAACAAAGTGATTTGGACATGGAGTGGGGGAAGAGAAGGGGCAGACGCTGAGAAGGCAGAAGGAAAAGCAATTCATACTCAGCTCTGTCATATGCTTCTGCTACTGAAAGCAAAACTGGGCCCTGATTTTGACTTCCATGGGAGTTGCAGGCACCTTAAGTAGATTCTGAATGCACAACTGGTATAATCTCTACTTTTTTTTGCACACCTGAATGCCACAGCAATGTAAGTTATATACACACTAATAACATGCCATTAACCATCCACAAGGTTCTGAACAGCGTAAACTAAACTGACCAGAGTTTAATTAACTTAGCTTTCCTATACAGCACTAAAATTAAGAGCAGCAACAGAGGCTGTAGTGGTGTCAGCAGAATCAGGAAGGCAGTTAGCAACATTTTGTTCATTTTTTTGTTTAAATGAAAGCTGGGATTCTGCAGACATTGATCCTTAATCCTCCAAGGAAATTTTCCTTCTCTCCTGCAGATGGGAAGCGTTTTAAATTACGGACCTTTTTGGCCATGCATCTCCCACACTTTAGAGTACAGCACCATGAGGCTGAGGTAAAACCAGGCCAGCCCTAAAATGTACATAGCTGTAATATAGTATATCATATCCAGTTTCAGTAACCAATATTACTCAGCTGACCACATATAAACAAAAGGAAAAATGCTGCACCACAAACTAAGAATTAATAGTTACAATTTTTGGTTCTCTAACAATGCCAAGTAGTCCCTCTAGATGCTTTCAAACAGAGCAGTAATTTCTTGCTTCCAGTTTAGGCCATATACCAGAACAAGGGGAAATGCAAAACCAAAAAAATCCCCCTTCTCTCTAGCTCTCAGTTTGTTTGAAACAGAATGATTAACAAGACAACTGTGAGGCTGCCTGGCCAGTTTGTAGTATGAGTGTCTGAGAGCAAGAGGACTGTATTGGGATAGGACAAAATAATCTTAGGACCAAATCCGTTCTGAGGTACATTGATATAACCCTAGAGTGACTCCATTTAAACCACTGGAGTTACTACAGATTTGCACTGGCATAATTTTAAGTAAAATTTGACTCACACGTCCTAATTCTGATCTCACTTCTACTAGTGTAACCAGATTGAACTCTTCTCCTGACACGCCAATACGAGATCAGAATGAGGTCTAGAAGCTGAGATTTTCAGAAGTGCTCAGCACTTTGAAATTAGTGGGATTTTGAAATTAGTGGGATCTTTGAGTCCAACAGCAGCAGCATTAGGGGAACACCAAGTCGCTTCGAAAATCTCACACTTTATATATGAAGGTGAATGGTTTGATGTGACCATTTGGAAAGCCAACAGCAAAGGGGCAGGGTTGGAATTTTAAGGGAATCCTGATAATACCATAAGATGGACACCCCTTGCCCCCCTGCGGCCATGCACACAGAGTCCTCTGGTGGGCGATATTGCTAGGCTCCCTTAGAGCGTGGGTTCTTGAGAGTTAGCCCTCCACTCAGAAGCAAGGGGCAGTTCACACCTCACCAAGCTATTATTTCAGAATACCTCCGGACATGTAGTGCCTATGCCTTAATCCGGATCTGGGTAAAGGTACTAAATGAGACGCATGTTGGTCTGCAGGATGACTCTGATCAAGCAGCTTAAAACCCTGATGAATGGAAAAGCTTGGCAGCGCAATCATTGCCAACTTTGTTACTACAACTCTATGACTAACATACAAAAATTAAGGCTATTACATGAAAGTTATCCCCGGGATTGTGCTCAAAATCCTCCACATCTACATTATCTGTACAAATACCTACCAAGACATCTTGCCCACTTCACAACATGTACCACGATGCAAAATTACACTACCACCATAATGACTGGCAAAAACCTAGCAAGGGAGTGTTAAACTGAAAGTACTGGACAACAGTTCAAACTAAGGATCTTCCTAACTTTCAGTGGCTAATTAATTGCTTCATAACTGACCGTTGCTGAATCATGCCAGAGAATTAATTATTCCCACTAAGAGTGGTTTATTAGTGTGGTTTTTTAGAAAAAATAAATGCTGCAAACGTATTACCAGTGATACAGAAACTGCTCTCAGCCTCTTTCTGCACTCTCTGGATATATTTCAAGTGCTAAATAGAATATTCAAGCTTGAAGCCATCATGAAATGCTGAACTTCCCCACCCCAGTTGAATTGCAATTAAGATCCATCCCTGCGTTTTGAAAATAAAGAAGAGAAAGTTAAACACCAGCTTTTCATGATTTGTCAAAGGATGTTGATTTTAAAAAAGGTTCCTTATAAAGAAGCCAATTTCTTCAGCTCCCACATAGAATTTTTTTTTTTCCTGAGGAAACTTGTGCTTGTGAAAATTGATTGACAGCCCTGGAAATCTAGAGTCTTACCTAGCAAGCGAGCACAGCTTCTTAGATAATTACAGCATTTCCCACACTGCAGCATTACAAAGTACCTGAAGAGAGACCATCTGGAAAGGTGAGAAGATAGTTCATTCTCTGATGTTAATCTCATCCTCTGCACCTCGAATCACAACAGATGTGTCCCAACTCAGGTGGTATTATCTGTTGTTGTTGTTGTCACTAGTAAGAAAGTGGGCTGAGACATAGAGAGCAACCATAAGATGCTCAACATACAACAGAAACCTGAAAAGGGGCTGTATTTTAATGCAAAAATTCTAACAGACAAACATTATAAACACAAGGTGATTGAGGTAGTATCTTTTACTGGACCAACTTCTGTTGGTGAGAGTTGGTCCAATAAAAGATATTATGTCACCCATCTTGTCTCTCTAATACCCTGGACTGACATGGCATGAAATTCAGAGCTGCAGTTATCCCACTAATCACAACTTGGCCCTCCTTGCCAAATTACAGTTAATATGGAAATTATGTACGCCGGTTAGTAGAAGGGTATATGTACAGTACCATATGCACAGGCACATCTTTTCATAATGCACACTGAAACACTTTTATCCCTTTACACACAATGTGGCAGAGGATTATCGGTGCTGTAACAACCTTAGCTTTGAATGTTAAGAGTGCATTCAGAATTTCAGCTGCAATACCATCATTTATTTGTTTATTTGCCTCTTTAAAACTAAAAGGGAAGAGTTGCTGGTGCTGTTATGCAAACACATGACCCCACTATCTCACACTGCAAGAGACTTCACTTCCTGCAGTGCAAGGTTGTTCATTCCAAGACAGACACTGGTGCACCATGGACTTACTGTAGCATATGTCCATGAGGGCAAAAGATCTGGACTGCCAGCTGTGCTTATTTCTAGATGCAAAGATCCACACAAATGACAAAAGAGGTGATCAGCACATTAGCAATAAGACAGATGAGAAAGAGAAAGACAGCTGAAAAAGAAAAAACATTTCTGGCAGAACTTTAATACACATTGTGACCTTAAGGAGTAACTGCTTACATTGCCTAATCACACACGCCTTCCTTTACGCCCCACCTTTCAAAGCATTTCACATTAACAGCTATTTCCAAGACAAATTCTTCTCCTTAACAAAGATCCTGCCAGTGTCAGAAGGACAAACCGCAAGTTAACAAACTTCCTCCAGGCTGAACGTAAATACCTTATTAATTGCTGAGCTTTGGGCTTGAAAGCAATCAGAGAGCATGTGTGAAGAAGGCAGGCAGCTCCTCTGGGTACACATCTTGGAAAAGTCTGAGTGCATTCAAACAATATGATGTGTAGGGTGAATCCTGAACTCTTCACCACCCTGCATACCACCACATACTAAGGAAGCAAGGGAATCCTGGATGACTGGTAAGTTATCCTCCTGCTAGAGGGATAACTGCAAGATGTGTTCACTCTCTTTTCAGTGCGCAAGAAGAACAAACAATATTAGTTCTCCAGCTTTGCAAATCAAAATGAAATGATTGTTATAAATTAATGTCTACTGCCCAAGATACAGTTTCCATCCCAGTATAATAGAATCCTTTTCATTGGCAAACTTCAGTGGAAGTCAATGTGCCAATTAAGTGATTGTTCCAATTATCAGAGACTCCCAGGGATGCTCCATGCTGGGCCAAAGTCATTTTTATTTCATGGACTGTTTTAAAACTAAGCAAAGTACTATGCACAGAGCAATAAAACCTTTTCAAAAGCACAGAGAAGGGAAAGTACATATTTTTGAACCTGGCGGGCAGCGCACTCCCATGCCTGCGGTACTAAAGCCCCACGACCCTCCCTCCCTGCAGCTGAAGCCCAGAGCCTTGCCTCCTTGCAGGGCAGAAGCCCCTAATTCAACCACCCCACCACTCTGCCTCGAGCAGAAGTCCCGCGCTCCCGCTCCTAGCCCAGCCTCTGAAGCCTGGAGCCCCAAGTACATCCTCACAACCCTGCTGGGCCCTGGAGTTTTTATACATATTGGAGGGGGCGGGGGAAGAGGTGGGAGAATATTCTATGAAATTTTTGCCCTGCTGACACCTATTGCAAAGGAAGCTAGATGAGGCTGATTGAACCCACAGTTACTCCTTACCCCTTTTCCTGGCCAGTGTGGAGTTTGTATACACCACCACACCAGCATATCGCTTACACATGTGCTTTCCCTATTCTAGATGAAAGGCTTATTGGACAACACCACCAGTGTGATCCCTTTTAAGTGGCTAGCCCCCTGGACAGCACTACATAGACCCTAACCTCAACCTGCATGGGAAATATCCACTAAGAAACATTTTATCTTTATTTTGAGAACAAGGCTCTCAGAGTTTACTGATATCATTTGCTTTCAAAAATTCATGCCTGATAATACTAACAAATAGTTCTAATGCTCTAAACACACAGTCAAAACAAACAACAACACCCCCACTGACAAAATCGAACACACAGAAACTCTTTCATCCTCGTAGGGTTGCCAACTTTCTAATCCCACAAAACTGAACATCCTAGCCCCGCCCCACCCCCTTCCCCAACACAGTAATCAATTTTTTTTGTAGTTAGCTAGCTAGTTAGTTAGCTAGCTAGCTAGTTAGTTTTGCTGCCGCCTGATTGTATACTTCAGGTTCCAAATGAAGTATGTGGTTGACTGGTCAGTTCATAACTCTTATGTTCGTAACTCTGATATTCTACTGTACTTTGAAAGATAGACAAAACAATTTCTAATGAAAGATGGCGCAAGTATCTGGATGCTCTGAATTAACTTATATTTATGATGACGGGTGCCTTAAAAATAGACAGTTCCTGCTCTTTTTGGTGTTCACAACTTCTCAAGCCACCACCTCTTTGCAATCTAAAAACACGTACAGAGATCATTAGTTATTTATTATGTATTAATCCAGCACTTTGAAAACCTAAAGCATTCTCTAAGTGCTTATTACTTTGTGTCAGGGAAGGGTGGGGGAAACATTGTGGTTATCTTCGTGTAAATAAAAACATGAATTATTCCAAGAGCAAAGACTGCATGCACAAATGCAAACAGCACAGTCCGACATACTAATGGGTGAGCACTGCAGACCCAATTTGACAGCACCTTCGAAGCCCTCAGTATTGCTGCTAGGGTCAGCATTTGCTTACCTGGGCATAATGCATAAATTGCTTACAATGAAAGTCCTGCATATATCTGTGCCAGCTATTTACCCCTGGGAAGCAGTGGGTGAAAAAAAAAAATCAGTACTTCTCCCAAAGAACAGCCATCCATTAGCACCTCCATTATCTATGGGCTAAATTAAGAAACAGCAAAACCTGTCCTTTGTGACCTCTGCAGATACTAACCAAAACTCAATCTTAATTTATGGAAGTATGAGCTTCTCATGCATAAAACAGGAACCAGCTATTGGAGGAGTCAGCAAATCGAATGGCTGATAGGAATGCAGTGAAAGAATCAGAGAAACGAAGGGTTGGAAGTGACCCCAAGAGGTCATATAACCCAGCTCCTACCCTCGCTCCTCATGCAGAAGCAGAGCCAAATAAACCTAGAAGACCATCCCTGACAGGTGTTTGTCTAATCTGTTCTTAAAACCTTCCAATGGTAGGGATTCCAAAACCTCCCTTGGTAATCTGATTCAGTGCTTAACTATCCCTAGAGTTAAAGCGTTTTTCTTAACATCTAACCTAAATGTCCCTTGCTGCAAACAAAGCTGATTACTTTTTGTCCTACCCTCAGTGCGCATTGTTCTTTTTAGCATATTTGAAGACATACCAGGTCTCCCCTCAGTCATCACTTTCCTAGACTAAACATGCCCAATTCTTTCAAACTTTCCTCGTAGGACATATTTTTTTTTAAAAAAAAAAAAAAAAAAGAAAGAGAGCAAAGTGGGAAATCTCAGGCTTAATATTACCTGGAAAGATACAATATATGGTAAATGGCACAGTCTAAACAGAAGACAGAAATCTACAATTCAGGACATCTAAATCAAACACCCTGAAAACATTAACTCCTCTCTCTATATACTTCTACCATTAAGATAAAATTGGGGAGGAACGCTGGAAAAGGAAAATTATATACTGAGCAGAGTAAATATGAGTAACTGAAACTGCTTCTACCTGTCTACAATTTATTCAGGTGATCCTCAGATTGAAATTACACCATAAATACAAATCAAAGACTTCACACTTCAGCTTCAGTTGCCTCCTCTGTCTGTTCCAGGTTGCATCACACCTGGCAGTGCAATAAAGAGGGAAATGGTAGAGCCAAATTTTCATCTTCATCCTTCTCAAACATTATTTGTTACAGACACTTGAATACCTGTTGCACATTGGCTGTGCAGGAGGACAGGTTCTAAGGAGTGAATTAGCGGTGAATGCAGTAAGGGCTGTAATGGTTTTAAGAATAAAACACTAGAGGCTCTGATCCTGAAAGTTGTTCCAGATGGGTGGACCCCTGTTCCCCTCTGCGGAGCCTACCTGGTGTGTTCAAGGGAACAATGAAACCCCACCCCCTGAGCTCCCACACACTGAGAAAGGTCAGCATCCAATTGTGCTTATGATATGAACAGGCATTCCCTACAGTGCAACTAAATTTGTCACGCCAGTCCAGTCACCACCCCAACCAAAAAAGACTGATATGGCACTGACAGATGGGACCCATTAGTGACAAACAGGCCTTTCAGAGAGATAAACTCAAACCATATAAAAAAGTTTTTATGACCATTGCTATAGCTGGAAGAAATGCCACTGAAATACAAAACAATGATTTTAAGTGAAACTTCCCAGCAAAGACCAGGAAACTGACATCTTTATTAGTCAGAAAATACGTAGTTCTTTCAGAAAGGCTGAATGAATCAAACACAGCTTAAAATGGGGAAAACAACTTTGCATCTATGCAAAACTGAGGAACGCACACTAAAATTGAGTTCACATTAATACAGTTGTGACATAACATGCATCTTTTATACATTCCTAAAAACAAGATTTTATAGATTACACTCTCCTAACGTACACTAATCCTAAACCTTTCTGTGTTAAAAACAAAACAAAAAACAGTTAAAAACATGGAAGAGTAGACCCATATATTTGCAGTCTGCAATGGTGGTTGTATTCTCTCACCCAGAAGGAATCCTCTAGTCTGGGGACTGACAGACTAGCAGTGCCCCACAAAAGCTACAGCAGCAGATGAAAATTTCAGGGTTTTGGTGCACAAAAAGCCCTTCCCACACTCTTTATGTTTCTGTGTTACATTAAAATAGCTCTTTGCGGAAGCTTTGTTATGAACTGAAGGACCTGAACTGCTGACACAGGTTTCTGTTAACAAGCCTCACTGTCTCTTCTGTCCTGCTCCCTCTTTCCCATCCTTACTAGTGCAACTGGAACACAAGGCCTATTTAACTCAACAAAAAGCATTTCTATTGACTTCAAGAGCACTGGTTGTGGACCCATGGAGATTGCCTGATCTTGTAACCTGCTTTGACTGGGAGATGGGGGAGTTCAGCACCTTTCAAAAGGCGCCTCAGCATGTCAAACAATCTGGCCTCAGATGTTATGATATGGTCTATACTCTCCCTAATAGCTAAATGCACGTGGAAGTATTAAGACAGACACTTGACAGATTTCACAGGTTGTGAGATTTCACAGGATGTGAGATCAGAATCAGAGATCAGATCAGGCTGGTGTCTTGATCAGGCTGAATCAGGCTGAACCAGAATCAGGCTGGTGTCTTATCAAGGCAGCTGAGAACAGCATGTGGAAGATGCAAGTAATATGCGCTCAATATTTATGTTAACAGATCTAGCATACGTAGGAATCCCAGGTGTATTAAGAATGACCAAACTATTGCAACATCAAGCCTATACTCAGATGAGAGATGCTATCGCAAATCTAGGGAAAATTCACCTGTCCCAATAAGGAATTAAGTGTCTGAATTTTCATACAAACATTCAGAATTCCTACTTCATATGGTAAGGCTAAAAGCTCCATCCTATATTCCTGTTGCAATATAATAGCCAGCCATTATGGTCTTCTAATGAGTAAGTAATGTGCTCTGAGCTGGAAGGATCCGGTTTTTAGTCAAAGAGGATGTGATCACCTGAATTAGATTCACTGAGCTGGCAGTGAGGGAATTGTCAATTGGTGAGTAATGGTACATTCCAAGCAAGAAGAAAAATAGCCATTCATAAAGTCTAGTGCTATTGGTTCATGAAAATCAACCTGTCCTGCTTATCATAAAGCCACCTCAGGACAAATAAACCCTGCTGGTTTCTATCTCCAGACCATATGGGTCATTGAGTGCACTGCAAATTTAAGCAAAATGCAGCCTACCGGATGGGGAAGTAAATGGATTCTGCAGAGCATGGCTTCCAAGAATACAAGAGTGATATTATCACCTGGATGATAGACAATGCAGCCTTGCAAAATGGTAATGACATTTTACCAACTGAGGTGCAAAAATCTTCTCAACAATCTTGTCACAGGATGAGGATAATGAAAAACAAAATCCTAATGATATTTTACTCACCCTAGCAAATAAAAATATACTGCCTCAGGCGAAGTGCTTTGCAAAGGAAGTCAGCATCATTATCTCCGTTTTATAAGTGGGGAAACTAAGGCACAGAGAGGTGACCTAAAACACCAGCTTTGTCTGTTCCATATTAAAATTAAATGTGTCTAGTCTTCAAGCCTTTGCAACATGTATAAAGAAGACAGAACACCCACTACATGCTGGGGAAGAAAATCACCCCAACATTCAAAATGCATAGATGTAGTTTTTCTGAGTATGCTACCTAAACACAGATTACTAGACAGCCAAGCTCACTTTTAGTCCACTGTAAATCAGTGATGGGGGCGGGGGGAACCAGTCACAAAACTATGCCAGCAGGCTTGCTTTGCTTCCTACACATGGAGATTTTTTGCCAGCCGCCCCCACCTCCAAAAAAACCCCAACTTTTCCATCTCAATGAATAGAACATCATACAACTATCTGGAGTTATTAATCTTGCCATACGGATAACTTGGCTTCAAGCAAAGGCCTTTGAAAATGTGCTGCTTGCCATATTCCAGAAATCACCCTGTTATGGCACCCCAGGAATATAATAAACATTCAAGATGACAAGTATGCTACAATACCAAAGGCACAGACTGAACACAGGAATGGTAATGGGTCAGCATAATCTCTAGTTGAAACTCAACTGAAGTCAACAAAATTCAACATCCATGTATTTAGCCCAAATAAATACATGCATATTTAAAGTTTCTCTAGCACCTTCCACATCACAAAGCACTTTACAAATACCTAAGGGTGGACATACTCTGAAAAGTAACTAAAAATGGCAGCATGAGGTTGCATTTATCACCCATCGATGATTTAGAGAATAAATCTGCTCAATTTACTGTGAAAATAACTGAAGAAATGGCCGTGTGTTTTTCTATTATTCTGAGATTCAAATGGTGTGTGTGTGTGTGTGTGTGTGTGTGTGTGTGTGTACTTGTGTGTTTTCTGGCTTGTGATTCACTCAGCACGAGTAAAGGCTTTCCAGGCCAAATTCTGTAACACCTGTGCATCCCAAGGGAAGACCCACCAATAATGATCTGCAGTCCTGAGACACATCCAGAGGTTACAGGCAACGGTCACCCAACCAGTAATATACACAAGACTACCAAGCTCTAGGATCTTGGAAAGGTCTCAGAAGCATTGTGCTAGCTATGGGCACAAGCTTGTACTGCTTGCTGAACAAGATGGATTAGGAACAGACCTTGTTCTCACGCATGCAGTATCAACTGTGTACCTATGCAGCTACCCTCTAAGTTACAGTACGAGGAACAGACAAGAAAAAGACACATACAGAGAAAAAACAATCCGGGGAGGAATGATTGGGGGTCAGGTAGAATTAACAAAGGATGGATGGGAGGTAAAGAGTCAGTAACAGACAAAGCAACACAGAGAAACGGGGCACAAACACTGGGGAACTCAAAATATTTTTGTTTTTGCTTGAGAAAGAACTGGAACAAAATATCATCCTATTAAGTGTGCACGGTGTTCTCCTTGCTTGTTTCTCCACCTGTAAAATGAAGATACAACCCCACTCTGAGGTACTGGGTAACTCATTTTCTACATACACTTGTTATCTGCACATTTTTGAACGTTATATAAATGAACAGTCAACACAAAATACACCCCATTTAACACCATCAGATATCAAATCACCTTTCATGCTTTAGTGATCCATGTCAGTATACCTTCTTCCAATTCTTCTAGCAAATACGAATTTGAATTCAAAATGTCCTGCTTGATTACTCTGTCTGTCTGATTTTGTTTCACCTGAATTGAGCCTCAACAAGGCTTGTTGGCTCTGTGAAACTAAGTGATGTAGAAAAGCATGCTTTCTCACTGTCGGGCACAGCAGGAATCCAGGCTCTCCAATGTCCTTCCTTTAAAGGTCATTTGGAAAGGTGTTGCAATATAAACACTGCTGCATATGTGACAGGGTTATAACTTATGGAGGGAACAATGCCCCTATTACTCAGATCTTCTGTAGGGAGTCTGGTGACTTTACCTTACCACAAAGACAGACCAAGAAAACCCCAAGAAATCTTTTCAAGTGACAAAAGGTCCTAATTTTTAAGGATAGCCCACTGGATTTAGAGTCCTGTCCTTCGTTGGGTTGTTGGCCTGGAACACAGAATGGATATATCTGCAAGATCTCCGCAGAAGTAACTGAAACCGTGTTTCCAATGCAGTGTTACCAATCCAAGTATTCACTCCTCCCTGTCGGTGAATTAAGATTCCTTACATGGAGGAATACCCTGAAAGGCCATTGAATGTCTTGGTCACAAACACTGCAAAAGCCAAGGACACCCACCCCAGTGAGGCAAGGGAGGAGTTCATACACTTCTAAGCCCGCTCTTCATTTCAAAGTGTGCAATTCAGATACACATTCCCTCCGCAATAATGCAAATTCCCCCCAGGCCCTAGACCGCATGGCATGCTGTCTCAGCAGGGACAGCTAGAAGCTCTGTTGGCATTAGATATTAGTACTGCTGGTAGAGCTTATTAGATGTCAGAACCGCTGCTACCAGCTAATGCTTGAAGTGTGCTATGGGGGGAGAGCATGCAGAGGAAAGGAAATGAGAGAGAATGAGGTCAGACACAGTAAGAAGAAAAAAGAAAAATTAGAAGACAAAGGATATTTATCCTGCCAGCAATAACATCTCCTTTCAGTTCCAGACAAAATGCAGTGACTCCTCCAGAAGAGCCAATTCAGGAATCAGGAAGGTGCATAAGTGACAAGGTTGAGTCAGAATCATCTGATCAAAAGGTAAGAAAATGATTGGGGCACGATGCTTACTTTTAAAATACGCACCCACCTATCTTTGCCATTGTTGGTAAAGAGCCCCACCTTGACACTCATGCAAAATGAGCCCTGAAAATCCAAAGAGGACACAACAAAAGCACAAAATATTCACTGATCGCAAATGAAGACGGTGAATTTTTTGCTATCAGGTGTTTACATGGAAAGGTGTTGCACCCAGCTCTTCTGAAGCAGGGGACTACAAACCCATCCCACACACAGAGAATCAAGATCTCAGTCATCGGAGCAGAATTTTCCCACAAGACTCGTCGGTGAATATGGCAATTTGGTTCAGATTAGAAATTATAAAATGAACACACGCTACAAGCTCCGGCTCACCTTACACTAACAGAAGTCAGGGCATGGAGCTGTGACGTAACCTCACTTAACGAGGCCACCAAGTAAGGACGCCCGCTGAAGTTGCTAACAGAGTAACAGCCTCATTTCCAAAGCTGAGCAACCACCGCTCCCACTAGAATCGACTTGAGTTCAAGGTGCTCAGTTCATTTGACAAAAACAGCCACCACTGTCTAGTAGCCTGACTTAATGCCCGCTTTCCACTGGCTTCACTGAGCATGGAAACATGCACTACCTGGCTACTTTTCCACTGTTCTGTTCACTGTGGGGAGTTAACTTTCAAGCCAATGTTTAATTTATGTAGACACAGCCAACATACTGCTAATTTTCTCTGTACAACGCTGTGTGCTTTAAAGAGTCCGTTTTCACTAGATGTTCCCCTCATACTGGAGATAGTTTCTGAATAAGAGGTTAATGCAGACTGAAAATCATTGTGACATTACGGACCATTTAATTGATTATTAGGCCTGCTTAGGGGCACGTATTAAGAGGACAGAACTTTCATATGTGCATTTCTCTCCCATCAGAGAACTGCAAGAGGAAGAAATGCATCTCACTATTCTTCAGACCACTGTGTAATCAACATAATGATTTGAAATAGAAGAACATAACATCAAAATCTATAACTATAAAAGAACCAATGGGCAGATCATTCTAACACTGATCAGGACAGAAAACAAGGCATATATAAAATATAACAATGCTTTACCATAGCACTGAGAGTCTCCTCCCAATCAGGCCTCTCTCGGGGATGAATGCTTCTCTGAAGCTCTGGAACAAAGTCATCCTCTTCTGTATGTGCAGAGGACTTCATCATTCTAGAGAGAAAGACAGACATGCTTGTTTCTTGCTTACGAATTCCTAGCAAAGCTTACTTATGGCTTCACATCAGTGCTGCATGTATGAAATACTCTCATATCAAAATGCAAAGGCTTTTAAATAGCTGGTATTCATGGGGGTTATTTTGGGTTTTTTGTTTGTTTGTTTGTTTTCTAAGAATACCGCCGACTCAAGAATATAATCCAGTTTGGAAATTTGCATTCCCAAACCAACTTTAAATTATTGGTTTATTTTGATTTTTTTTAAGCCCTCATCCTAATCACTGGACACTTGAAAAATTAAAAAAAAAAAAAAAATCTTCTAACACATTCAGCAGATTCAATGAATTCAACAAACTAGCCAGGCAAGCAAAATCAACCACATGAATAACAACATCTGTCAATAATCACTTCTAGCACCATCTCCTGCCCCACTTTTCCCCCAAATGCTTGAAGGAAAAAAAGATGGTCCTTGCAGCATGCATGCAAGGTTAGTATATCAAGACTCTGATAGTCATCTGAGTCATCCGTTGTTGCAGTGTTCTCTTCCCCTGTGTGGAATGACCTTGACTCACACTCATTTCAATAGTATTTGAGGAGAGCTCAGCACCTAACTGTCTCAGGGGAAGAATGTCTGCGGATAAGGAGGATCTCCTTTTCAAACACCTTACACAGTTTATTTGTATTCCAACACTGAGACCATTTTGGACTTGGCTGGGAGCTCAAATCTTCTAAAAACATGTATTTACAAAAGCTTCCCAGTTCATCTTTAGGGCATCTCTAGCATTAAGAACGGAGCTAAGCAGGCCATATAAACAACACTTTGCAGGAGACAGCAGCAAAGATCTAAAGCACTAAATCCTGTTGAACATCTGGTGTGATCCATCCCAGCTTCGTTAACAATATGCATAATTCAAAGCTAATCTTTATTAATAAGCTGCCATATATTTATTTATTTAGGCAAACCATTTAATCAATCAGCACTGCATACACATGAATCCAAAGGAAGGAAAGGTGAGCCAAATGTTAGCTATGATGAATCATCTAGTTTGACTAAAGGAATAAATATATTGAAAGCCTATACATAGCATTTGCTATGTACTTTGCAATTCTTTAAGATGTTGCTTAGCAAGCATTAACAAAGATTAGCTGGTGATGTTCCACCTTTTTTCCTGAGCAGATCACCAATCTTAATTGTTAGCTTCCTAGAGTAAAAACTTAAACTATACAGCTGTAAAAGGCATATATACGTATATAGTTGAAAACATGAAGCACTCCATAAATAGTGATTTTGCAATGCAGATCAATTAAACAGAGAATGCAAATAAGTAAAACATTTTAGTTACAATTCTCTTAAAAAGATAAAAATAGTCAAATAAATGTAGGATATCAATAGCCAGATTCAATCATTATAATCTACTTTTATAATCTAATTCTATCGCTGCTATGGCCCTCACACTTGGGCAAACTAGTTTTTGATTTATCTAATAAAGGAAATCCATTGTATAGGAGCTCTGCATAAATACACCGCACTGTGCCATGCACATGGACATATGCCATTGCACTGCACCTTATGTAGCTACTTATATCTGGAGCAAAGAGTGTGTAAATCATTCCCATTCTGATTTGGTAGCATTTTGCACTGTTGTATATTGCAAGATAATGGAGGTACAGGGAAATGGAAAATGCTGCTGACAAATTCTAAGAGGTTCATTGAATGCGTATAAAAGCAGGGTGGCAAACACTGCATTTATTTTACAATGGATGGTAAGAGCAGATGCGGAGTACAGAATAACTGGGTTGCTACATATATGAAATGTCCATTTAACTTCTGGTTTATGCACCACACAAGGATACCAATGCTTTGATCTAGCACTGGCTTCCACAGCTTATCAAACATGGAATAAAGCTCAATTATTTGCCCTCTTGCCACAGACCATGTCTCAGTTATGTGATATAAACCTTGGTTTCGTCTTCCAGAATTGCTAACAAACCAGCCACACTACACCTGGAGCAGCGGTAAAGACTTAAAGGTTAGCTGTGTTGTGCGTCTAAGCTTTGGACAGGGATCTTTGCAGATATCTGCAGGATCTCATCTTCCCTTCCCTTGTCCTCCTCATGTCCATAGACCCAAGATTATGAGGGGAAAATTCCTCGCTTCAGAAGTGAGACCATATAAAAAAGGTATGGGGGGGAGGGCAAAACATCTCAGAAGCCACCTGGCCACCATGCACAAAGACCCATAAACTGTTTCCTGGCTCCATGTCTGGCAGTTGTGGTTGTGGAAGAGGCCAGAAGAGATGGCTATTGAAAGACTGCCTCCGATCTGTATCTATTAAACACACACATTCCAAAGCTTGTACATGTTTTGCGGCACACTTCACCCATCATATTAGCGGATGGCATACTGTACACAAGAGGTAAGGAGTGCATAACTAACACCTCTAGCAATAGAGTGGCCTTGTATGTAGACAGTTTTTGTGTAATTTTATACTTAGCTTCACACCTGCACTCACACCATTAAAAACGAGCAAAATACTGAATGGATGTTAGTAAGTATGAATTTACACCTTTATGATCACTTCAGATTACAAATGTGTTTACTACACTATTCCTCAGACCTGATGGCAATTCCCACCTTTGATTTCTTATCAGACAGCTGGTTTCTTAGTATGATCACTCTCCAGCCAAACAAGGCTGGGTTTCGTTTTTGGTTTTTTGCATACCTGAGATTCCACCTGCAATATGAGACCAAGGACAGGTTCTGCCAGTGGCTAAGCACAGGAGGCTTTGCACATTTTGCTCAATTCTTTTAATGAAGTTTGCAGGCCGTCAGTAAATGGCAATTTTACCTTGAAAAATTGCAGGTATTAGGGAATTTCTCAGAATAGTGAAGGAACCAAATTAGGTATATAAAGACGCCCAGGAATCAGTGGGGAACTTTGACCAAGCAGCCAGTCTACAAAAACTTAACATATTCTCCCACTGTAACTAACACACACAGCATCTAAGAGAGCCTAACTAGTGATTTCCCTCCACACCCACCAACCTACATTGTCATAGTAGCAAGTCAGTGAACCTTGAAAGCGGAATGAGTCAACGGGCCCGTCAGTGTGAGTTTTCACTGGTTGCCCAAAACCTCAAGCTGTAATTAGCTCACCTGCCTTATCCTCTAATTACAGCCTACACCAAAGGAGCTAAGAGTGAACCCAGAGCACATCACTATAGATCTGGCTGGCTGTTTGGCAAGGATTTATGATGGGATAGTTCCAGGTTGACGAAGAGAAACACGTTCCTGTCGGCATGACACTATGCACCTTGTGTCATTTATGAGCTGGCAGGAGGCCAAGCCCTTTGGTTTCCTGATCTCAGTGACCAAGAATACAGTCCTGACAAGATGATTAGTTGTTGTGCAACGTGTGGAATTAATTCACAGTAAGAGCATACAAAGATTACAAAATGGGGAAGTGGATTTACAGATGATGGATAATAAAATGAACACACACTGTATAAGCTACATGCCTGATCCTGACCCCAGTCAAGTCGCTAGGAGTTCTGCCATTGAGTCTAATGGAAGCAAACCTGTGCCCCATACAGTGTATTCTAAAAATAAACCTGCAAATAAGCAATCATATTTTCCTGCAAGTTTCCCAGGAGCTCTCCCACAACCTTAATTATGTCCCATACCAAACTGGAACAGCTTCACAGGAGCCATTCCTGGTTATCAGGCAGCCAATATCGTTTTTTAAAAGTGCCTGATTGTGCATACAAATCAGAGGCTCCCTGCCCAGCAATAAATTCTTCCCATCCCATCCCCACTAAGAATTTGAAATACATCTAATGTATTTACTTAAAAAAAGCTGTTCTGGTCTCTCACAGTTCATGAAGAATGTGGTTACGGCTTCCCAATTATACATTTTAAACAAACAAACTGATTTTGTTATTTGCCAGAGTTGTTTTCCAGGACACCTCAAAATTTAACCAAGCAGCATGCAATTAGACCAGACACCAAACACAGTTACCCCTGAAAATCAAGAGAGTGAGTTTCTCAGAAAACTACACACATTTTATACCTTTCCTTATTATTCAGTATTTTAACAAAAACTGCTTTGAAGTCACATCTCTGAGATAGAGGCCTCAAGATTTAAGATCAAAAATGCTATGTGCAAGGGGATGATAGGTCCGACTCCAACTTTCTCACGCCTCCCCTCCAAATCCGGCCTGGATTAAGCACAATAGCCCCTATGTCTCTTCCCTCCCCCATCCCACTAAGCAGCACAAAGGAGAGAAAAAGTTGTGGTCACAGGAGGAGGGCACTGCTTCAGATACTCTCCCTGCATAGCTGCCTCCAGAGTCTCTGTAAAACCCCCACATGTCCACGTGCAGAAAGGGAACCTGGCATGTGACCTGGGAGGAGCAGGGGAAAATTGATCTAAACATGTCTATGGACTGAAGTCTGCATAGAGAAGAATTAATTTTCTTTCACCCAACCTTAACTCATCCTCCGCATTGTCACTGACTTCCATAGTAGCAGACTCTGGCCTCTCCAAGAGTCCTCCCAGAGAGGTTACAAAGCACACGCTACAGTCATATGCCAATTTCAGCTCAGCTGGGAGCCTGTCACGCTACTCTTGCAAGAGAGGAAGGGAACTTAAGGGAAAAAATGTATCATGATACATATGTAAGCCCCTTCGTTTTCGGTTAAACCAATTTAGATCCAAAAATTCCTGGGTTTTACAAAAAGTATTATTAATTTTTTTCTGATTTTAACCCTTCTTTTGAATCATTCAAATATATAAAAAATAACTTGCTTTATTAGGAAAATACAATACATTGCAGGAGATACATGTATTATGATAATATATTAGTCTGTGTATATGCAAAGCTGCCTGTTGCAGTAAGGTTATGTATTAATTTAGAAGATACACACAATAAACAGGCAGTAGGCAATCTCTAAAGTGCGTGCACATCCGAACACATTGATGAATCTCACACCCACCATGTACACATTTCAAGCTCTTAGCCAACAACAGTTTAAAGATTTGACACACTAAAATGGGAAGAAAATGAAAATCTGTATCAGAATACAAGGAAGTATTCAAAAGTTTTAAAAAACAAAAACAGGAGAAAAGGGTGAAGTTGAGTGTATGAGCTGTAAATGGTGTGGCCCTATTATTAAATGTTAATATTTAAAGGCTAATAGTTCAAAGTCTACAAGAGTACACATTCTGTTCAAATTAAAAGTTTTATTTGGGGACTAGAGACGTATTGTTTTCTTAAACTCAGAGGTGGCATTGTGCTGAGTTCTATTTTAGTTCTGCAGCGAACCACACTGATGAGCAGAATTCGAAGCCTAAATTTTCTGAATACTATTTTCCCTATCTTTCCATCCACCAAAATAAACCCGGATATTTACCCAGAAAAATTATTATTAGTTTTTTGCACTGATTTTCACCTGTTTTTGTTGCTATGGTACAAAAAAAATAAAAATTCCTGGGAAAAAAAAATAAAAACCGAAAACTGCATATATGACAGAGGGCCCACATAGCTGGGGGAGGTTTCCTAGTGGTCCACAGAGCCCATACCTTTTCCTGGCCCCATCCCACTTGCACTGGTCCCATAAAACAGGGATATTTATTTAAGGGCATTTCTACACAGACAGTGCTGCGACTGAACTGCTGCAATGCATCTGGTGAAGGTGCACTATGCCGACAGCAGAGAGCTCTCGTGTTGGCATAATAAAACCACCTCCGCGAATGGCAGAAGTTATGTCAACAACAGAGCTTCTCCCATCAACATAGCGCTGTGCACGTAGAATCATAGAATATAAGGGTTGGGAGGGACCTCAGAAGGTCATCTAGTCCAACCCCCTGCTCAAAGCAGAACCAACACCAACTAAATTATCCCAGCCAGGGCTTTGTAAAGCCAGGCCTTGAAAACCTTTAAAGACGGAGATTCCACCACCTCCCTACGTAATCCATTCCAGTGCTTCACCACTATCCTCATGAAACAGTATTTCCTAATATCCAGCCTAGACCTCCCCCACTGCAACTCGAGAGACCATTGCTCCTTGTTCTGTCATCGGTCACCACTGAGAACAGCTGAGCTCCATCCTTTTGGGAACCCCCCTTCAGATAGTTGAAGGCTGCTATCAAATTCCCCCTCACTCTTTTCTTCTGCAGACTAAATAAGCCCAGTACCCTCAACCTCTCCTCATAAGTCATGTGCCCAGCCCCCTAATCATTTTCATTGCCCTCCGCTGGACTCTCTTCTAATTTGTCCACATCCTTTCTGAAGTCAGGAGCCCAAAACTGGATGCAGTACTCCAGATGTGGCCTCACCAGTGCTGAATAGAGGGGAATAATCACTTCCCTCGATCTGCTGGCAACACTCCTACTAATACAGCCAAATATGCCGTTAGCTTTCTTGGCAACAAGGGCACACTGCTGACTCATATCCAGCTTCTCATCCACTGTAATCTCCAGGTCCTTTTCTGTAGAACTGCTGCTTAGCCAGTCGGTCCCCAGCCTGTAGCAATCCATGGGATTCTTCTGTCCTAAGTGCAGAACTCTGCACTTGTTCTTGTTGAACCTCATTAGATTTCTTTTGGCCCAATCCTCCAATTTGTCTAGGTCACTCTGGACTCCATCCCTACCCTCCAGCATATCTGCCTCTCCACCCAGCTTGGTGTCATCCACAAACTTGCTGAGGGTGCAATCCATTCCATCATCCAAATCCCTAATGAAGATGTTGAACAAAACTGGCCCCAGGATTGACCCCTCGGGCACTCTGCTTGTTACCAGCTGCCAACTAAACATTGAGCTGTTGATCACAAATGGTTGAGCCCGACAATCTACACAGCTTTTTATCCACCTTATAGTCCATTCATCCAATCCATACTACTTTAACTTGCCATCAAGAATACTGTGGGAGACTGTATTAAAAGCTTTGCTAAAGTCAAGGTATATCATGTCCACCGCTTTCCCCAGAGCCGGTTATCTCATCATAGATGGCAATCAGGTTGGTCAGGCATGACTTGCATATGAGCCCATATGTCGGTGTAGATTATTTCACTCAGGGTGGGGGGAGGGGGTTTATTCACATCCAAGCAACATAAATTATGCCAACATAGATTATGTCTACGCTACAGCCTAAGAACACTAGCACAATCTGCACATCTTACCTGCCATTTATCAGAAACGTGAACTTGATTAGCTTGTTCCCTTCCACAGATTTCTTAACTCAGGGGGCAACAAATTAAATCTCAGTGTTATTTTAAATAAAATATTTAACACAGACATATTGTAGATATTAAATACAAAACAAAAAGTCTCCCTCAGACTCTCACAGGAGACTCAAATGCATCAAAACATAAAAGGGCATTTACCCATAATGAAAACAAATACCTTTTCTATTTAAAATGGCATTTCTTAGTCTCTTTAGTATCTCTGAATGCCCTTCAAATGCAATCTGGCACCATTACAATAATAAAAAAAGTTCTGTCCGTGTAGGAGGCCATTAAGCAATCTCTCTTCAGATGAATGAACCCTTCTTCATTATAAACTGAGAATCAAATGTACTGGAACAAATATTTACAGGACATTTTTCTAAATTCACAGTTTGCATTTGCACCTATTTCTGGTAACCTTAAAGATTTCTGGTAGGATGAGTTTATCAATTTCAAATTACAGCTGGATACATTTCATATCACATTAACACTAGTATCAGGAAAACATCATGATGCCCTTTTCGGAATCCTCAAACCTAATTTGCTGATCCCATCAACCACTGCATTTCCATTTCTCCGGATGAGGAATTAAGCACTCCAATTTAACAGCTGCAGTGTTCTCCTGGCAGGGTCCACTTACTATGCTGCATAACCAAGGGTTAGACGCTGCTGCAGCACACACATCTCCATGCTATCGTCATGGGATCTTCTTTACATTGACCAAGTTTCTGTCTAAGCGACAAAGAGTCTTGTGGCACCTTATAGACTAACAGACATTTTGGAGCATAAGCTTTTGTGGGTGAAGACCCACTTCATCAGATGAATGTCTAAGTATTCTCCTTTTCGTGATCACATCTGAATGTCTTGGGCTCTGCCTACAGACATTGCTGGATCAAAACACAAACTGAAATAGTACTAGTGAGAGTCTTGTCACTCCATTATTCTAAGGCCTGGTCTAGACACAATTTTTTTACCAATGTAACTATGTTATCAGTTGGGAGAGTGACTGTTTACAGACACAGTTATGCCAGTACAAGCCCCACCGGAGATGCAGTTATACCGGTATAAAGGTGTTTTACACCAGAACAGCTACACTATATAAAACATCTTTATACCGATATAACTGCATCCGCACTAGTCGGGATTGTACTACATTAAGTACAACAGTATAGTTAGAGATCTACAACCTTCCGGTGTAGACAAGGCCTTACTTTTCTGAAAATGGGTAACAATCTCCATGTTTCGATGACTCCTGCTTCTGCTCAGGATGCACACGAGAATCTAAAGAGTTCTGCCTTAGTAAGTGTAAGGCCTTGTCTACACTTGTTAACAAAACAGTGGATGAGTACATATTGCAACACGACTTTTGGCAGCAAAAATGCCCTGTTTTGGCGACAAAATAAAACCACCCTGACGAAAGACAAGAGTTTTTGCGCAAACTTTTTGTCGACAAACTGCCAGTGTAAACACCACGCTTGATGTTATTACTTTAATTGGCCTCCACAAGGTGTCCCACAATGCCCATCATGACCGCTCTGGCCAGCGATTTGAACTTCACTGCCCTGCAGCCAGGTGAACAACCATCTGTCTCTCCCCCTTAGAAGCCCTGGGAATTTTTGAAATTCCACTTCTTGTTTGCTTGGCCGGGAGAGGTCCCATCACGTATTCCCATGTGACCATGGCAGGTTATCGCAGCAAACGCTCCCTCACTTGGACCATTGTGGATCTGCTCAGTATATGGGGAGTGGAGGCTGTGCAGTCCCAGCGGCGCTTAAGCCGTAGGAATTGGGAGGCCCATGGGGAGATTTCTCAAGTGTGAAAAGGGCTGTGATACGGACACGCTGCAGTGCCAAGCGAAGATAAAGGAGCTGAGGCAGGCACTCAATAAGGCAAGAGAGGCAAATTAGTGCTCCAGTGTTGCACCTAAGACCTTCCAATTCTATCTGAATGTTATCCCAAGTAGCAACCTCACCTCCACTGCCAACAACCCCGTGGATACTTCGGTGGGCCCGGAGGCAGCGGAAAGAGGACCCAGAATATGAAGTTACTGATGAAGAGGTGGAGTTAGACAACCAAGTGAAGCTCCCAGTGGGGTCACCCAGTGGGGCAGGCAGCCAGGAACTGTTCACCATTCCGGAGGTGTTTAGCCAGTCTCAGCAGTTGTTCTCCAGTGAGGAAGAAGCTGTCAGCAAAATGCCTACGGTGACCCACAAGCACCTGCAACAACACCTTGGAGAAGTGTCCCTTCCTATTGATATGCTCTGTTGCAAGGTAGTGTGGTACCAAAATTAGAATGTGTGTGTCATCTATCACCCCTCCACAGTTAGGGAATCCCATTTCTGTAAAGCCAACCACTATTTCACGCACATTTCCCACAGTTGCGGTGCTTCATAGCAGGATGCGATAAATTGCCCTGCACACTTGCATTAACACAACCGCAACTGTCAACTTCCTGACTCGAAACTGATTCATGACCAACCGGTAGCAGTCTGGAGTCACCAGCTTCCACACAGCGACTGCCACACGCTGGTCTATCAAAAGAGTAGCTCTCATTCTGGTGTCCTTGGAGCACAGTGCTGGTGTGAGCTCCACACACCGTTCCAGGAAGGTGGCTTTCTGCAGCCGAAAGTTCTGTAGACTGTTTGTCATCCCACACTTGGGTGACAATATGATCCCACCATTCAGTGCTTGTTTCCCGAGCCCAAAAGCAATGGTCCACCCTCTGCAGCTGTTCTGTGAATGCCAAAAGCAGTCTAAAGTTCTTCCTATCTATATAACCCTGCATGTCAGGCAACTGGAAGTCTTCTTCAGTTAGGAACATTGCAGTTAACTGCACTGCCATCCACGATGTCTTCATGACAGTTAACAGAGCACAGGAGAGCAGTGAGGGATCCATCCTTTCTCACAAAGATGTCAGGATATACAGCAAAGAAGGGCCATTGAAAAATGCCGCAAAAGAAAGCCGGAAGCCCATGGAATGCTGGGACAGAAAGCAATGCATCATGGGACACTGAGTCCAGTACCAAGATGTGCCGCAATCCACTCCACCTTCCCACAAGACCTAGCGGCAAGTGTCGAGCTGGACTATGGGATAAATACCCACAGTGCACTGCTCACACTCTTAATGCTAGTACCCCAAGTGTGGACACGCTCTGCTGACAGAGGGAGTGAGTGTGAACATGTAATACCAATTTTTATAACAGCACTTTCTGAGTGTCGACAAAACTCTGTAGTGTAGATAAGGCCTAATTTACTTAATACTTAAGGCCAGACCCTCAGCCAGTAAAAATCAGCGTAGTTCCACTGACTTCAATAGAGTTATGTCAATTTATACTTGCTGAGGATTTAACTCTTAGAATCTTACAAGCCAATAAGCACTTACATACCACGACGACAGACACTCTAAAAAACAAATAGGCAAGATAGAAACCGCATCAGAGTTTGCAGTATTCCTTTTACTTCCTTCAGGAAATACTGAAAACACTACCTCCACTGGACGGCAAATCATCATGGATCTTAAATGCTCCCCATTTTGAGGGAGTCCTAGGCACTACCTACATTGCACAGAAATAAGGTGCCCCTTCACTCTTCTTGCTGAAAATTATTTACATCGGAAACAAAGATTCATGAAACTCAGGTTCTAAAGTCATTTAAACTAGTGATAGAAATCCCCCATCATTTTAAGTTTCCTAACAGAATATCCACACTGTGGTCTTTGTCAGACATGTGGGCCTTGATAGGCTGAGACATATGATAATCTTGGTCATGGACTACTGTATGCTGGCAACATTCAAATTGATGGCACTCCTTTCCCAGGGAGATAACAAACTGCCTCCTAGGTGTTTGATGGTTTGGAAGCTCCATGCTAGCACGGAAGCATTATGCATCTGAAAGTTAATTGTCTGTTTGACAGATACTCATTCTTTGGTGGCTATATATTTTTTTTAATTAAATGCCATGCCTGAACTTTGGGTTATGCTCCCCCAAGGAATCATTAGGTATTTCAGCCATCCAAGCTGTTTCCCCTCCGGTGACTTTTCTCTCTGACCTCAATCTAGGGGGTGAGGATTCATAACTGATTTATTATTGTATTTAGTATTTATACAGCACCATTGTTGTGCCTGGGACTTCTGGGCCTAATGAGAAACCATGGCCCCCAGCACTGGGGAATTTATGATCCAAGTGGATTTACAACTCTACTGATAGTGATGTTTCTTGAGATGTTATTACTACCCAAGGAATCCTCCTTTAATAAGATCTCTGCCGATACAAATTGATGTCGAAGACCAGTAGCCTTCGAATGCTACTCATTAGGAATGGGAACTGGCACTGTTCAAGTGGACAGTACAGTAGGCCTGGATAGCATATTCACCAGGTGCTAAGAAGTATGGTATGTCAAGGAATTTGCTTTGCACTGCTTGCTGGAAACATACTTTCACTTCCTTCTGATTGCTCTCCGTTGCTCACAGGAGATGTCTGTTCACACAACAAATGTAGTCTGTAATTTGGCACAGTTGACAGACACTGTTCAAGAGAGGCCTAAAACAGAATCGCATGAGTGTTGCAGATAAGGATGAGGGTAAACTGGCAGAGTAGGGGTCCAGGGTTAGAAGAGCAGTGGGTCCTGCAAGA
The DNA here is from genome assembly GCA_007922305.1 of Dermatemys mawii. Taxonomy (NCBI): domain Eukaryota; kingdom Metazoa; phylum Chordata; order Testudines; family Dermatemydidae; genus Dermatemys; species Dermatemys mawii. Next base: position 6,362,089 of record ML677397.1, on the reverse strand, counting down.
CAGGAGTGAGGTGCATTGGCAGAGTTGTGAGGAACCCCAGAACTGGCATTAACAGGGCATTGGGCTGGTCACAGCTGAGGCGTGAGTTTATTTCAGCCATCAGGACTGCACTACAGGTGAACCATCGACCTAGAGCTTTGCAGCAATCCAAGCCTGAAGGTTACTTCAGTTCAGGAGGCCAAATATACCAGTTAAAATATAACCAGGCAATGGGCCAAGTCACGCTTTTCCCCCACCTTAAGGCCCCCAGTTGCCTCTGATTTGCATTGGCGCTTCATCCCTCTTCAATTTGTGCCCGATCCAACTCATGTTGGAGCCAGGAGTTCTCCTAATCCTTGAGCACACCAGACAGCCCAAGAGTGGGATTTGCTAAACCACAATACACTGAGTGTACAGTTCAGCAGGGGAGGTGCTACAGGAGCTTACATGAGGAGTTGTTGGGATTTAAGATGGGGATCAAGGCAGGCCAAGGTGACAGCTGAGGGAAGGAAACTGCAAAGCCACTGCCAGGGAAGGAAGGTATGAGTGGACATCTACAGTCACAACCAGCCAGAAATGCCAGGTGTCCTTCTCAGCTCCCAAAACCTTCCATTAACCTTCAGCACCTCAGAGGATAGTTGTAATTAAGACATCTTGGCTTCCCCAATTTAAAAGCTTGAAAATCTGGTCACCCTCACTTAGCGGGCGCGGGCTGTCTGATCTTGTACTACAGCTGCAGGGGTCATTAAGAAGAGAGTAAGATAGCAATGCTTTGCTAACGCACTACTACTGTAGGCCACTGCAACCAGGCAGCACAAGAATCTCACACAACACATCCTCTCCAATGACCAGCACTCCCTTTCCATAGCCAAACCTAACTGGACAAAATAAAATAACTTAAGAGTTTCTACAAACACCATTGCCTCCTACATTGTTCAGGACCAAGAACAGAACTGTATGGAGGGGATTAACAAACAGACTGACAGCACAAAAATGAAGAGCAGTGAAACCAGACAAATTTAGCACTTCCCAGTGCTTTGCAAATGTTAACTGATTAATCCTTCTATTACCTATGTGGAGAAAGTACGTATTATTTCCATTGTACAGATGGAAAAAGTAAGGTACTAGGAGATACAGTGATCTGTGCAAGACTACACAGGGAGTTAGTGCCAGAGACACAATCAGAACTCAAAAGCTCCAGGGTTCCAGACCTTTGCTCAGACCCTGCCTCTCATTCTCATGATCACAAGAATCAAATTTTAGCATGGGCAGCAAACAAAACATATTTGAAATGTTTGGTAAATGAGCAGTGATGTAGTAACATCAGGATCCTGGGCTGGCTGACCAATACGGCAGGTGAGACTGTAAAAATTATGGAGATGTTAATGCAAAATATACTATACACAGTGAAAAGAAATCTCGTCATGTCAAATGCTTGTAATTTACCTCCAGGAAGAGGAAAGTTGTAAAAGAGAAAACTGGAAAACTAAACTAGAGCATGACTCGTGTGACGCTGGTGCAATTCTCAAAGCAGCTAAACAGAAAACTAGAAAGTACTCAACTTGTCTTTATTCCAGACCCAAGACTCAGGGGAAAGACAGGCACTAATTGGGGAAAGACAAATGTTTCTTCAAACACGCCCGAGTCTCCTCTGCTCCACAAAACTAAGGCTAGTACACTGAGTCTATTGGGAATAATCATGCATAATCCAACACAATAGCTCCTGAAAAAGTGAAACAAGAGATGAGAATTGAAGGCTCAGACTACTGACCTGGGAGACTAATTCATTTCAAGTGTTTTAAATCAGCACTGTCAACACCTTACTGATTACATTATGTCTGTCTGCATTATGTGAAACAGAATGACTAAGTCTGTCTCAAGGAATCGTGCAAGCTGGAGATGGAAGAGACCTAGTAGGTCAGCTAGCTCCCTGCTAATGCCGAATTGTTCTAATGAGTCCCACAATGTACGTAGAACAAATGTACAATGTCCCACAATGTACGTAGAACAAAAAAACAACAGATGTATTGTATTTCATCTTCAAATATAAAACGGGAAACTGACATAACAAATGGTTTCAGCTGCATTTTTGTTTTATTTAATTTGGAGTTTTTATGCTCAACAAAGTTGCAAACTATAGCCCTTTCTTTAAATAAATTCATTTCTTTAGAAAGCCATTTTTTGTTATAAAGTAATGAAAGCTAACGAAAAAAAAGTACTGCCATGGATCAAATACCAGGGATCAGAAATCAAAATGTAATTGTACAAACCACTCTGTGATCATTTTCTCTGTCAATCACGAATATTGATACTTCCACACTTTTGTAGCCTCAGGGCTTGTCTACATTGGCAATTTACAGACTCAAGGGTGTGTAAAAACACGTTCCTGAGCACAGCAAGTTTCAGCACTGTAAAGCACCAGTGTATACTGTGCACCAGAGCTGGGAGTGCCTCTCATGGAGTTGGTTTTTTTCGAACACTGGGAGAGCTCTCTCCCAGTGCTCCGCCATGACTACACAAGCCAAGTTAAAACGCTGTCACGGCAGCACTTTAGCATTGCCAGTGCAGACTAGCCCTTAGATGACTACAAACATTATTTCTATCATTACCACTACTATGTACTGGAAAACAGAAATCTGTTGTACTTCTAGATTTTTTTCACAAATACATGTTTTAAAATAAGAGTAATATCATGGGGGGCGGGACGGAGACTTAGTGCTAGAAATTTCAGATCTTCCATATATGCAAATTCCAAAAGTCAAAAACAGTAAACTGTGTATACTTAAGAATAGCAGCCGTGTTAGTCTGTATCTGTAAATAAAACGAGGAATACTTGTGGCACCTTAGAGACTAACCAGTTTTTTTTTCAGCATAAGCTTTCGTGGGCTATAGCTTATGCCGAAATAAATCGGTTAGTCTCTAAGGTGCCACAAGTATTCCTCGTTTTATTTGTGTATACTTAGGAAATCAATGATGAGTTGGAGATCACCCATTTGTGAGGACATTGTGAAAGAAAGGGCAGGGCTTCTTTTTATTTAGTTAGTTTTCAGAATTGCACATCTAAGGGTATGGCTACACTACATGGCTTTTAGTGAGCTAGGGTGACCAGATGTCCCGATTTTGTAGGGACAGTCCTGATTTTGGGGGCTTTTTCTTATATAGTTCCTATTACCCCCTGCTGCCTGTCCTGATTTTTTAAACTTGCTGTCTGGTCACCCTAAGTGACATGGCTGTGCCGCTACATCCATACTGTTAAAAGCCACACGGTGTAGCTGCTGTTTGTCAGCAGGAGAGCTCTCTCCAGACAACAAAAAACTTTCACCCTCCATGAGTGACAGCGGCTATGTCAGCAGGAGAGTGCTCCTGCTAACGGTGTTCACACCAGCGCTTTTCATCGGTAAAACTTTTGTCATTCGGGAGGGAGGGGTGTTAAAATACCCCTGAACAACAATAGTTTTTTCGATGAAGTATCAGTGTAGATGAACCCTAAGTGAAAGTTTCAAGAACAAGACTTTAAGCACATTATTATTTTTAGTTGTTCGGTGTAATCAAAAACAATCAATCATTCTCACTTCTTCTGCATCGTCACCTATTTAAAGGATGAGATTCCCTATAAACAGATTGTCACAAGAAAACATCTCTTTCCCGTAGAAGGAAAAGCATGTCTTATTTCTCCAGCATTCACTTTTCATTTGGGACTTTAAAACCTGAGAAAAGAGTAGCTGTTAAAAAGAAAAATGAGAAGCTTTAAATAAACCCTTTTAAAGACTAGTAATGGCACTCTAATTAATTTTAGAAAATGCCCTGGTGAATAGGTCATTCCTACCATTGTTAATATACCCTGTTACTCACTGCACTTAGCACTAGCACTATGGCAGCATTTAATCAACTTGTTGTTTCCTCACCCTCTGAAACCTTGATCATTCTCTCTTTAGTCTTTGGACAAGCTTTTAATACAGGCTGTGATGAGACCAACCTAGTTAAATGTTCTGCACATCGAGTTTCAGTTGAACTTTGGGACTCGAAAGTATCTATCAATTTGCCTAAAGTGTTTATTAATTTGCATGAATATTTAAAAGGCAGTTTCTATGCTGCCTTTAAAAAAAATGGCACTGGAAAGACTAGATCACTCAGAGCTCAGTAGCTATGGGCAACTTCCATTGTTCGATGGATTGTATTTTAGCAAAAAGCATTGCTAAGGTTGTACAGCAGCAACATTTCAGCATTGTAATGGTCTTACGCATTTTCCAGGTCTACGTACACTCCGTCTCCACACACACACTTTATTCCACTGAATTCCTTGCGAGCCCTAATTGACAAAAAACACAAAAAACAAAACACATATTCCAATGCTGCATGGCATTTCGTATGTTTCCAGTTGTAAATACACTTGGACTAGCTGTCAAGGCGACTCACTTTGTTCACTCATCTAAAACAGCTCTGCCAGAAGGACCTTGACACCACTAACCAGGTTGCAAACGTCTTCAAGGTGTCAAACTGCCAATTTTCGAGAGATGCCTTTCAAGTCCACTAGGCAAAAAAACCAAAAAAACCCAACAGACAATAAAAATAAAAACTAAGCCACCACTCCTAATTTTAAAGTTGTTTTAAAGAATGTAATCTTAATACCAAAGCAACAAATTCACTTCACCATCTAAAATAAGCTATGACTACACGAGCACGTTTGTCGGTCAGGCATGTAGAAAAATACACACCTGTGAGCGACATCAGTTTCACCAAAGAAAGGGCCAGTGTGGACAGTGTTATGTCGTGGGGGGACATTCTCCCACTGACACAGCTACCGCTGCTCGTTAGGGATGGTTTAATTAAGTCAACAAGAGAACACTCTCCAGTTGGCATAGAGCGCCTACACGGGAGACCTTACAGCAGGCATAGCAGCAGCAGTACAGCTGTACCTCTGTAAGGTCTGTAGTGTAGACACAGCTATAATCAATTCATTATCGTGCTATGAAAGAGCCAGAGTGTCCGGGATCCAATAGAGCCCTCCATTATGGATTCTACTCTTCACCTCTCCTAGGTTTGGCAGCTTTGTTTACTGTTTTTAGTCTCTCACACTGTTCTTCTGTTAGGCCCCAATTCAACAGTTCTTCCCTCTTTAGCAAAGCACTAATGTTTGCACATAAAGGCTTTGCTGAACTCAGAGAGAAAATGAATGTACCAAGTGAAGGTCTGTCTGTGCCAATAGCATCCTGGACGGCAAGGTGGTTTAAATGTCGGTGGTCACAGGCATCCTACTTACAACCACCCTTGCCCACCAATATTGCAGCACAGCATGTTATTATACAGCATGAAAGGCTAACATAGGCACCACCTTGGAGAACCACGTTTCAGCCCTGGTACATATCCAGGTTAAACCACGATTATGACATTCTCCTCTTGTTCCGCCACTCCCATTGACGAAAGGTCCCAGAAAACTGCATTACAGCCCTCAGCATGATGTCTCAATCTCCACTTTAAAAGAATACGTTAATGGAAGCAAAGTCTGGAAGACCCCGGAGAATCAGAAGATGATATCTTTGGGATTTCCTCACGCTGCATGGTGCACATTCCTAGATGGGATATGTGCTAGTTCAGCAGTGGCAGAAATCACTTTCCCGAACACTGAAATAAAACTGCTGTCAGCTTGGGCCTAATGCACAAAGCTAGAAGAAGGTGGCATATCGAACAATCCCAGCTTCTGTAACAGCAGCCATAATTCCTCTAAGCTGTCTTAAAGCAGGAGCTCACTGACATCGGTGCACACTAGGCAATCTGCAAGAGAGACCTCTCTCAATGATCACGTTGCACAGAGAAGTTAGACAGCTCAGACATTCTTTTTCACAGCTTTCATTTAAATGTAGGGCAGGCTCTACTGATATAATGTCCATAAGAAGTTAGTTAATATTCTAATATAGAGAGTTAAAAAATACTAGTAATTCTCTCCATGTTTCCTTGTTCCACATGGATTGATTTTAAAGGGCCCTGAGAGCTTGCGTACAGGTGCCTTTTTGTACTTAAAATCCCAGGGAAGGCTCAGCATCCGTAAGTGGACCAAAATTTTCAAAAAACTCAACTTCCATTTAGGCTCCTAGATTACTGTGGCCAGATTTTTTAAAAATCTCAGCTCTTATTGAAAGCAACAGGAGCTGCCATGTGATGAGTCCTTGAAAATACCCCTGCTTAGTTAAGGTGCTTAACTAGGAGCTGTTAAGCACTCAGTTGTTTTGAAAATTTGCCACTAAATAATTAAGAAAGAAAAAAAAAAAGCTCTGTCTGTGTCTTACTTAGAATGCTTTGGGGAGGCGGGAACTGTCTGCATTTGGGGACTTTTGTACAATGTTAAGCACCTTGGTGATGTTTAAACCATTTGAGGACGTCAGTGACTCAGACAGAGGTTAGTGGTCTACTTCAGGAGTGGGTGGGTGAGGTTCTATGGCCTGAAATATGCAGGAGGTCAGAGATGATCATAATGGCCCCTTCTGGCCTTAAAGTCTATGACTATAGGAGTCTAGAGAAGCTTAAAGCAGCAGATTTGTGTGTCTCTGCTGCTGGATAAGGAAAACACTGTCTGGCCTGTTCCACATCTGGAAACGCCGCACTGTTAAAGTGTCAAGTCACACATATTGACCTTGACCAGCTAAGTGAAGAAAACAGGATTAACTTGTGTCTACCCTAGGTAAAAGGGCATGAAAATGTCAGGGTCAGCTAATGCGGTTAGCTAATTCCAACCTAACCCCAATATTTTAACCTAAAAAGGACAACGCCATAGTGTAAGGACCTATCTACTTCAGGAAAATTTGTACCAATGCAGCTGCACTGGTGAAATCCCTTAATAAAACCATGCTGCCCCAGTGTGAAATATGCTGCCCCAGTGTGATGACTGGTGCAACTCCTATGTTACACCAATACAGAATAATAGCTATACCACTATGAATATCCCAGTATCAACAGCCCCTCAGAGAATCAAATAGCAATTACTTTGTCCTGCTGGAATAATTTTTGATTGTTAAATCTATTTTAAAAGAAAAACACACAAAAGAAACTCTGATCCGCTAGTCTAATGTTCTCGAGGGTACAGCTGCAATCATTACTATCCAATCATTTCACCTCCAACACCCACACACACATTTGTGTTACAAAGCATTTGAGTTGGCATGCATGTCTGCTATGAAAGGAACCCTGCTGCTATATTTCCGGAGACAAATAGGAGAAGAACAATTAACAAACGCTTCAATCTAATTTAGATTGGGGGGGGGGGAGATGGAGGGATAGTTACATCATAAAACAAAATTTAACTCTAAAGACCAGTTGGAAGATGTCTGAGGAGTTGGGTTTGTTGCACTGTAAGCCAGAGCATTGGTGGTGGTGAGGCCAGCTTTACTCTTTGTTTGGGGATGGAGGAAGGAAAAGCAAAAACATTTTTCCCCCATGGAATTAACTTAGCTTCAACATTAAGCTGTTGCCTGTGTCTGAACATTCTAGATCTTCCAAAATGGATAAGGACGCTACCTTGTCAGAAGTCTTATTATTACTATTATTTACTACTACTACATTTGCATAGTATTGATTTGCGATAGGAATTTTATTGACAGGTATAAACATGAATGTCCTGCCCCAAAGGGCTTGCGATCTAAAGCATGCTTTGAAATTCCAAAATCCTTTCTTGACCCATATTCCTTTTACAATTATGTCTTGTATGCATTAATGTGCCACTGAGAGGCCCAAATTGAGATTAGATCTCAACTGTGCTAAGCACTGCCCTCACACATGGTAGCAGATTGTAAGATCTTCGAGACAAGGACTAGCTAAATAGACAAGACAGACAAAAGATGAGAGGAGGAAATATTTATCCTCCATTTTACTGTTAGGGAACTAAAGTACAGAAAGATCAAGTGACTTGTCCAAGATCAGAAAGGACGTCTGTAGCAGAGGCAGAAATTGAACCCAGATCTCCTGAGTCTCTGTCAGAGCCTTATCCACAAAGAGCATTCTTGATTTCTGAGAAGCATTTGCCAAATAATCCATAGTATATATATTTGATATAGCAAGTAGCTGAAAACAAGATTTTTGCCTTTGCCTCCTCAAACAAACTGCCCTACAGACTTGCCTTTTACAATCAACCACATTCATGGTGGCTTCATGAAGAAATCTAAGTGAACATTGTGAAGTATCTTCCATATATGCCAACGACACTCATCTAGCTCTGTGGCCAACTGCCAAAGACCATAATTTCCAGAGTCCATAAAGTATCTCTGTATTGTTTGATTAGCTCCAAGAAAAAAGCTACACATCTGAGTAAAGACAAAGGTGTGTGGTATTTGGGTTTGTTTGCTTTTTAAGCGTACTGGGAATAATTTGGACATTCCAGAAAAGTGTGACCAAAACCAAAAGCTTTTAAAATCATTCCATGAAAAAGTATTAACCAGGAATTTTCACCCATCATTAAACAAAAGTGTTAATCAGTGTGCTTTAAACCACTAAGTTCTTCTGCAAGCCCTATAATTTTAAATCACAGGCAGGCAAAGAAAGTGTCCCTGAATTACTTACCAAACCTCATCTGGGCTTTAATAAAAAAAAAAAGGTGAACTGCATATTCACAAACAATGCAAGAGTGACGGTAAGAACAATAGGACGCTCACCCTGACAAGCGTTCATGGAGAAAAAGGTATAAAAGATGTTTAATTACCTATGTAGGTGGCAGTGGTGGAATGTATGAAAAAGCTCCAGCAAAAGGGTTTTGCATTTCCTTCTCCCCCAAGAGAATTCATTTGCATTAATAAGATACTTCTGCGTGGGGAATGCCAGAAAAAATAATTTGAAAATGATCACAGGAGTAATAACATACTGAGAACAGGCCACGGTCTGCCACCATTGCATGCCCCACTCCACCTGAATAAATACAGATACCAAAGAGATCAAAGGGGATTGGCAACGGAGAGACATCTGCAACCAGTGCAATTATATTACACGTATAAGGGGACAGAAAAGGTGCATGATGCAAATTGATTAAAGACTCCAGGAAACCAACCATAGAAATAAATGAAGGGCGGTGGAATGACTCAGGAGGAAGAAAACCAGCTGCAGACAGGGTGGTCTTTTCCCCAACCAACAATATATATCACAAGAAAGTAAAATAAGTGAAGATAAACAGAAATAGTTCCCAGCTTGGGATTCAGCCCAGCCCTATGGACTCCTGTGTGAGCAGCTGGACCTTCTGTCTCCCAAGCAGCCATTCTTACTGCCCTTCTCGGAGTAATGAGCAAGTAAACAGAGGAAACTGAGCCAGCGTTAAGCTCTTGTTCACCAGTGCTTCTGTACTGCATTTACAAGACATTTTTCTACACAGAGAAAGCTTTGAATGAGGAATAATGGGCTAGGTAGATACAGCAGCTGAAGCTGCAACCATGAAAGCTATTTGAGAGCAGTTAGATGAGTGTACGGAGGAGATATACATTAGTGTAGAGGAGCTGGCACAAATGAGGGCACGGGCCAACAACAGGGTGGGATTGCAACAGAACAAGGATGCCGTAGTCTCCTTTCTGCTGGGGCATCAAGCCAGAGAGGGGGTGTTCTCAGAGCAGCAAAATAACCAGCCAATTCCTCATAGTCCTGCTGAAGTGTTCTCCAGTGGGAGTCTGCTGTGGAGCAACAGGCCCAAACTAAAGCTTCCCTTCCTTCTGCATTTTCCCAATGGCCAGAAGAGGTAGAAATGCTCCCTGCCCTCCCCTGGCAGTGTAATCTTCTTGAGGCACAGCAGTCCTGGCTGACAGACCCTGCGGTAACTTGACCTAAGGTACATAGGCTCCAGCTTCATTATTCACATAGCTGGAGTTGCATAGCATAGGTCAACTTAATGTGGTAGCGTAGACATAGCCTTAGGATACGGGTAGCGCTCAATGTACTGAGGATTGATTTATCGTGTCTCATCAGCTAAGCTATTTGCAAATTTTCCCTTAGGTGGCAGCCTCCAAAAAATAATGAGAGGTGAGACTGAAATATGTTGCAAACAGAGAGCTGGAAGAGAGCTGTCTGAAGGGTAGCATATAGCAATTCAACTGTTTTCACACAATGACTAAGGGAGGCTAATATGTCTCTCCAATCCACATTGCCTCATGTCAGAGGCTGGAATATTTCACTGCAAATTTTTAAATTGTCCCGAGTCACATTGTCAGTCATAAAATATCTTTTTGAACAAGGTATAAAAAACTGAGTCATCTGGCAAAGTGCATAAAGTAAGAAAAAACTCTTTTGTGTCATAATTTTATGGCACAAAACTGTTTTTTTATGTTATTTTATTTTTAAAGACGTAAAAAGGGTCAGAGGTGCTGTAATGGCTTAACCTGAAAAAGTTTTTTTTTTAAATGCTGGGCATACTCAACTCCACCAAAAATAAGAGCTTAAAAAAAAAGTTAAAAAGATAGTGAAATGAAGTGATAGAAAGTGGAAATATAATGCTTCTTCTAGGGAACAAACTGATGTGATAGACAGCACTTGCAAAAGATTCCTGCTAAGAATAATGCTTACAAAGCAGTCAAAGAGCCAACAAAATCTCCTGGAAAGTAAGTGGACTGCCACTCATTCCCTGAATTGTTAGCCCCATTACCATAATGCTGTGAAAAGAAAGCTCATCCTGTCAGCAGGTCTCAAGCCAGTCAAAGGAAAAACTCTGGTGTAATATAAAAGAGATTCTAAACACTAAATCTGATTACAAAAGAGAGGAAAACCACTCTGGAGAAAAATGAAGAGCCTGAAATAGAACCAAAAAAAAAGAATAATTAATAACTAAAGGGGAGGGCACCACGCTGGCAGAGGAAATTCAAGACCCATTAAAAATCAATGGAAATTAGACTATTTCAGGCCCTGTTTACACTAAGGACACTAGGAACCTTTGAAAATTTCACCCAAGTGACTTAGAAGACTAAGTTGCCAGGAGATGTTGTGAAGTCCAAAACTACAACAGGGTACAAAAAAAGTACTAGATAAGCTAATGGAGTATAAATCCAATCAAGACAGTCAGGGATGCAACGCCATGCTCTGATTGTCCCTAGTCCTCTGACTGCCAGAAGCTGGAGTAGACGAGGAGATGGATCACTCAATGACTGCCTGTTATGTTCATTCCCTCTGAAGCACCTGGTGTTAGCCACTGTCGAAAGACAGGATACTGGGCTAGACGGACCATTGGTCTGACCCGGTATGGCTGTTCTTAGGTTAAGTTCCCATTTTCAAAAAAGTTTAGGCATTTGAGACCTAGCTTTCACTGAAAGTCAATGGGACTTACACTTCTGTATGTCTGAGTCCTTTTGAAAGTTGTACTCATCGTCTAAAAATTTCTCATTGTGAAAATTGTTATTCTACTCCCCTGTGTTAGCATTATTGGGACCCCCTATGTACACAGGCACCAGTATTTTTTAACACTGAGCAGCGTTAAAAGCACAGAATATATCAAGTGACACTGTGCTTAACATGGTAGAGATAACCAGCGACTTATTTACACTCATGCTAGCAAGCTGTTAGCAAGGGTTGGAAACATTTAGAAAATTTCCCCCATGTAGATCTGGCCACAAAGTTGTAGTTTTTAAGGTAAATTTTAACTCCTTCTTTTTTAAAAAAAAAAACACGGTTAATGTAGTATCTTGTTTGAAGTTATCTTTGAAAAAGAAACAACTCTGAAATGGCTGATTTCCAAAGGATTCTAACGAGTCTTGAATATTCTCATTTCCCCCATGCATCAGGAAACGTATTTCTTGCAGGGAAATACAAAGCTGGATCACTCAGGTGACATCTCCCCTATAGAAAACTGTCACCCTGAGATGCATCAAACACCACCGAATGGAGCTACTGGTACCGTAGGGCACATTGTTTCCTTGGGACCTTCCTGTGCAGCTCTGTCCCGGCATGCACAGAAGAGGAACGTACCACCATACCCAAATCGTCCCCCATACAGAACACTCAAGGGGAAGGGCACACTAGGGTCCTAGGTGGCTATATTTCCTTATGCACACCCGCCTTCTATGTTATGGACTCTCCTTCCCTTCAGAGGGCTTGGGGACAGCTAAGCACAGAGGAAGCTCAGTCTGCACGGCCCAGTTAAGTGAATAGCCTAAACCTCCAGCAAATCGGATCTCCCAAAAAGGCTCTTCAGCCTGGTGAAAAATTATTGGGTGAGATTCTCAGCCTGTGTTATCACAGGAAGTCATATCAGAGAATCATAATGCTTCCCTTTGGCCTTAAAATCTAGCAACCTATGATCTGTGACTGTATCTCCTGACTGTTTGCCAGATCTCCCTGCCTCAGCCCTCCTCCCAGCCTCCACTCCCTTCCGCCCCGCCGTCTATGCCTCCTGTTCACTTCTATGCACACACACACAGAGAAGAACTTGTTGGAAAGTCAGTGACAGAACTCCCATTGAGAGAGGATGAGTCTGTCATCCTCAACTCTTTCTGAATGGTACTTACCTCCATGAATATTCCCTGTGATTTTAATGCGCAACTCACAGAATAAGGTGTTCTCAGCCTAAGCAGAGGCAGCAGAATCTAAACAAGAGCTTCCTATCTCCTAGCTGGGTCTTTCCATCCAAAGGAACAATCTGGCCCCATGACAAGTATTTAAAATTGTTTTGAAAACTCAAGTTTAACAGCTCCGTTCTTATTTAGAAAATATTGAGCTATCTACTGCAGATTTCCTTTAAGACCAAATGGAACATGAATGAAGATGCTATCGCTCTGTTCTTATCTAATCTCTGTAATTTATCATGTTAATCAGATAATTATCCACAGATTCTTACATTAAACGTAAGATTTAGTGACAAGTTTTGCAAGAGAACTCTCAGCGTTAATTAGCGTGAATTTCCTAGAATTCTTAAAGCTAATTTTAAAAGCTTTTCAAGCAAAATTTAAAAGGCCTCCAACTCCATTAACGACACCGATTTATGTGTTACGCTTTACTTTCCTCTTTAATGAATAAGTGAATAATACCATCCTGCACTTTTATGTCATCTACAGACGTCTCATCACCAAATTATGAAAACCCTACAGGAGAGAGAGCAAGTTTAGTCAAGAAACACATTTTCTTTTCTTGGCATAATATCTTGCCTCTTAGTTGGACAAAGACTGACACCACCTTCTGTTACCATTACAGTGTATAATTAGAACTTTCTACTGGTCTTATTTTATAATAAATATAGAAGCCTCTGGATGTGCTAATTAAAATGATATCATTTTATTTTTCTACTGAGCACAGTAAGTTCTACTGTAAGCAAATACAAAGTATTACTGAGAAAGAAGCAAGATCAACCGAACAAAGTAGAGAGTGGAGCTCAAAATTATTAGCTCTGCAACCAACTCACCATGTTACTTTAATCAAGCGACTGAGGCCAAAGATTTCACAAGCATCTTCTATTTTGACTGCCTCTGATTTGAGCCCTAGGGCACGTAAAAACTAGAGCACCCAAAATGAGTAGACAATTGTGAAAATTCTGGCCTGAACCAATATGTACCTCAGTATCCTCACTGGTAAAGAAAGGATATTGCTACTTGTCTACTAGTGCACAGGTGACCTTTGGAAGTTCAGTTTATTGCTATTTGTAAGGTACTTTTAGGATGGAAGGTGCTAATGTGTTATTATTATTGTAGACTCGGACTCTAATGCCAGAAAGGACCACCATGAGGATCAAGTCTGCACTGTGCATCTAGTCAAGCCACACTGCAGGCCACAGAATCTTGCCCACCCACTGCACTCTTACAGGGACAGAGTCTTAACTGAATATAAAAATTAGGTCTTTTAAGTTCCGAGGCTCATTACAATTTCATCAAGGGCTCTTTCCCACGCTAATTTTTCTACTCTATTCAATTTAGGTTCATAGTCTGCATCCAGCACTGTAGAATCTGAGCCACAACCCTGAACTACGTGTTCCTTTGGAATAGCCACAGAGCAGAGTCTTGGTGTTCCAAAAAAGACTGGTCACAAGGCCAATAAATGCTCAGATATGATAACAACAGTGAGCATGGAAGTAGACACATTTGATTGATAGAACAGTTAGAGCTGCACATGTTCTGGTGCAGTATACAGCAGATTAAAAAATAAATGTCCTAAACAATGTTTGCCTGCTTCCTTCAGGATTAGTACCATAAATGAATGTTCCAAGTAAGCATTATGTTCAGACCTTTACGAAATATATATTGTACATTAACCCCACTATTACCAAGTGACTCTTCTAGGTGTATAATAAATAACTGGCAGATAATTCTGGTGGCCATCTAATTAACCCCCAATTACAACAGCATTGAGGACGACTCAGAAAATGATTTATAAAACCTCTATTTCCTGCTCTGTTCTACACATTTATACTACCATGGCATCTACAGATCAGCACCTTCGCAACAACACTGACAGAGGAAAAACTAAAATAGAATAAACAGACATTTCCCCAAGGGTGCATTGTCACAGATCCTAACTCTTGCGTTCAAGCTCCTTGTACTCTAATTGGGGGCACATTATTACAGCTAAAGGGCTTTCTGAGCCTCAACGAATCGTGAAGCAGCATGTTCCTGTACTTGCCCATGATACTGGTTTCCCCAGAGCTGACCGTTAATGAGGCACACACTTCAGCGCTATTTCTCTGCTATTGCAAGAGTTCTTGTTATCGGGACCCTGCCGCTACTTTACTACCATCCACCTGAAACTCCCCATCCTCATTGAGCAGTATGGGATGAGCAAGATGTTTGCAACCCCTTCACCTTCTGTTCGTAGTGACACCAGGGTGCCTATATTAATCTAATCTCTGCAAATGAACATATAGCACATGCACCTGGGAGCCTTCATTGAACTTGGGTTTTTGCTCAAAAAGGTTGACCCCTCTCCTCAGTGATTTTCTTCAACTTTGCATTTCAATATTGTTCATTTTCTACAAATGTGTACTGGGTTAATAAAAATCCTGCAATGTTCACACACATTGGTGCAGTGTGCACTGCTGTTTAACTCAGGTTCCCAAGAATGAATAAAGGAATGAACAAATCCAAAATTTCCAAATGGTTTTATTTTAACCAGACAGGTCCAGCCATCAACATCTGTTCATTATTTGCAATATTTCCACTTTTTATTGTCAGGAAGGTGGCTGGTCTGGCTGTTGTGTGGATTTCATTAGTAATTCAGCATCAGGGTAAACTGCCAAAGGAGTTCTTTCCGTAAGGGCCAAATATGCAACACCATTTTGTAAAATTCTGCCTGTAGATGCATAAACATTTTCTTCTATTAAGTAGAAGTATGTAGTTTCTTAGGGCTTGTCTATACAGGGAAGCTATGCAAAATAAGCTAAAGCGTGAATTTAAAGTACACTAGGTATTCTGCACTAGCTCTTCATATGCACACTCTTATTTCACACTTAAGACTTTTTGCACTTAATCTCCTTCCAAAAGTGGCAAAAGAGTGTCCACACAGGGAGCTCCTGAGGAATAACTAAAGACATGGTGGGTGAAGAAATATCTTTTGTTGGGCCAACTTCTGTTGGTGAGAGATACACGTTTCAAGTTTACACACAGCTCTTCTTCAGATCTGCAATAGTTATTTTGGGCTATTTCCAAATATAAACAACCCCTCAGTATGACTTTCAACTTCTGGAGATTTCAGTCTCTGGTACTGCATTTTCTAGCACACTGCCAGAACAATGTGCGTATGTGTGAGTAAGAAAAGAAAATTGGATTATCTCATGTTCCCTTGTGGGCCATAGGAGACTCATCAAAAACTTCATTTTATAAAGAACAACAATTTGATTCAAAAACAAGCCATACTTTAATTTCAAAGTCCGTGTAAACATCTGCTGGTGTTCAACAAAATATTTTTAATCACAATGAGTATTTGTAATCAATCCCATATCCAATGTCAATATTTTGTTAGCAGTACTCTGATATGTACTCTAATTTGCACAGTGTATAGCACTAGCCCAAGAGACATCTTGTCTTGCATTGGCTGCTATAGAGAAATAAATAAAAAAAAACAACAAAATATAAACTGGACCAAGATTCTTATTCTTATTTTTTCATTTCTCAAGGGATGGATCTCATTATTTTATTGCGAGTCCCACAATATTGGGCATTTTTCTAAAAGCCTCAGCTCCTGGAGTCATGTGATGTGTGTGCACGCACGTAAGAGAGAGTGAGAGAGAGACACACAAATACACACGCGCGCCCTTCTCATTGTGAAGAAAAGCTTGAAAACATGACCTGAGTGCACCCCTAAAGACTCAAAAACCAGAAGACAAACAAAAAGAACGGAAATTCTATAATTAAAAAATAATATGATGATTTTTGGGTCCTAACTCATGGCTTTTTTTAATGCCTGAGATCACCAATACTATAAATGAAAAGCAACCTTGGCAGGACCACATTTACTTCAGATGAGATTGCTAATCTCTCGGGGGACTGTACACACACACAGAGTCCTTAGTCTCAGTTGGGAAGCCCCAAGAGGATATTTGCCTTCCCAGTCAACATGTACATGCTACAGATGGGATTTTAAAAAAGCATTCACCACTGACCTAATTGGAGTTGATGGTAAAACCCCACACAGCCTCCAAATCAGCTGCCTTCGTAAAAGAAATGTTTAGGCAACTACAGAACGGGGAAACTCCCACTAATGGGAGCTAAACTAGGCTCACACGGAGTGCCACACTTCGTTATACCCATGGTGGGAATTATATGACTGGAGGGAGATACGGAGAGTCCAGAATTAAAGAGCTAGACTGTAGCCCTTTAAAATTTTCCCTTAAACAATCTGATTCATGAGCATTTGACTAGCCATATTAATAACATTTAATGATACCATGTTTTGGCTGTACACAGAACCTTCTACTGAGGATCCCAAAGCATTTTACACAGCTACCTGACAGACAGACTCTGTAAGTATCACCCGCATTTTACTCACAGCATGGGATTGTGACTCAGCATAAAATCAAGAGCTATCTGCTCCCTCCCCCCAATAAAGGGAAGCTGGTATCACATTTAATTTAATCATTTTAGCACATGCCGTGATCAGTGTCAGCACATACAGGAAGGAAATTAAGGCCCCTCTGAAGTCAAAAATAAAAATAAAAAATTAAAGGAAAATTAAACAAAAAGCACTTAAGCATTGAATGTACACCACAATCTACATGTAAATCTCAAACCAATATCAAACTTTTAAAATTATTCCCCTGCACCAGCATCCCAAGACAAATACGTTATGTAAAGTACTCGTATTATTTTGAACTGAACAAAACCCCAAATTCCCCTTCCCCTTCCACAAAAGTAATAGAGAAAGCAAGGAGAGGAAACAAGTCAAATGTGTGAGTATTGTCTCTTTCAGTTCACTCATATTTTGTATATATATGCTCTTAAAAAGATATTGCATGTATGCGTCTGACATCTTTTCATCAGTTTTAAGAGAGGCCTGTTTCCCTTTCACGTGGCTGCACCTCATTCATCTGTGCAACGCTTGTATATGAAAAGAGGGCCAAGGTCTGGGCAACAGTCAAGAAAGCAGATGTCAGGAAAATAAAAACTAACACACATGACTATTTACCACCACAATATTACAGTTCTCCCCTCCCCCTCCAATCTGATCACTGATGGCTGTTCGGTAGCATTACTTTTCACGACACCCTACTCATTAACCTCAATTTATGGAGAACCAAAGCTGCTAAGGCAAACAGTAGAAAGACAAATGAGCAGATAGTTCAACTAGGCTGAGCAACAGGTTCTAAGTAACAGGTAACTGAAAATGAACAGAAGTTTGTTGTAAATATGTACTACGGTATCTTTCAAGACATGCTAAGCATGAAAAATCAAACCACAGGGAAACAAAATATTGGTTTAATCAGACCAATTTCAATCTCCGGCTTTTATGAAACACCCGGCAATTCACATCACTGATAAAAAAAGCATTTTAGAACTTAAGTGTATTTGTGACCTATTTAGTGCCGACTGAAGGAAGCAAAAAATTCCCCAGCGTAACCAAATCTCCTGTCTTAAAAAGTGGTTGCTAATGAAATTAATGAAGTTTGCATTTATATGGTACCTTTCATCTGCAAACACTGAACAGAAAAATCACTAAGACAGGACAAACCCTGCCCAGCGGAGCTAGTCAACTTCTGCCTGCTGGATGGTAGGAAATCAGGTTGGGGTAACAGGTCAATAGTGGGCCACAGACTTTGGTGGAAATGGAATCACTGTTAATTTTTAAAGACTGATTCTCCCACTGAGGGATTCAAATAACCTCCATCTGTTTCAACTTCAAAGATTCAGGGTATGCTTTCTCATTTAAGTGCTTTTTGGAGCCACATGTTGCTTCAGAGAAAAATTCAATTTTCCACAAAACAAGCCCAGAATTGACCAAAAAACCCACACACAACTGGAGTCATGCCAGTTTCTACCTGTGTAAAACTTCCACTGAAAACTGCTTCCAGTGCATCAGATGAGTGCACTGGAAGCAGTTTGTTTGGAAGCAGTTTAGTTGTTTGTTTATTCTAACTGTGGTCAACGATACATTCTCACACTAAACCCTATAGCATGTTGACTCATCTGAAAATAATTCAGATAATTATCTTTGCACCAACACCCTTGTGCCAAAAAAAAAAAAAAAAAAAAAAAAGCCCACAACAGAACACTCACACTCAAGAAACTGAGTTTTATATCCCTTGAAGAAAATTTTAAAAACCATTATGGTAGCTGAAGGGCCTGGAGTTTTAGAGTTCCACCTGTCCTGCCACATCAAAATTTCAAATGTTGACACCTGAAGATGATCTGATTTTTAGAGGTGCCCAGCACACAAAATACCTATTGAAGTTAGTGGAGTTACACCAGATTAAGTGTATATTGGTGTAATAGAGATCCGAATCTAGTCAAATATGTACGAAGGATGGTTTTGAAATTAAGGCATAGGACTGGGACTCAGGATATCAGAGTTCAGTTCCCACTTCTGCCACAAAATTCCCCTCTATGACCCTGGACAAGTCACAATCTTTCTGAGCTTCAGTTACTCATCTGTAAAATGGAGATATTGATACTTTCTTTCTCCCACTCAGTGACTTGTCTATTTGGACTGTAAGTTCTTCAGGGCAGGAAATATATCTCACTATACGTATGTACAATATCCAGCCCAATGACATCAGTTGGTGCATTTAGGCATGATCATAAGACAAATAACATTTTGTAGCAGAACACAGTCATTTTACTTGAGGTCCAGAGTTCTGAGTATTGTATTTCATACTGAAATAAAATCTACATACAAGAAAAAATTATTACTGTTTTAACTGTAAAAAATATTTTAGTATACAACTACTAACTGCAATTCCAAATAATGGATTAAAACTTGGCAACAGAGCTAAGTTGCCTGCAAAGAGAACTCTTTATCTACATAAGTTTAAAATGAGTCACCATGAGAGATGGAGAATCCATCAAATTTGGGATGCAGGCGAGTAATGAGGGATTTCATTCTGTATTGAAAAATGGAATGCTGAAGAAATTAAAACTTTAGTTTTTAAATTCTAGTCATATGCAGAAATAACTTGATTCTATCCTTAAAATGACTTGAGTGAGATTTCTAGGTAGCAAGGACAACCAAAAAAAAAAAGGATAATAACCAAGGTCAGTCTGTGGATGTCTGATGCAGGACACTGAGCTGAAGTCAGGGCTTGCCTAGGACAAGTCTTCCTATCCACTATCCATGAAGCATGAGCTTCACCCAGCTACCAGGTGCCACTTAAGAGCTGGCAAAAGGAAATACCCTACTGGCAAATTAGGGGAAACTCACTAAAAAGCAGAACATCAGCACCTTAAATAAAAGAGGCTAAGAGCTAATGACAAGCATACAAATAGGTCTGACAAAGAAATGTTCAGAATTTTTCCAAATATGTACTATAGTAATGTCTCAAAGAAGCTACCAGGCACTGGTTCAAGAAACCATGGGAACAAACAAGATTGCCTCACCGTGACCACTGAACAGGGTACAGCATACATTTCTAAAATTACATAAGGCCATTTTTCTTTAAATACAGCCTCCAATTTGCACTCACAATCAATCCATCATGGATATATTTCACAAGCAAAGGAAAATATAATTTAGACATCTACCTAGACTCACTAATCAGGCTGACAGCTACGGTCCTTGAGAAATTTTGCAGACACATTCAATTCAGCAGGCCAGGTCTCCACTATGGTCGGCACAGCTATGTCATTGTAATCCAGCAGACACAGACTACAGCAACTGAAGGGGCTTCTCCATTGCGGTGGGAACTCAACCTCCTTAAGCCATAGTAGCTTGGTCCACAGAAGCATTCTTCCCTCTACCTAACTGCATCTACATTGAGGACTATGCTGGCACAGCTACAGCACACAGACGGGTGGATTTTTCACTTTCCTGAGCACTGTAACTATGTTGACCTAAGTTTTAAGTGTAGACCAGCCTCACTACCCAGCAGACACAAAACAGAAGGGCAGGGGGAGGCAGCCACCAAGCAGTCCACAGAGAACACCAGCTGTCCTCTTCCACATCTGTCTGCCAGGAAAAGGAAAAGGAAAAGTGATGTAAAAGTGATGGTAAAAGTAAAAGTAAAAGTAATGGTAAAAGTGATGCTATTTCAATCAAAATGCTAACCTTCGACCATGCTTGGGGGGCTCCAATCTATTTTGTCTGGCTGTGAAACTGTGTGTCAATGGCCTTATATTGTTAACTGTTGTGATTCCCCTTCAGTTCAGATAGGAGCAAAAGACCTATAGTCTCGAGCATGAGTGTCTAGATATACTTCTACCAGTACTGCCAACCCCCAAACATTTAAAAACCTATAGTCAGACCCAAAATATTTTGAGATATATTTTAAAATATGAGATTTTAAAAATATAATAAATGTGGGGTTCTTTTTATGTGCCTTCTGCAGGATACACTTGGGCTATATTTTCAACTTTTTCTCCACAAACATGTAGGCTAGAAACTTACTTGATGTTGTTGGGGGGTTTTTTCTTTAACGAAAAGTGAAATTTTCACATAATCACCTGTTTTTAGTATCAGGAGCTTTAAAAAAAAATATCAAAAATTGGAAGACTCACAATAAAGTCATGGGAGCTGCAGCACAGCTATTGTTGTAGCCATGGTTTTCAACACAGCGACAATTCTGAAGCCCTACATGGTGATGAATTCACTACAATGTGTGTTGACACATCATATTTAGCCAATACAATCGCTATTACTGGCTGTGATAGAGTGCTTAACAAAAATATGTTTACGTCTCTAGGGCGGAAATGTTTAGTGTAGGGATGAGAGCAGATTTTGAAACATTGGCTATTTCACATTTTTTGTGTTTTTTTGTCACATTTCATTTTTTAAACACAAAACACACAGTGTACCACAACTGAAGAAATGCCACCAGAAATTGAAACAATTGTGTGTATTTGTTTTTTTAAATTGCTTCAAGGCTGAAATTTCATCTGCTACATTCCAGTCCTAAGCAAGGTTTCTAGCACTAATTTATAAGCCCTTGGGGAGGGGGAGAGAGCTGAAAAAGCATTCACTACTCAGCAGCATTGCAAGTAGGAAAATTACTATATAATAAATAATGAAAAAAAGGAAACACACGTTGCTGGAGTCCATTAGTATGTCACATTCAGTTTACGAAAACAAGCTGCGCCCAGATATTCAGATCAAGTGAACAGTCACAAAAACAGAGCTGGCTTCCAGTGCGGTTGCATTGAATTCACTTGCTAAGAGAAATTAAACCACTGATGTTGTCTGTGTGAGAGTGCGAGAGCGAGCTCAGTGGCCATCGAAGCCATCATCTGATCTCAGCAAAAGCAAAGAAACATTTGAGATCACCCAGGTAAAATTGCCCCCAGCTTGAATTGTCTTAATTAAACAAAACGTGATGTGAAACAATCAGCATGCTGCTGTAAAGAAGGCTTTTTCGTTTTTTAATGTTATGACAAGTGTCATGTTAAAAGGTTTCATTTCCTTCTCTAAGTTTCATTAGCCAGATATTTTAATCCTCCAGGGAGTATTCTACTGAACCTATAGTGCTTGCAAATACAGGTAATCTAACAAGCAGTACTGCACACGCATTTTCAGGAGGTTTCACAATTTTACCCAACCATGCTGCTTAATAAAATGGAATTCTTCAAGACAAGAGTGTTCCCTACCAACAGAGCAGGACTACCCAGTTCTCTACCCTGGTATGTCAAAGCGGAAACCAAGATGATCATGCAATACACAGAATGCAACTATATGCTACTCTGGGCCCAATGGGCTGAATGGAAATCATCCTCTGCCGGATGTTCTGCTACCAACCAGGACAATCACCTCCCTCTAGTTGATGCCTTCTGCCCTCAGCCCCCTGAAAGGACACAGTATTACAGACCAAATATAGGGCAAGCATCTGCTTAAAAGAAAAGCTGCAGTGGTGTCTCTGGGCAATGCCATTTTACTGCTCCTTCCCAACAAGAAAGGCGAATGACTCCAACCTGAAGGGAAAGCAATAGACAGAAGGATAGGTCTTTGATGGTTTCTCAGCTACCTTTCAGGATAGTCAGCCCCATTATAGGATTTCAAAACCAGGGCTCTGGTCCTTAAAAAAAGAAAACCAAAAAAAGTAGCATCCGAAACATGACCATACCAGAATGCCATTGTGGATCCCAAAAAAGTGCCGAAACAGCATCCCAGCACTCGGAGCTAATCCCCTCATGGAGATGGATTACCAGGAGTGCAGCTTTCCTAGCGCTCACACATGACCACACACACACTTCAAAGTGCTGCCGCGGTAGAATTCCCGCGACAGCGCTTTGAAGTTTCCAGTGTAGCCATGTCCTTGGTAATTTCTCACCTTCATTAGTGTGACCTCCTCCTTTCCTTGCTCACCCTCGCCTACTTCTTCCTGCTTCTCACTAACCCGCTGGACACCCCAATCGTCTTACTTCCCAATAGCTCCTTCACCACCTCCTTGCATCTCTGATCTTGTCTCCTCCTATTTACCCTTCCACTCCTTTCTTTCCTCCTAGTCCTTTCTACTTACATCTCTCTTCCACTCTCAGTTCTGAACCTCCCCTTCCCACTTTATTTGGAGCAGCCTCTCACTTCCTGCAAGCCAAGTGGTCTCCCTCTCTCCTTCAAGTATTAGAGGTGGTTTACAATTTTCTTTGGAAGAGTTTTTGCATCAAAAAAATTCTATTTTCTTAACACAGTATTATCTGCAGGAAATGTCCACTTGAGATTATTTTGGCAGGTACTTCTTGAAAACTGAAATATTTTCAAAGTTTTGGGGTTTTGGCACCCAAAAAATTATGTTTTATCCGGTCAGGTGAAAATTTTCAGGAAAACCAAAACCTTAGCTTGATTGGTCAAAACAAAATGTTTATTGCCAAAAATTAGGGGAAAAATTATTATTTTTAACAACTGAAGAATTCTGTATTCAGCTTCCCAACCAAAAAAATGTAAAAACATCATTTTCACTGGAATTCTTCTTTTTGTCAGATTTTTCATGGAGGAAAAGCTAATGTCCCAAACAGATCTATTATGTATATATATTTTAAACTTCACCTCTCTTAGGAATCCATCCTGTCCTGTTCTTCTTCACAGTAGTTTCTACACAATCACATCCTTACCTGAACTTCTTTCCCACATCAGGTTTTATAAAGGGCAGAGTTTGACTCTGTGTTTGCAATGCACTGTATACTACATAAATTAATAGTAGTAATAGTTAGAGATACCAAAATTAATTGAGAGTAGACAGGGCTCGCCAGGCAGCCACTCCCACTTACAATGCAGGAACAAGAGGGCCTTTGATATTTTAACAATTAATTTAAAATAGCTGAAGGGAAATAGTTTAATACAAACCTATAATTAACCTGTGGAACTCACTACTGCAGGATATTGAAGCAAATGGTTTAGGAAGATTTAAAACAAGGATTAGGGACCTATGAATAAGAACAGCATCTGCTCTCACTAGCTAGAAAAAAGGCACAAGAGCTATCAATCCTCATGGCTTTAAATCTATCATTAGCTCGGGTCAGGAAGATATTTCCTTTTGTGATACAAGTGCTGCAGAATTGGGTGCAAAAATAGGTGAAAGCTTGGAGATTTATACATTTCCTTAAAATATCTATCACTGGCCACTCTCAGAGATAGATACCGGAATATCATGCTCTATTCCTGTAAGCCAAAGCCTGTGTTTCTCTTTAACTTTTCAGATGTAATGAAAGTTTAATAAAGGAAAAATTTTAAATGGGTAAACTCGTAATTTTGTTTTAAATTACTACTTTTCTTTATTCTCTATGTTAAAGTGGAATTTTTAAAGCACATAAAGACAACCATTTGATTGTTCACTGCAAAATGTACACATCTGACTGCCAAAAAATGTTAAAACACACACATACACACTGAAGAGGTATACATTTCACATCACTGATCTATAACAATAGTAAGTTACCTGCTCTTTCAATATTTGTTTTTACTATTGACGACACTGGAATACTTATCCGAAGAAAAGCACAAAGATCCTGAGAGGGGGAATTCAGAAGAATGTGTAGGTACTTCTCACCAGTTAAATGCAAGAAAATAAAGTAAGGAGGAGCACAGGAAATGTTCAGGTCACAAATTAAAATGAGCTCACTGATCTCAGGGTAGGTCTTCATGAACGCAAGGCCACATCACCCAAACATCCCACAACTTGACACATTCTTAACATGAAATGTCAAAGATTGGCATTAATGTGAGGTGTTGCAAGTCCGAAATCAAGCATACTCCTTTGCTGCAAGAAAGAAACTTGGGCAATTGTTGCCTGCACTACGTCTGGCCATCCTTTAATAGCTGTTCCACTCTCACCAGCACCAAGTTTACACCCAAAATTAAAAAAATATTCAAAACAATTGCTACGCTTGGACCCAATCCTGCAGTTCTGACTAGTGCAAGGAGGAGGGTTTTTTTGCCCAAATAAGGCCAGAAAGGATTAGGTGTCGCGTTTGCATTATTTAGCATCATGTCTCTGTACCAACCATCAGAATTCCCTAACACACACTACAGCAAAACCAGATGTCAGTGTCGGGAGCACAGGATGGGCAGTGCAAAAAGTTAAAACTAAACCCATAAGCCTTTCATATTGAAACCTGACCAAAAATCAATGCAGATTTTTACCTATACTCTAAAAAGCAGGATGCTGAGGAGCCAATAACACTAATTCCATCATATCTTGGACTATTTGCACAATAGAGAGGGGAAAAGGCTAGCACTCCTGGAATTAAAACACATTTGTCCTATAGAAAACCCTGAAATTTGGAATCCATTTAGATCGGGCTGGGCAAACGTTTTGGCCTGAGGGCCACATCTGGGTGGGGAAATTGCATTCAGGGCCATGAATGTAGGGCTGGGGCAGGAGGGAGTGTGAGGTTGGGGTGGGGGGGTGCAGAGTGCAGGAAGGGGCTCAGGCCAACGGGTTGGGGCAGAGGAGGGGTGTGGGATGTACGAGGGGGCTCAGGGCAGGGGGTTGGGTGCAGGAGGGGTGTGGGGTGAAGCAGGGGACTCAGAGCAGGGGTTGGGGTCCACAAGGAGTGCGGCAGGGAGTTGGGGTGCAGGCAGGGGGCTCAGGGCAGGGGCTTGGGAGCAGGAGGGGTGTGGGGTGAAGCAGGGGACTCAGAGCACAGGTTGGGGTGCAGGAGGGGTGCAGCAGAGGGTTGGAGTGCAGGCAGGGGACTTAGGGTAGAGGCTTGGGGTACAGGAGTGCGGTAGAGGTTGGGGTGCAGGCAGGGGGCTCAGGGCAGGGGGTTGGGGGGCAGGAGGGATGTGGGGTGTGGCAGAGGGCTCAGGGTAGGGAGCGTGGTGCGGGGTTCAGGAGGGGCTCAGGGAGCGGCCCCCAGCCCGGCACTGCTTACTTAGAGCGGCTCCAGGATAGCAGTGGCACACACCAATGCAACACCGCTCCAGGAAGCGGCCAGCACCTGTCCCTTCAGCCTCTGGGGGACAGAGGGCTCTACGCACTACCCTTGCTTGTGGGTACCGCCCCCGAAGCTCCCATTGGCCACAGTTCCCTGTTCCTGGCCAATGGGAGCTGCAGGGGAGGTACCTACAGGCAAGGGTAGCGTGCGGAGCCCTCTGCCCACCCCCGCTTCTAGGGGCATCAGGGACATGGTGCCAGCCACTTCCTGGAGCAGCCTGGCACTCGCGGCGCCACAGTGGTGGCAATCCCGCTGGCCGGATCCAAAGCCCTGAGGGTCTGGATCCGGGCCGCTGGCTGTAGTTTGCCCACCCCTTATTTAGATGAATGTTGCACATTCTCTATAAGGAAAAACAGAGCTCCAGCAAACCACCACATTCTTCACCTTAAGCAATGGAAACAGTATATCATAACATAACACCGTTATCTGCTTGCAAAGGCCACTTCATTTAGTACACAAAGCTATGCACCCAACACATGCATTTCCTAAGGAACACACGCCAATCAAGAAAATCCCATGATTCACACCAAACATGAAAATCCCATGACATTCCTACTCACAAAGCCCTGCACATTGGCGTGGGCACAGCAACCTGGAGTATGTAAAGTACTGCATATTTATTATTGCATGGCCAATGGAAATTAGGAAGTATGTGGGTTCCAGCATTTTTATCTCAGGTATTTGTGTTTAGGTTTTTGCCAGGCTTTTCTAATTAAGTGAATAAGGGAGCCTATAACGGAGCCAATGTTATACAACATCCAATCTTCTCATGGTATTCAAGTTCCTGGATGGTTCAAATACTGTATGGAGACCACATTAACAGTTCTCTCCAGGCAAAAACCAACAAAACAAAAAACAAAAACCCTATGAGAAAACAAATTCAAAGAATTCTGGGTTTATTTGGATTCCTTACCAACACTAGTAAGAATTATCCACTGCACCCCTACAGCTGTGTAAACACAAGTGGGTGGAGTCAGCATAAAATAGCTACATTTAATTTACATGCATCATACATTGAAATAGGAGAGTCAGTCCTCTGCTTCCTGGAGCTAAGTTCATAAATAACTTCTGGTTTTGCAAAACAATCTGCAAACCAGGTAGGAGGTGACAGCCGTGCCAGAGAAGGCAAGTTTTAAATTAAACTGCCTGTCTACCCCTCTTTCTCCGCAAGAAAAAAATTTATGCGCTCTTAGCCCAGAAGGACAAAAGCCCAATTGGACTGGAACAGCAATAGGTTTATTTTACATCAGCCACTGAATAAAGCCAAGAGTGAAGGAGAAGATTTGCCCTGAAGATAATCAGCACTGCCTCATTCCACAAGAATTTTAACTACATGATAACCTGGACCTCCAAAACTGGTTTCTAAAACCATACAGTGGCAATGGCAGTCAGTTAATCAAGAGAAGCATTAAAAGTACACTGAGAACACCAGCGACTATTGCTCTTTTAATACAGCCATGGTAAGGATTATGTATTTTATCCTATTTAAGATAGCATCACACAAAACATTTTATTTTTAGATTAAATAAATGCAAGTTTCAACGACACTAATTCCTACATTTGATACCAATTTTACTAGCAAATGCTTCAGAAGAGATGATGATATAAAGACTGAGGGATGAAGAAATACCAAATAATTATACTCAACTACTTTTTATATGCTAGTATAATCTATAATAAAATCTAACTGCAGGACATAATTTACCCTTCTTCCATACCAATATCCTATAACTTAAAATCTGTATAGTCTTAAATTTAGGCTCTTTCTATAAATATTTTTAAAGGAACTTGCATTATCTAAGTGATAATGACATCCTTGCTTTTTTTAAAACACTGTCATGCTCTAATTTTTTTATTAGACATTGTTGGCTAAAACACAGCGTGAAACGATTCTGTTCCTTGCAGCAGCTAAGGTATCATCTTACTATTCTTTTTATGAGAAGAGGGTTAAAAAAAAGCTTCTTTCAGAAGCATAGATCTGTGGGTGATTTATTGATAAGTACTGACCTTTCGGATTCATCAAGATTGCTTCCAGATCCTAGCGTCCCTGCAATGGAAGCAGCTGTACAGATATTGGTAAAAGCAGCAGCAGCAGCAGCTCCAGTCCCTCCCTCCATGTTGCGCGCACACACACATACACACACACACACACTGCAGGAGCAGCTGTCTAAAGGCAGTGAGAAAAGGAGGGCGCGGAGAAGGCAGAAAGAAAGGGCTAAAAACTGGGGTGGTTTCCCCACCCGACCCCCCTCCCCTTCTTTAATGATACGGTACATACAGACTCCTTTCCACCTCAGGCAATCTCAGAAATGTCAGCTGTGTGCAAGCGCCTCCCGAAACATCGGAGGGAAAATCAGCAATGAGAAGTACAAAGCAGCTTGCAAGCCCCGGTTCCCATTCTTTTTTCGCTCACTAATACCAATTCATGTTTTCCTGAGGCTGATACAGGCATTTCTAGCTGTAACCCTTTCCAAGCTGAAGCAGGAAGGCTAACAGACAGTATCTGCACCATATAGCTCCCAGGCAGGGATGTGCTTACCTGGGTTGGACATCCTGACTCCTAAATAATTTTAATAATTTTGCAGAAATGGCCAACTAAGACTAAAAATTATGAAATTTGGATTTTAATCCCAACTCTGCCACACACTGACACAGAACTTCTTTAACATTCTGTTTGGGGATATTTCACTGAGATTGGTAAAGCACTCTGACGTCCTAAATTTAAAGAACTGTGGACAGGCAAAGTTTTGTTACATTTATTAATTTAACACTGAAACAGGAAGTAGGAAGTAAACATCAGTTTAATTTAGAGCCTAACTTGCAAATCCATTCAAAAGAGTGAGGACAGGCTATTGTCTATGGGAAAGTGATCTTCTAACAAGTGATAAAATATCCATGAGAGGCAACATGGTCTATTTATTGAATAGGATGGAGGATAGCTCTACAGTACAAACATATTGGTATAACTATGGCACTCAAGGATATGAAAAATCCACACTCCTGAGTGATGCAGTTATAGCCCCCTGGGTAGACAGCGTTATGTCAACAGGAGAGCATCTCCTGTCAATAAAGCTAGTGTCTCTCACAGGGGTGGATTAACCATGCCAATGGAGCAGCTCTCCCATCGGCATAGTACCGTCTTCACTAAAGCACTATAGCGGTGCAGCTTTTTCAGTGTACATCTGCCCTGAGACTTTGGAGTTTTGAATGTAATCCTGGTGTTGTCACTAACTCTCTGTGTGATCTTGATCAATTTGTTTAATCTTTCCCCAGTGGTACAAAGTGCAGACTGATTCCTATCTTTGTAAAATGCTGTGAATTCCTCGTATTATTACTACCATCAGCTGAGACCCTGGGTAAAAATGGCAAGCCATTACTCTAACGAATATTCAGTGTTTACATTGGACCTTCTGGTTGCTGTTGCAATCAGGAGCAAACACTGATTGTGCCAAGGGCTGTGTGTACCATATACAAAGACATGTCCTCTTCCAAGCAAAGTTTACAATCTAAGGGCTACATTCTGCCTCTCTTACTCGTGCCAATTAACACTTGGTGAACAGCCCCATTGATTTCAATGGGATTACTTACAATGTATGATGTTACTCAATGTGAACAGTGGTGATAGAAACTGACCCCTAAGGAAGGCGCTTACAGTATATGCCAGGTGAGCAAAGCCACCAGAATGCTCATAGGGCATCATCTCCCATGACATCTGAATTATAAACACCTGGCATGCCCCAGAATATTGCATTTGCATAGAGAATGAAAAAGATCTTAATATATAGCACCCAGCTCCTGCATGTTGCAAAACAATTAATTAACTCTAAAATTTGCTCTCCACAATGGTCCAACGGACCACTGAACCAATAAACAAAAAACAAGCATCTTTTCTAAATCCAACTGGTGCTTTGAAAACTCTACTAGAATATGCCCCAGAGTCTTCTAGCGGAGGTAACGTGATTTTATTTGGCAATATTTTAATCACAGAGGTGGCCCAGGGTCACTGGACTCCATGATAGTCACAGGAAGTTTAGAAAGATAAGGGATTTACAGACCAAACAAAAACAACACACACACCTACCTATCACCACCATGTGTTAAAAACCCTCCAAACATCCCTGTGGGCGCCTACCCATTCCTGGGTTATGCAATTTAGAAAATGTGAAAAATTTATTTCTACGATGCCATTTTTTTTTATTTTTTTTTTACAAAATGACTGAGAAGGTACTCCAGATAAAACGGAAGTTTGACCATTGCCTTCAAGGGAGCCAGGATTTCGCCCTCTATATTTTTTTACCCTTACACAGACAGCTATAATTTCTAAAAAGACGAGGAAATAATCTAACACCACAGGTGCCCCTTAAATTAGTGGCCTGAAACCAAAGAAACTACAGCATCCCCAGTCTGTTTCAAACAAGCTGTTGGAATGGCTTCTTGGAATCTCACAGATTTAAATACAGATTAAACTTCAAAGTCAACTACAGGGCGATCTGGACGGAGATCACAACTTGCAACGAAAAGCCTGTGCATAGCATATGAGCCAAGTAATTAACACTGTTAGAACACTCGTAAGCAGGTACCTCTGAATCCTCAGCTGCTAGCAGCTACTTCCATGGACATTTCTGAGCCCTTTCTTGTAACCTGTACCACCTTTCTGTTGCCACATCATACCAAAATGCAGAGAACCTCAAAACATGTTTAACCAGAGTTGCAAAATAACAGTCAGTCATAGGAAAGTACTAATCATTTTCCCCCATCCATTACAATCCGGTCGACATCACCCTCACCAGACCGAGCGTCGGAAAAAATAAATTCAGGGTTGCCTCAATGTATGGGGAGCACGTGTGTTCATCATTCATCTAGGCATTTTAATACACCTGCCATCATAGTACTTGGGAGCCAAGTGAAACTCTTGTGTAAGAATAGTAATTATTAAGCATCTAAGAACCCTACCCCCACAAAGACACAAGTTACTACACTCACATGAGCATATTTATTTATTTATTTTGCAGGTCAAGCCCTTCCGTTCTAGGCTCTTTGGGGAAGGAAATAAGTCTTATTTATGAATCTGATGGTTTGAAAATACTTATTACTGATCATAGATCTGATCATAGAGTATAGTCCTACTGCAGCCATTTCAACAGGACTATTCGTGGAAATAAACATTACATTCAGTTGTAAGGATTAGCAAGACTGACTGATGTTTGCAAAGCGTTGTGTAAATTAATAGTAGTATATTTCTTTAATAATCCTAATACCTAAGCATGGTCGTCTTAAGCATTAGTTCAGTAGGTTGCAGGAAGAATGGAAGCTAGTAGATTGGCAAGGTTTGGCAGAGGTGAACAGCCCCAGGAAAAACAATGAAACAGGTTAGACTGGTTCAGTGCCTAGAGAGCCTGATTATTGTTCTTAGGGCCCTTTCTTCTAGAGTCTGACAATACGAATGTATCTTTGTTCACCAAAGCAAGTATGCACAAGTGGGATAGGCTAATCCCGACTTCACTGGAGAAACAAAGCATACCTAGGAGAGGAAAAAAACGGAGACGTGATGTAAATGAAAATAAGAGTCCTAGACTAGGGAGCTACACATTTTGTTACTTCATTGCACATACCGGGGACTCCTTGCATCCCTCGCATGCTCCCTCTATGAGCTCCATACATCCCCTTCTATTTCAGGGAATCTCTGCAAACCCCCGCCCCCCAAAAACCCTCAAGCTAGGGGTGCTGTGCGCCCCACCATCCTTCACCATTATTATTTATCTTCATTCTGTCCGGGAGATAAGTCACTCAGTGTGTCAACATGTTAAAGTCCATTGGGAAGATGGGCAGAGATGAGACGGGGGTACTGTAACACTGGAAAGTATTACTTGGTGCTATCATCCAGTTCTTTGATCTACACACAATTGCAGAGCTGCTTGAAAGAGGTTCCATCCATGTGGCCCAACTTGCCCCCTTCTGGTATTCCAGTTTCCCCCAAATGGATAGGATTCTTCCCACTGAGCCCTAGAGCATTGCCTGGAATTTTGGAATGGATGTGACGTAGTATTTAGAAGTTATTGCATTACATCCAAAGACAGAAATGCCTTGCCAAACTTAGCTGAAGATGTAGGATAAATGGTTTCACAGAGTGTAGGGGATGAGATAAGAAGGTGATAAGTGATCTCTTTCGGGGTATGGTGGGGGATCCCGATTTCAAGTTTTCAAAAATGGATTCTTTTAGAAAAGATTAAATATTCGAATGCACTTGAGAGAACATTCACACAAATCCCATCTGTTGCTTAGCTACCTCCTAGGTGAGGAGTGTATACTGAAGACCTACTTATCAGTATTCACAAAGCTAGGATCCTCAGACCGCTTGTAGTTATTGTAATGCACAAGCCGCTACTGCAGAAAGAGGAAAAAAAGTTCCTTGTTTCTATGATGGTATCACCTAGAGACCTCAGATGAGATTAGGACTCCATTGTGCTAAGCATTGTGCAAACCCTTTAAGAAGAACAGTTTTTGCCCCAAAGCACTTGCAACCTAATTAGACAAGATGGGCAAAGGCTGGGAGGGGGAAAAGGTGTACAGCAAAGGTGAAGAGATTTGCCTAGAGTCTCACAAGAAGTGGTGACAGAGCCAGAAATGAAATCCAAGTCTCCTAGGTCAGCGTTTCCCAAACAGTGAGTTACGGGAAGGTTGCAGATGGGTCACAGGCCCAGTACAGAAAGGTGGGAGGAAGAGCAAGCCCACCTGGCACTCATTCCATTGCGGCAGTTCCTGTCCCACAGGGCTGGGCCCAGCTGCCCTTTCTGGCCATTGCAATCTACTGCACAGGGTTGCAGTACCACTCAGGTTTGGCCTGGCCACTCCTCCATCATCAAGCCAAACCAGGCCAAACCTGAGCGGTGCAGTGACCCACATACTAGGTGGCAACATCACTCAGTCACACTCGGCCCAGCCATCCTTCTGAGAGGTGTATCCAAGACAAACCCAAGTGGCACAGCAACCCCACATACCAGGTTTCAACGCCCAGACTGGGGAGTCAGACCCAGCGCCACAGCACAGAAGCCACCACTGTGGGATGAGTGTGGGGTGGGGTCGCTCTGTAACACCCCATCTTCTGGGGCTTCCCCACTGCACTGCATTCCAGTGCCAGGGCGGAGGGTTCTGCTGAGCGTGGCCGGTGCCCCTGCACTGGTGCAAGGAAGACTCTTGCCTATGATTTTTGCAATGCACACCCACTCCAAAAAAATTTGGGACCCTGTGTAGATCGCAAAAAAAAAAAAAAAAAAGAAAAGCAAAATGCAGATTTTGTGTCCTTAATAAAAAGATTGGGATCCACTGTCCTAGGTGAGAGTCTAATGCCCTATCAGTCAGAGTATAATAAGAATGAGGTGAAAATATCTATTGAGATTCAGCAAAGAAGTATGTTGGAAGCTAGAAGAGAATACTCTTCTGCACCTCTAAGTAGCTGCAGAACTAGGGGGCGAGTTTGGTAAAGGATTACACAGGAACTCACAGCAGTGAAACGAAACCCACCTTGTCCAACCAGCTACAATTTCCAGTTCAAAGCTGATGAATAATATTACCAAGCAAAGAAAACTAATGTGTATTTTATTAAATGATAAGTTATAGCAACAGCCAGCAGGTACTCAAATACCTTTGTCTACACTACATTGTTGTTAGAACTCCTCACTGTTGCTATCATAGGTTAAGGTCCCCTAATGATAGTGTTGCTCCTACAGACAAGGTATCAGTGGCTGCTAGCGTTTTAGGCACCATATTGTGAAGGCCTGCTCTCCACAAGGTTAGAGGCCATTGCTTAAAATGTCAGCCAAAGCCAATTTATATCAGCATTTGAATCATTACATTTTTAAATCAGCAGGTCCAGATAACCTGAATTTGAGAGTTTTAAAAGAGCTGTCCAAGACCTCTCTGGACCATTCATGCTGATTTTCAGTAACACTGGGAAGACTGGGGAAGTTCCAGAAGACTGGAAGAAAGCTAATTTGTGCCAATATTTTAAAAGGGGAAATGGGTTGATCTGGTAATTATACGCCCGTCACCCTGACATCAACCCCAGGCATAACAACAAAATGGCCAATTTGGGACTGACTCATTAATAAAGAATTCAAGAAGGGAAATATATTTATTGCTTGTCAATATAGGTTTATGGAAAATAAATCCTGTCAAACTAACACGCTCTTTTTCTGATAAGATTACAAATTTGGTCAATACGGTGTCGATGTAATATTCTTAGACTTCTATAAGGCGTTTGACATAGTACCACACAACATTTTGATTGGGAAAACAGAAACAAATTACTATGGGAGACATTAAATGGATTGAAAACAAGCTAGCTGACAGGTCTTAAAACGTAACTGTAAATGAGGAATCATCATCAAATGGGTGTGTTGTTATTGAGGTTCCACAGAGATGAGTTCCTGGTCTATACCATACAGTACTTTTATCAATGACCTAAATCAGAAAACAAAATATTCATTGATAAAGTTTGCAGATGACACAAAGCGTAGGGGACTGACCAATAATGAAGAGGACAGGTCATTGATAGAGCATACCGCTGGTAAATGAGCACAAGCAAACAATATGTGTTTTAATATGGCCCAATATAACAATTAACAATTATAAAATTAACAATATAAAGTTATATATTAATATGAAGTTATACAATTAACAATTCAAGCCACAGTTACAGGGTGAAGGGGACTCTATCCTGAAATGTGGTGATCCAGAAAAAGACTTGGGGGTCATAGTGGCTAATTAGCTGAACATGAGCTCCCAGTGTGACTCTGTGGCCAAAAGGGCTAATGCAATTCTGACGTATGAAAAGGGAATATCAGGCTGGAGCAGGGAGATTATATTATCTCTGCATCTGGCACTGGTAGAACCACTAGATGAATTCTGTGCCCAGTTCCGCTATCCACTGTTCAAGAAGGATGTTGATAAGCTGGAGATGATTCATAGAAGAGCCACAAATAATTAAAGGATTGGAACTTGCCTCATAATGATAGACTTCAGGATCTCAAACCGTTTAACTTAACCAAGAGAAGGGTAAGAAGTGATGTGGCCATGGTCTATAAGTACCTACTTGAGGAACAAACATTTGATTATATAGAACTTTTTGACCTACCAAATGAAGGTATAACAAAATCTAATGGCTGGAAGTTGAAGCTAGACAAATTCAGACTAGAAATATTATGCTAATTTTTAATTGAGGGTAAGTAACAGTTGGAAAAATTTACCAAGACTTGCGGTGGATTCTCCATCACTGGCAATTTTTAAAACAAGACCGGATGTTCTTCTAAAATTTAGGCTCTAGTTCAAACAGGAATTAATTCAGGGAAATCCCATGGCCTGTGTTATGCAGGATGTCAGCCTAGATCAGAGTTTCTCAAACTGGGGTTCGCGACCTCCCTGGGGTCGCCAAGCGCTTCCAGGGGGGTCACGAGCTCCTGCTGCCGCTTAAAAGCCACCGAATGAATCACTTCCGCATTTGGCAGCTTTTCGGCGGACATGCCGAGCTCTTTTGGGCCTAGATTATCCACTGGGCCTAGATTATCCACTGATTAGATTATCCACTGGCCTAGATTAGATTATCCACTGGCCTAGAT